>CP136067.1:207388369-207759569 GCA_032622095.1 Siphonodentalium dalli
GCGGGGGGGGGGGGGTAGTTAATTATAAGGTGGTTCAGCCTTCCACACATAGCTTGTATTAGGCTGATAAGATTGCTATTTCTCAGCACATGTTGTACAGTTGCATAATTTTATACAGGGATTCCATGGGGGGGTGAGGGGGGGGGGGGTAGTTAATTATAAGGTGGTCCAGCCTTCCTACACAAAGCTTGTATTAGGCTGATAAGATTGCTATTTCTCAGCACATGTTGTACAGTTGCATAATTTATACAGGGATTCCATGGGGGGGGTGTGGGGGGGGGGGGGGGGGTAGTTAATTATAAGGTGGTTCAGCCTTCCACACAAAGCTTGTATTAGGCTGATAAGATTGCTATTTCTCAGCACATGTTGTACAGTTGTATGATTTATACAGGGATTCCATGGGGGGGGGGTGTGGGGGGGGGGGGTAGTTAATTATAAGGTGGTTCAGTCCTTCCACACATAGCTTGTATTAGGCTGATAAGATTGCTATTTCTCAGCACATGTTGTACAGTTTGCATAATTTAAACAGGGATTCCATGGGGGGGGTGTGGGGGGGTGGGGGGGGTAGTTAATTATAAGGTGGTTCAGCCTTCCACACAAAGCTTGTATTAGGCTGATAAGATTGCTATTTCTCAGCACATGTTGTACAGTTGCATAATTTATACAGGGATTCCATGGGGGGGGTGGGGGGGTGTGATGTGGGGGGTAGTTAATTATAAGGTGGTTCCAGCCTTCCACACAAAGCTTGTATTAGGCTGATAAGATTGCTATTTCTCAGCACATGTTGTACAGTTGCATAATTTAAACAGGGATTCCATGGGGGGGGTGTGGGGGGGGGGGGGGGGTAGTTAATTATAAGGTGGTTCAGCCTTCCACACAAAGCTTGTATTAGGCTGATAAGATTGCTATTTCTCAGCACATGTTGTACAGTTGCATAATTTATACAGGGATTCCATGGGGGGGGGGGGGGTGTGATGTGGGGGGGTAGTTAATTATAAGGTGGTCCAGCCTTCCACACAAAGCTTGTATTAGGCTGATAAGATTGCTATTTCTCAGCACATGTTGTACAGTTGCATAATTTATACAGGGATTCCATGGGGGGGTGGTGTGGGGGGGGGGGGTAGTTAATTATAAGGTGGTTTCAGCCTTCCACACAAAGCTTGTATTAGGCTGATAAGATTGCTATTTCTCAGCACATGTTGTACAGTTGCATAATTTATACAGGGATTCCATGGGGGGGGTGTGGGGGGGGGGGGGGGGTAGTTAATTATAAGGTGGTTCAGCCTTCCACACAAAGCTTGTATTAGGCTGATAAGATTGCTATTTCTCAGCACATGTTGTACAGTTGCATAATTTAAACAGGGATTCCATGGGGGGGGTGTGGGGGGGGGGGGGAGGGTAGTTAATTATAAGGTGGTTCAGCCTTCCACACAAAGCTTGTATTAGGCTGATAAGATTGCTATTTCTCAGCACATGTTGTACAGTTGCATAATTTAAACAGGGATTCCATGGGGGGGGTGGTGGGGGGGGGGAGGGGGGGTAGTTAATTATAAGGTGGTTCAGCCTTCCACACAAAGCTTGTATTAGGCTGATAAGATTGCTATTTCTCAGCACATGTTGTACAGTTGCATAATTTAAACAGGGATTCCATGGGGGGGGGGGTGTGGGGGGGGGGGGGTAGTTAATTATAAGGTGGTTCAGCCTTCCACACAAAGCTTGTATTAGGCTGATAAGATTGCTATTTCTCAGCACATGTTGTACAGTTGCATAATTTATACAGGGATTCCATGGGGGGGGGGGGGGGTAGTTAATTATAAGGTGGGTTCAGCCTTCCACACAAAGCTTGTATTAGGCTGATAAGATTGCTATTTCTCAGCACATGTTGTACAGTTGCATAATTTAAACAGGGATTCCATGGGGGGGGGGGGTTGTGGGGGGGGGGTAGTTAATTATAAGGTGGTTCAGCCTTCCACACAAAGCTTGTATTAGGCTGATAAGATTGCTATTTCTCAGCACATGTTGTACAGTTGCATAATTTATACAGGGATTCCATGGGGGGGGGTGTGGGGGGGGGGGTTAGTTAATTATAAGGTGGTTCAGCCTTCCACACAAAGCTTGTATTAGGCTGATAAGATTGCTATTTCTCAGCACATGTTTGTACAGTTGCATGGTTTATACCAGGGATTCCATGGGGGGGGGGGGGGGTGTGGGGGGGGGGGGGGTAGTTAATTATAAGGTGGTTCAGCCTTCCACACAAAGCTTGTATTAGGCTGATAAGATTGCTATTTCTCAGCACATGTTGTACAGTTGCATAATTTAAACAGGGATTCCATGGGGGGGTGTGGGGGGGGGGGGGGTAGTTTAATTATAAGGTGGTTCAGCCTTCCACACAAAGCTTGTATTAGGCTGATAAGATTGCTATTTCTCAGCACATGTTGTACAGTTGCATAATTTAAACAGGGATTCCATGGGGGGGGGTGTGGGGAGGGAGGGGGGTAGTTAATTATAAGGTGGTTCAGCCTTCCACACAAAGCTTGTATTAGGCTGATAAGATTGCTATTTCTCAGCACATGTTGTACAGTTGCATAATTTATACAGGGATTCCATGGGGGGGGGGGGTTGTGAGGAGGGGGGGTAGTTAATTATAAGGTGGTTCAGCCTTCCACACAAAGCTTGTATTAGGCTGATAAGATTGCTATTTCTCAGCACATGTTGTACAGTTGCATAATTTAAACAGGGATTCCATGGGGGGGGGGTGTGTGGGGGGGGGTAGTTAATTATAAGGTGGTTCAGCCTTCCACACAAAGCTTGTATTAGGCTGATAAGATTGCTATTTCTCAGCACATGTTGTACAGTTGCATAATTTATACAGGGATTCCATGGGGGGGGTGTGGGGGGGGGGGGTTAGTTAATTATAAGGTGGTTCAGCCTTCCACACAAAGCTTGTATTAGGCTGATAAGATTGCTATTTCTCAGCACATGTTGTACAGTTGCATGGTTTATACAGGGATTCCATGGGGGGGGGGGGGGTGTGGGGGGGGGGGGGGGTAGTTAATTATAAGGTGGTTCAGCCTTCCACACAAAGCTTGTATTAGGCTGATAAGATTGCTATTTCTCAGCACATGTTGTACAGTTGCATAATTTAAACAGGGATTCCATGGGGGGGGTGTGGGGGGGGGGGGGGGTAGTTAATTATAAGGTGGTTCAGCCTTCCACACAAAAGCTTGTATTAGGCTGATAAGATTGCTATTTCTCAGCACATGTTGTACAGTTGCATAATTTAAACAGGGATTCCATGGGGGGGGGGGGGGGGTTAGTTAATTATAGGGGTGGTCCAGCCTTCCACACATAGCTTGTATTAGGCTGATAAGATTGCTATTTCTCAGCACATGTTGTACAGTTGCATAATTTATACAGGGATTCCATGGGGGGGGGGGTGGGGGGGGGGGTAGTTAATTATAGGGTGGTCCAGCCTTCCACACATAGCTTGTATTAGGCTGATAAGATTGCTATTTCTCAGCACATGTTGTACAGTTGCATAATTTATACAGGGATTCCATGGGGGGGGGGGGTGTGGGGGGGGGGTAGTTAATTATAAGGTGGTCCAGCCTTCCACACATAGCTTGTATTAGGCTGATAAGATTGCTATTTCTCAGCACATGTTGTACAGTTGCATAATTTAAACAGGGATTCCATGGGGGGGGTGTGGTGGGGGGGGGGGTAGGTTAATTATAAGGTGGTTCAGCCTTCCACACAAAGCTTGTATTAGGCTGATAAGATTGCTATTTCTCAGCACATGTTGTACAGTTGCATAATTTATACAGGGATTCCATGGGGGGGGGGGGTGTGAGGAGGGAGGGGGGTAGTTAATTATAAGGTGGTTCAGCCTTCCACACAAAGCTTGTATTAGGCTGATAAGATTGCTATTTCTCAGCACATGTTGTACAGTTGCATAATTTATACAGGGATTCCATGGGGGGGGGGGTGTGAGGAGGGGGGTAGTTAATTATAAGGTGGTTCAGCCTTCCACACATAGCTTGTATTAGGCTGATAAGATTGCTATTTCTCAGCACATGTTGTACAGTTGCATAATTTAAACAGGGATTCCATGGGGGGGGGGGGTTGTGGGGGGGGGGGGGTAGTTAATTATAAGGTGGTTCAGCCTTCCACACAAAGCTTGTATTAGGCTGATAAGATTGCTATTTCTCAGCACATGTTGTACAGTTGCATAATTTATACAGGGATTCCATGGGGGGGGGGGGTGTGGGGGGGGGGGGGGTTAGTTAATTATAAGGTGGTTCAGCCTTCCACACAAAGCTTGTATTAGGCTGATAAGATTGCTATTTCTCAGCACATGTTGTACAGTTGCATAATTTATACAGGGATTCCATGGGGGGGGGGGGGGGTGTGGGGGGGGGGTGTAGTTAATTATAGGGTGGTCCAGCCTTCCACACATAGCTTGTATTAGGCTGATAAGATTGCTATTTCTCAGCACATGTTGTACAGTTGCATAATTTATACAGGGATTCCATGGGGGGGGGGGGTGTGGGGGGGGGGGGTAGTTAATTATAAGGTGGTCCAGCCTTCCACACATAGCTTGTATTAGGCTGATAAGATTGCTATTTCTCAGCACATGTTGTACAGTTGCATAATTTATACAGGGATTCCATGGGGGGGGGGTTGTGGGGGGGGGGGGGTAGTTAATTATAGGGTGGTCCAGCCTTCCACACATAGCTTGTATTAGGCTGATAAGATTGCTATTTTCTCAGCACATGTTGTACAGTTGCATAATTTATACAGGGATTCCATGGGGGGGGGGGGGGGGGGGGGGGTAGTTAATTATAAGGGTGGTTCAGCCTTCCACACATAGCTTGTATTAGGCTGATAAGATTGCTATTTCTCAGCACATGTTGTACAGTTGCATAATTTATACAGGGATTCCATGGGGGGGGGGGGGGGGGGTTGTGGGGGGGGGGGGTAGTTAATTATAAGGTGGTTCAGCATTCCCCACAAAGTTTGTATTAGGCTGATAAGATTGCTATTTCTCAGCACATGTTGTACAGTTGCATAATTTATACAGGGATTCCATGGGGGGGGGTGTGGGGGGGGGGGGGTAGTTTAATTATAAGGTGGTTCAGCCTTCCACACAAAGCTTGTATTAGGCTGATAAGATTGCTATTTCTCAGCACATGTTGTACAGATGCATAATTTATACAGGGATTCCATGGGTGTGGGGGGGGGGTAGTTAATTATAAGGTGGTTCAGCCTTCCACACAAAGCTTGTATTAGGCTGATAAGATTGCTATTTCTCAGCACATGTTGTACAGTTGCATAATTTATACAGGGATTCCATGGGGGTGGTGTGGGGGGGGGGGGGTAGTTAATTATAAGGTGGTTCAGCCTTCCACACAAAGCTTGTATTAGGCTGATAAGATTGCTATTTCTCAGCACATGTTGTACAGTTGCATAATTTAAACAGGGATTCCATGGGGGGTGGTGTGGGGGGGGGGGGGGGTAGTTAATTATAAGGTGGTTCAGCCTTCCACACAAAGCTTGTATTAGGCTGATAAGATTGCTATTTCTCAGCACATGTTGTACAGTTGCATAATTTAAACAGGGATTCCATGGGGGTGGTGTGGGGGGGGGGGGGGGTAGTTAATTATAAGGTGGTTCAGCCTTCCACACAAAGCTTGTATTAGGCTGATAAGATTGCTATTTCTCAGCACATGTTGTACAGTTGCATAATTTATACAGGGATTCCATGGGGGGGGGGGTGGTGTGGGGGGGGGTGGTAGTTAATTATAAGGTGGTTCAGCCTTCCACACAAAGCTTGTATTAGGCTGATAAGATTGCTATTTCTCAGCACATGTTGTACAGTTGCATAATTTATACAGGGATTCCATGGGGGGGGGGGGGGGTTGTGGGGGGGGGGGGGGGGGTAGTTAATTATAAGGTGGTTCAGCCTTCCACACAAAGCTTGTATTAGGCTGATAAGATTGCTATTTCTCAGCACATGTTGTACAGTTGCATAATTTATACAGGGATTCCATGGGGGGGGGGGGGGGAGGTGGTGTGGGGGAGGGGGGGTAGTTAATTATAAGGTGGTTCAGCCTTCCTCACAAAGCTTGTATTAGGCTGATAAGATTGCTATTTCTCAGCACATGTTGTACAGTTGCATAATTTAAACAGGGATTCCATGGGGGTGGTGTGTGGGGGGGGGGGGTAGTTAATTATAAGGTGGTTCAGCCTTCCACACAAAGCTTGTATTAGGCTGATAAGATTGCTATTTCTCAGCACATGTTGTACAGTTGCATAATTTATACAGGGATTCCATGGGGGGGGGGGAGGGTGGTGTGGGGGGGGGGGGGTAGTTAATTATAAGGTGGTTCAGCCTTCCACACAAAGCTTGTATTAGGCTGATAAGATTGCTATTTCTCAGCACATGTTGTACAGTTGCATAATTTATACAGGGATTCCATGGGGGGGGGGGTGGTGTGGGGGGGGGGGGGTAGTTAATTATAAGGTGGTTCAGCCTTCCACACAAAGCTTGTATTAGGCTGATAAGATTGCTATTTCTCAGCACATGTTGTACAGTTGCATAATTTAAACAGGGATTCCATGGGGGGGGGGGGGGTGTGGGGGGGGGGGGGGTAGTTAATTATAAGGTGGTTCAGCCTTCCACACAAAGCTTGTATTAGGCTGATAAGATTGCTATTTCTCAGTTCATGTTGTACAGTTGCATAATTTATACAGGGATTCCATGGGGGGGGGTGGTGTGGGGGGGGGGGTGGTAGTTAATTATAAGGTGGTCCAGCCTTCCTCACAAAGCTTGTATTAGGCTGATAAGATTGCTATTTCTCAGCACATGTTGTACAGTTGCATAATTTATACAGGGATTCCATGGGGGGGGGGGGGTGTGGGGGGGGGGGGTAGTTAATTATAAGGTGGTCCAGCCTTCCACACAAAGCTTGTATTAGGCTGATAAGATTGCTATTTCTCAGCACATGTTGTACAGTTGCATAATTTATACAGGGATTCCATGGGGGGGGGGTGGGTGGTGTGGGGGGGGGGGGGTAGTTAATTATAAGGTGGTTCAGCCTTCCTCACAAAGCTTGTATTAGGCTGATAAGATTGCTATTTCTCAGCACATGTTGTACAGTTGCATAATTTAAACAGGGATTCCATGGGGGAGGGGGGGGGGGGGGGTGTGTGATTTTTCACTTGGCCACAAACATTTTATTTGTTGGTTTACTAATATAATGAAAAACTCTTGATGGAGGGGATAAAATAAAAAAATAAACCCTGGCAGGTCTTGACATACTGATTAGCGATTCCACCGGTGAATGCAATATCATATATTCACTTTAAATCATTTAAATCATTAATGCTTGTTTTGAAGTGATTTTTTGTAATGAAAACAAATGTTTGGTCAATCGATTGGTGAAATTCATTATTTAAATATAAATCCAAGCAGCCACATACAATACATCAATTGAGACTGTCAGTACCGGAACCGTTACCGCTAAGCTGGTACCAGACGTGGAACTGTCCCGGGTACTGATAGCTCTGTCCTGGTACCGATAGCTCTGTCCCGGTACCGATAGTTCTGGTACCCGATAGCTCTGTCCCGGTACCGATAGCTCTGTCCCTCGGGTACCGATAGCTCTAGGGTACCGATAGCTCTGTCCTTGGTACCGATAGCTCTGTCCCGGTACCGATAGCTCTGGTACAGTCGGTACGTTGAGAAGCCTGAACTGAGCACAATGGGAAAAAACTAAAATTATTAAATTATTATTTTTTCGGTAAAGAAAAAAAAGATATCAGCGGGGATCGTAAATCAAACAATTAAATTGGCGTCACCTTAGTAACATTCGGGACAAAATAAATATTTTTACCGATTTAAACCCTTCATGACGTGAGCTGCGTTGGTGCATCATTAAATACCCTGTGCCAGTGCATTCGCTTATATATTCAAGTCTCCCTTAGAGAGCCTCTCATATATTAGAGAATGCACCAATGTTTAAAAGAATGCATTGGCACAGGGATTTAGCAAAATTTTCAAGCAGCTCCGTTAATGGAAGAGTTGAGAAAAAAGCTTGATTATATATATTCTTAATTATATTTATTCTTAATTATATATATATTTAATTATATATATTCTAATTCATTCAATCATTGATTCAATGATTTTCTTAGATCTTAGTTCGACTTTGATTTTTCTGCAGCTGTTCTAACATTTAAGATCCAACAATTGTGTCATTACTGCATTGAACCTTTTTAGTGTTGTACACGTGTTCTTGTATAAAACTTAAAACTTTATTTCTGAATCCTTGCCATAACAGGACATAAAAGGTTTTTAAATACACTAATTTAACATGCTTCTAACATTTATTCCATTTAAGATAATGCAGACTACTTTTGTACATTTAATACGCTTTGTTTATGTCCACATTTAAAATACTGGTGAAGTTTATGGATTTTTTCCTTGAAATCTTTAGAAATTGAACAAATATCTGATTAAGAGATATGCTTCAAGGTTTTTCTGGCCATATAAACAGTGCTATTTTTAAGCTGCTATCTTAGTATATCAGACATAATTCTGCTATGTAATACTCAAATATTTATTTTAGTTTGTTCAGTTATATGCCTGAGAAAGAGTAGTTAATGTAATGGTGGATATGCTCCTGTATTCATCTCTGTTATCCCTTTCTACACTAAATGGACTCTCCTATTCAGTTATAAACTTATACATTGGAATGGTCTATTATTTATTTAGAGGGTGTTCAGGTAACAAAAGCAGTCAACAGGCAGAAAAACAGATAATGAAAGAGAAGAAGGATTCATATTCTGATGATAAGTTCAACAAACAGTCTTATTATCTGAACATTTCCCGAGGAAGCTAATCGTCAATGAGTATTTAGTAAAGAAAGGGTTAAACTTATTATCTGAACATTTCCTAAGGGATAACTACTCATCAATGATGCTTTAGTGTAGAAAGGGTTAAATTTATTATCTGAACATTTCCTAAAGGATAACTACTCGTCAATGGGTATTTAGTAAAGAAAGGGTTAAACTTATTATCTGAACATTTCCTAAGGGATAACTACTCATCAATGAGTATTTAGTATAGATAGGGTTAAACTTATTATCTGAACATCTCCTAAGGGATAACTACTCATCAATGAATATTTAGTATCGAAAGGGTTAAACTTATTATCTGAACATTTCCTAAAGGATAACTACTCATCAATGAGTATTTAGTATAGATAGGGTTAAACTTATTATCTGATCATTTCCTAAGGGATAACTACTCGTCAATGGGTATTTAGTAAAGAAAGGGTTAAACTTATTATCTGAACATTTCCTAAAGGATAACTACTCATCAATGAGTATTTAGTATAGATAGGGTTAAACTTATTATCTGATCATTTCCTAAGGGATAACTACTCTTCAATGAATATTTAGTATCGAAAGGGTTAAACTTATCATCTGAACATCTCCTAAGGGATAACTACTCATCAATGAGTATTTAGTATCGAAAGGGTTAAACTTATCATCTGAACATCTCCTAAGGGATAACTACTCATCAATGAGTATTTAGTATCGAAAGGGTTAAACTTATTATCTGAACATTTCCTGAGGGAGCTACTCGTCAATGAGTATTTAGTTTCGAAAGGGTTAAACTTATCATCTGAACATCTCCTAAGGGAGCTACTCATCAATGAGTATTTAGTATCGAAGGGTTTAAAGTTCAATAAACTGTTGGAACAGTTTTATAAATAAATGATTGGAAATGTTTCTCTACCCGTCATCTGCATTATAATTATTATCTCATCATATTCCAATGTAATGCTACATTAATTACACACTACAAATAATGACATATGAACTCGTTCTACACTTTTACACATACATTTGTCATACGATACTTTCTTACACACCTATTGCTTCAGTAATGCCCTAAATAATCGACTTCTTAACCACAGCAGAAATTATGGGTAATTTTTCAGGATTTAGTCGGAAATATGGTTTGTTGCCATTCATCGGAGAGCTACTAGTATCAGTGAGAGCTTTCCCATGAATGGCAACAAGCCATATTTCCGTTTAAATCCTGAAAAATTACCCATAATTCTGCTGTGGTTAAGGAATCAATTAATTAGGGCATTACTGTGTATGATTATGCATGAAAACCCAACTGGCACTTCACTAATAATTCAACTGGCACCACACTAATAATTCAACTTCATTATGTGTTGAGTAGATGACTAACTAGCATGGAAACCAAACAGAAACAATCATTTGATACCAAAGAATATTGACTGCTGGTGTGTAATAAATACAGAACCACACAGGTGTGTGAAGGAGTTGAATTTTATAACATTTTCTCTTATGTCATAAGTTATAACTGGAGCCTGGGGGCACTCGTTATAACATTACACCACAACAAATTTGTGTGACGACCTTCACGTCCTTCAAACATATGCCTGTGCAGTTCGGTCTTCGCTGTTTTTTAATAGTGTAATTTCACCATGAAATTTTCAGTGCATTTCCGTTTTTCCTCAAACATGTATTTAATTTAAACTATATCTCATTTTTCCAGGCCAGCTGATATTCAGGTTCTAGATCACCAAATAAAACACATACGATATGTTCCACCGGAACCGGAGCCACTCTATCGAGTCAGTAAGTTGATTCTGTGCTAAATAAAACACATACGATATGTTCCACCGGAACCGGAACCACTCTATCGAGTCAGTAAGTAGATTCTGTGCTAAATAAAACACATACGATATGTTCCACCGGAGCCACTCTATCGAGTCAGTAAGTTGATTCTGTGCTAAATAAAACACATACGATATGTTCCACCGGAACCGGAGCCACTCTATCGAGTCAGTAAGTTGATTCTGTGCTAAATAAAACACATACGATATGTTCCACCGGAACCACTCTATCGAGTCAGTAAGTTGATTCTGTGCTAAATAAAACACATACGATATGTTCCACCGGAAACGGAACCACTCTATCGAGTCAGTAAGTTGATTCTGTGCTAAATAAAACACATACGATATGTTCCACCGGAACCGGAACCACTCTATCGAGTCAGTAAGTTGATTCTGTGTTAAATAAAACACATACGATATGTTCCACCGTAAACCGGAACCACTCTATCGAGTCAGTAAGTTGATTCTGTGCTAAATAAAACACATACGATATGTTCCACCGGAGCCACTCTATCGAGTCAGTAAGTAGATTCTGTGCTAAATAAAACACATACGATATGTTCCACCGGAAACGGAACCACTGTATCGAGTCAGTAAGTTGATTCTGTGTTAAATAAAACACATACGATATGTTCCACCGGAACCGGAACCACTCTATCGAGTCAGTAAGTTGATTCTGTGTTAAATAAAACACATATGATATGTCAGTAAGTTGATTCTGTGCTAAATAAAACACATGCAATATGTTCCACCGGAACCGGAACCACTCTATCGAGTCAGTTAGTAGATTCTGTGCTAAATAAAACACATACGATATGTTCCACCGGAACCGGAGCCACTCTATCGAGTCAGTTAGTAGATTCTGTGCTAAATAAAACACATACGACAACAGATTTTTTTTACCGGCATTTTGCTGATTTTTGTCGATCAAGCTTAGGAATTTACAGAGCGTCTCCAACTTCTCCTGGCTGCGAAATTCTGGCGCAATCAGTGAGAATAGGGTGGACCCTGCTGTCCACTGTGGTTTATTAGACTTATTGTGAATTCTCTCCAAACTTGTCCATCTATTTAACAGTTCTATCATATTTGAACCCTTTCATGATGGGAGCTCTGCTGGTGCAGCATTAACCCTTTACCCAACAAACCGGCCAAAACCGGCCAAATAAAGCTTCAACAGCCTAAAATATCTTCGGTCTGTCTCAATAGAACCATACAAATATGGATATCATTGGAACCGGCTCCTTGACCACATTGTGATAGTTACAGTTAGCCCTGTGCCAATGCATTCTCTTATATATGCGAGTCGACCATAGGTCGCCTCGCATATATAAGAGAATGCATTGGCCTAAAAAAAATCTTTTTTTAACACTTTTTACCATTTTTTCTTACATTCTTTAACAATTTTATAATTTTTAATGTGTTAAGCCAATGCATTCTCTTATATATGCGAGGCGACCTATGGTCGACTCGCATATATAAGAGAATGCATTGGCACATGGCCCTTCTGTTGGGTAAAGGGTTAAGGATCCTATGCCATTGTATTCTCTTATATATGCGAGTCTCCTGTAGGGAACCTCACATATATCAGAGAATGCACTGGTATACAAGGTCAATGTCAATATTGTTAGGCCTATGTATTCTCTTATATATGCGAGGCTCTCTATGGGAGACTCCCATATATAAGAATGCATTGGCACAGGGTTTTTTCAAATTTTCAGGAAGCTCCAGTCATGGAAGAGTTAAGCTACCCTTATGGAGCCTCTCACAGACGTGAGCAGACGTGAGCAGACGACACTCAGCTATACAAGCTTCCTACAGGAAGCTCCAGTCATGGAACGGTTAAAGATGTTTTTTGGGCTTGTGAGACGATCGAGGGCTTAATAATTTTCGTTTCAATAAATATTTGTGTTTGTGTGCATTTATGATGGAAAAAATTGCTGAGTTGGAATTACTGTTCAATGAATCCAACAAATTTTGTTAGAATTTTATTATACAATTAGGTAGGGTTGATTTGTCGTCTCCAAACTTAGCTTGTGACTGAACTGGCTTAACCCTTTCATGACTGGAGCTTCCTGAAATTTTGCAAAAACCCTGTGCCAATATATTCTCTTATATATGCGAGTCTCCCGTAGGATATTGATTGCTGGTGTGTAAGAGAATACATAGGCCTAACAATGTTTACCTTGACCTTGTGCATTCCATTATATATGTGAGTCTCCCATAGGGAGCCCTGAGAGTAACTACTCATCAGCGAGTATCCAGTTATGAAAGAGAGAATTCACAATAACTCAAAGACAATGCACTGGCACAGGATCTTTAATGTATTCGATAAAAGAGGGACAATCCAAAATCATTTTTCACAAAAGTGATTCAAAATAAGTGTTGCACTAATTTGTGCTATATGTTTGATTTTGTGAGGAATAAGATGTCTTGATTAATATGTGAATGAAGGCACATGATAATGAAGTCAATTAACATTTAATTAATTTAAATATTATTATGAAGGAGTGATTGTGTGACAGTGTTCGAAATACATTTAATTTTGCGAGAATTAAATGCTGAATCAAGTTAATCATAAAGCACTGGAAATTGTTTTTATGTGTAAGCTATTTTTGCTAAGTGGGTGTCTGACCAGGTAACACGTTGTCCAGACGTAGTGAACACCAAACCTGGCACACCAGAATGACAAAAACAAGTCAAAGTGAGATGCCGGCAGGTAGACCAGAGGCCTTTTGGAAAAGTCAAATGAGGAGAAGAGCAAAAAACGGCTTAAAACATATATATATGTCAAAAGAATCGTTCACGCAATACTGCTGGACACAAAATACACGGGCTATGTTGCAATGTCTCCTCTACACACACTATGCTTGGCAATATTTTAAGTTTCCGTCCCGATGACTCAGTAAGTAAGGCACATGGTACTAACATGGAGGGGACCTCGGTGACCCAGTCAGCAAGGCGCACAAACTCCCACGCGGAAACCCCGACGTCCCAGTCATCAACGTGTATGACCCTCCTACAGGTTGGACCCCGGTGCCTCAACCGGTAAGGTGCATGGTATTATCATGGAAGGGACCCGGGTGATATAATTAGTAAGTCGTATACAATCTTATGGAGGGGACCCCGGTGTCCAATATTACTATGGAGGCGGCCCCGGTGCTTCAACCAGCAAGGCGCATGGCCATAAACCTTAATTTCTTATCTGGTCCCAACATAAATCAGTTTGTGGTGTATCTATGACACAAGGGTTGTCAGTCACCAAGTAATGTAATTATATATATACATTGTGTATTTATAATATCAAATAACATTTATGTAGTGGGGTTGTATATAGTCCAAAGCAACCCCCGAAACTCAACACTGGGATGTGATACTAACATAAGATAATAAATTGTTTGTATATTATATTAATAAATGTGTTAAAGTCTTATCATAAAGCACTGGAAATTGAAAAGTTTCGCGAGAATCATTACGAGAATCAATTTGGTGATTCTAGTCAAATCTTAAGGTCTGGTGTCGTCACACTAATGTCATTTAGAAAGGTATACTTCTGTAATTATTAAATAAAATAAGCCGGTGCAATTTTATTTGGAGACTGTTCATTATATGCTGTATATAATAATGTTATGATTGCATGCGAACTGTGTACTGGGGTGCATTGTCCAAAAGTTTACATGAAACAGGGAAATAGTGTATTTGGTACTATCAAATTCAACTATACAGTTAATCCCGCTTTATCACATAGCCTCGGTGCAAGAGGAATTTATGTTAATAAGCATGTATGTTTATGTGCGGGATTTCGATATTTGGTCCATTTTGTGTGTACTTTGTATGGACATTTGACCACGTAATAGTTAAATATAGATATAATAGTTCAATTTAGGATATGCCTGACCTGTTTAATTGGAGGTGAGGCCGGATTCCACGTTTGGTCCAGATATTTTTTCCATGATTTATGGATCCAGGGACCAGCCTAGCTAGGCCTGATTTTCACGGCGAAGTGACTTCTCCCTGTCACAAAAATAGGGCGAAGTAAGCGTTCTCCAGGGCGAAATGCATTCGTAAAATTGAAATCGGCCCGCACTGTAGTCGCCTATATAAAGAAAATAGGAGATATGTAATATTTAAATTAAAATGATAAAACAATGGTTCAAATATGAAAACTTTATTTTCCAATCATCACACTAATAACTATGAATAATGTCCAAACATAATTGTGAGAGAATGGTAGCATTTTATATAATAAATTTGGAAGAATGGCATTTTTACAACCGCTTATGAATACAAAAAGAAATAAAAATTACACAATGCTTTTGAATACGAAAAATATGCTAAAAACAAAACTAAATCTTGAACATTCTCACTCATTAAAGGTCCCTAACATGGGTACAGTTATTACTATGTTGCAAAAATGAATTTGTTTTCAAAGCTATTCTGGCCTTTACATAATTTAACAAAGGGGTGATGATCTGATGTAATTAAGGTGTAGAGTTGTAATCTTCAGGTGTGATAATCTCAAAATCACAAGTCACTGGACACCTGCATGACGATCGATGTATTCACAGCTGTCTGCAATCAACACTCAGGTGTGAATATGCTCCCAAATTGGATTAATACAGATGTTAATAGTAACTATGGTGTTATCTACGACAGTGTCAATGCATAACTGGGTTAAATCAATGTTGGCAGTAAATTAGGGTGAATATTTTTCCAATTTTCGTTGGTCAACTTCGGAAATTTCAGGGCGACTTAAACTTCGCCCGGCTGCAAAATTAGGGCGAAGTGAGCAAGAATAGGGAGACTTCTTCGCCCACGTCGCCCCCTCGGCTGGTTCCTGTATGGATCTTTCATTTTCTCAAAAATAAGTTGGAATCAAGATAATCTCTTTTTAAAATGAAATTTGAAACAAAACGACAGTTGTTGATGTGTGATATGCTGCCTGATCAGATATAATTTTCTATCCCATAGCTGGTACAGAGACCACACCCATGTCATATGGAGAAGAGAAAGGAGGTCGGATTGTGTATCAGTATGACCCCGGGTCATGTTTCGTAAGTGGTTTATTATATAAGATAATGCATTGGCACAGGGTTTTCACAAAATTTCAGGAAGCTCCCGTCATGGAAGGGTTAAGATGGCTTCCCTGAGCTGTCAAAACAATCCCTAATGTTCACAATAAAGGGTTTGGATTCCAATCACAACTCCTCACATATTACTTCTTATGAACAAGGGGAATTGTCCGATGGGTAAATGACCGGGTGGGTAAATGACTGGGTGGGTAAATGTCCTGGTGGGTAAATGACCGGCTGGGTAAATGTCCTCTCGTGAAAGTGGGGAAATATTTGGTGGGGAAATGTTGGGATACAATTTCACAAGCTTTCATGTTCTAAATCAAACAACTACCTGAGAAAAATATTTATTTGAAATGATCGTTATATATGCTGATATACTCTCGAAATGATCGCTATATGTGCTGATATACTCTCGGTTTATGTCAGAGTTCTCTAAATCCAGGACAAAGAAATCAACTCAAAAACTGACAGATAAACCGGTGGGTTTAAAACAATTAGTAATTTTTGTTACAGTTCTCACGATCGAGAGTGGGTGGGTGTAAAACTGGCTGTGACCCATGTGCTGTACCTGTGACTACAACCGAGGATACAACGCTAGTGTTTGAATCAAGGTTCGAAAGTGGTAACCTCGCCAAGGTTATGCAAGTGTGAGTACTGAGTTATTATCTAACAATTTCCCTCAATAAATAGGACTTCTTCTACACTTTTATTTATCTGTCGTCTGCTCGTATCACCTAAACATCCCTCCAAATGAATAATAGACCATTCAGATGTACACGTTTTAACTGACTGGGAGAATCTATTTAGTATAGAATGGGTTAATATCACATCCAGTATCTTTATTTCAGCAAAATTAATATCAGCAATAATATTAAAATTAAAAAAAAAAAAAAAAATGGTGGATAGCTATCCCAGATGGGTTAGCATAGATTCTGGTGGATAGCTATCCCAGATGGGTTAGCATAGATTCTGGTGGATAGCTATCCCAGATGGGTTAGCATAGATTCTGGTGGATAGCTATCCCAGATGGGTTAGCATAGATTCTGGTGGATAGCTATCCCAGATGGGTTAGCATAGATTCGGGTGGATAGCTATCCCAGATGGGTTAGCATAGATTCTGGTGGATAGCTATCCCAGATGGGTTAGCATAGATTCTGGTGGATAGCTATCCCAGATGGGTTAGCATAGATTCTGGTGGATAGCTATCCCAGATGGGTTAGCATAGATTCTGGTGGATAGCTATCCCAGATGGGTTAGCATAGATTCTGGTGGATAGCTATCCCAGATGGGTTAGCATAGATTCTGGTGGATAGCTATCCCAGATGGGTTAGCATAGATTCTGGTGGATAGCTATCCCAGATGGGTTAGCATAGATTCTGGTGGATAGCTATCCCAGATGGGTTAGCATAGATTCGGGTGGATAGCTATCCCAGATGGGTTAGCATAGATTCTGGTGGATAGCTATCCCAGATGGGTTAGCATAGATTCTGGTGGATAGCTATCCCAGATGGGTTAGCATAGATTCTGGTGGATAGCTATCCCAGATGGGTTAGCATAGATTCTGGTGGATAGCTATCCCAGATGGGTTAGCATAGATTCTGGTGGATAGCTATCCCAGATGGGTTAGCATAGATTCTGGTGGATAGCTATCCCAGATGGGTTAGCATAGATTCTGGTGGATAGCTATCCCAGATGGGTTAGCATAGATTCTGGTGGATAGCTATCCCAGATGGGTTAGCATAGATTCTGGTGGATAGCTATCCCAGATGGGTTAGCATAGATTCTGGTGGATAGCTATCCCAGATGGGTTAGCATAGATTCTGGTGGATAGCTATCCCAGATGGGTTAGCATAGATTCTGGTGGATAGCTATCCCAGATGGGTTAGCATAGATTCTGGTGGATAGCTATCCCAGATGGGTTAGCATAGATTCTGGTGGATAGCTATCCCAGATGGGTTAGCATAGATTCTGGTGGATAGCTATCCCAGATGGGTTAGCATAGATTCTGGTGGATAGCTATCCCAGATGGGTTAGCATAGATTCTGGTGGATAGCTATCCCAGATGGGTTAGCATAGATTCTGGTGGATAGCTATCCCAGATGGGTTAGCATAGATTCTGGTGGATAGCTATCCCAGATGGGTTAGCATAGATTCGGGTGGATAGCTATCCCAGATGGGTTAGCATAGATTCTGGTGGATAGCTATCCCAGATGGGTTAGCATAGATTCTGGTGGATAGCTATCCCAGATGGGTTAGCATAGATTCTGGTGGATAGCTATCCCAGATGGGTTAGCATAGATTCTGGTGGATAGCTATCCCAGATGGGTTAGCATAGATTCTGGTGGATAGCTATCCCAGATGGGTTAGCATAGATTCTGGTGGATAGCTATCCCAGATGGGTTAGCATAGATTCTGGTGGATAGCTATCCCAGATGGGTTAGCATAGATTATGGTGGATAGCTATCCCAGATGGGTTAGCATAGATTCTGGTGGATAGCTATCCCAGATGGGTTAGCATAGATTCTGGTGGATAGCTATCCCAGATGGGTTAGCATAGATTCTGGTGGATAGCTATCCCAGATGGGTTAGCATAGATTCTGGTGGATAGCTATCCCAGATGGGCTAGCATAGATTCTGGTGGATAGCTATCCCAGATGGGTTAGCATAGATTCTGGTGGATAGCTATCCCAGATGGGTTAGCATAGATTCTGGTGGATAGCTATCCCAGATGGGTTAGCATAGATTCTGGTGGATAGCTATCCCAGATGGGTTAGCATAGATTCTGGTGGATAGCTATCCCAGATGGGTTAGCATAGATTCTGGTGGATAGCTATCCCAGATGGGTTAGCATAGATTCTGGTGGATAGCTATCCCAGATGGGTTAGCATAGATTCTGGTGGATAGCTATCCCAGATGGGTTAGCATAGATTCTGGTGGATAGCTATCCCAGATGGGTTAGCATAGATTCTGGTGGATGCTATCCCAGATGGGTTAGCATAGATTCTGGTGGATAGCTATCCCAGATGGGCTAGCATAGATTCTGGTGGATGCTATCCCAGATGGGTTAGCATAGATTCTGGTGGATAGCTATCCCAGATGGGTTAGCATAGATTCTGGTGGATAGCTATCCCAGATGGGTTAGCATAGATTCTGGTGGATAGCTATCCCAGATGGGTTAGCATAGATTCTGGTGGATGCTATCCCAGATGGGTTAGCATAGATTCTGGTGGATAGCTATCCCAGATGGGCTAGCATAGATTCTGGTGGATGCTATCCCAGATGGGTTAGCATAGGTTCTGGTGGATAGCTATCCCAGATGGGTTAGCATAGATTCTGGTGGATAGCTATCCCAGATGGGTTAGCATAGATTCTGGTGGATAGCTATCCCAGATGGGTTAACATAGATTTTGATAATAATTCTGGTGGATAGCTATCCCAGATGGGTTAGCATAGATTCTGGTGGATAGCTATCCCAGATGGGTTAACATAGATTTTGATAATAATTCTGGTGGATAGCTATCCCAGATGGGTTAGCATAGATTCTGGTGGATAGCTATCCCAGATGGGTTAGCATAGATTCTGGTGGATAGCTATCCCAGATGGGTTAGCATAGATTCTGGTGGATAGCTATCCCAGATGGGTTAGCATAGATTCTGGTGGATAGCTATCCCAGATGGGTTAGCATAGATTCTGGTGGATAGCTATCCCAGATGGGTTAGCATAGATTCTGGTGGATAGCTATCCCAGATGGGTTAGCATAGATTCTGGTGGATAGCTATCCCAGATGGGTTAGCATAGAATCTGGTGGATAGCTATCCCAGATGGGTTAGCATAGATTCTGGTGGATAGCTATCCCAGATGGGTTAGCATAGATTCTGGTGGATGCTATCCCAGATGGGTTAGCATAGATTCTGGTGGATAGCTATCCCAGATGGGTTAGCATAGATTCTGGTGGATAGCTATCCCAGATGGGTTAGCATAGATTCTGGTGGATAGCTATCCCAGATGGGTTAACATAGATTTTGATAATAATTCTGGTGGATAGCTATCCCAGATGGGTTAGCATAGATTCTGGTGGATAGCTATCCCAGATGGGTTAACATAGATTTTGATAATAATTCTGGTGGATAGCTATCCCAGATGGGTTAGCATAGATTCTGGTGGATAGCTATCCCAGATGGGTTAGCATAGATTCTGGTGGATAGCTATCCCAGATGGGTTAGCATAGATCCTGGTGGATAGCTATCCCAGATGGGTTAGCATAGATTCTGGTGGATAGCTATCCCAGATGGGTTAGCATAGATTCTGGTGGATAGCTATCCCAGATGGGTTAGCATAGATTCTGGTGGATAGCTATCCCAGATGGGTTAGCATAGATTCTGGTGGATAGCTATCCCAGATGGGTTAGCATAGATTCTGGTGGATAGCTATCCCAGATGGGTTAGCATAGATTCTGGTGGATAGCTATCCCAGATGGGTTAGCATAGATTCTGGTGGATAGCTATCCCAGATGGGTTAGCATAGATTCTGGTGGATAGCTATCCCAGATGGGTTAGCATAGATTCTGGTGGATAGCTATCCCAGATGGGTTAGCATAGATTCTGGTGGATAGCTATCCCAGATGGGTTAGCATAGATTCTGGTGGATAGCTATCCCAGATGGGTTAGCATAGATTCTGGTGGATAGCTATCCCAGATGGGTTAGCATAGATTCTGGTGGATGCTATCCCAGATGGGTTAGCATAGATTCTGGTGGATAGCTATCCCAGATGGGTTAGCATAGATTCTGGTGGATAGCTATCCCAGATGGGTTAGCATAGATTCTGGTGGATAGCTATCCCAGATGGGTTAGCATAGATTCTGGTGGATAGCATTTGATAATAATTCTGGTGGATAGCTATCCCAGATGGGTTAGCATAGATTCTGGTGGATAGCTATCCCAGATGGGTTAACATAGATTTTGATAATAATTCTGGTGGATAGCTATCCCAGATGGGTTAGCATAGATTCTGGTGGATAGCTATCCCAGATGGGTTAGCATAGATTCTGGTGGATAGCTATCCCAGATGGGCTAGCATAGATTCTGGTGGATAGCTATCCCAGATGGGTTAGCATAGATTCTGGTGGATAGCTATCCCAGATGGGTTAGCATAGATTCTGGTGGATAGCTATCCCAGATGGGTTAGCATAGATTCTGGTGGATAGCTATCCCAGATGGGTTAGCATAGATTCTGGTGGATAGCTATCCCAGATGGGTTAGCATAGATTCTGGTGGATAGCTATCCCAGATGGGTTAGCATAGATTCTGGTGGATAGCTATCCCAGATGGGTTAGCATAGATTCTGGTGGATAGCTATCCCAGATGGGTTAGCATAGATTCTGGTGGATAGCTATCCCAGATGGGTTAGCATAGATTCTGGTGGATAGCTATCCCAGATGGGTTAGCATAGATTCTGGTGGATAGCTATCCCAGATGGGTTAGCATAGATTCTGGTGGATAGCTATCCCAGATGGGTTAGCATAGATTCTGGTGGATAGCTATCCCAGATGGGTTAGCATAGATTCTGGTGGATAGCTATCCCAGATGGGTTAGCATAGATTCTGGTGGATAGCTATCCCAGATGGGTTAGCATAGATTCTGGTGGATAGCTATCCCAGATGGGTTAGCATAGATTCTGGTGGATAGCTATCCCAGATGGGTTAGCATAGATTCTGGTGGATAGCTATCCCAGATGGGTTAGCATAGATTCTGGTGGATAGCTATCCCAGATGGGTTAGCATAGATTCTGGTGGATGCTATCCCAGATGGGTTAGCATAGATTCTGGTGGATAGCTATCCCAGATGGGTTAGCATAGATTCTGGTGGATAGCTATCCCAGATGGGTTAGCATAGATTCTGGTGGATAGCTATCCCAGATGGGTTAACATAGATTCTGGTGGATAGCTATCCCAGATGGGTTAGCATAGATTCTGGTGGATAGCTATCCCAGATGGGTTAGCATAGATTCTGGTGGATAGCTATCCCAGATGGGTTAGCATAGATTCTGGTGGATAGCTATCCCAGATGGGTTAGCATAGATTCTGGTGGATAGCTATCCCAGATGGGTTAGCATAGATTCTGGTGGATAGCTATCCCAGATGGGTTAGCATAGATTCTGGTGGATAGCTATCCCAGATGGGTTAGCATAGATTCTGGTGGATAGCTATCCCAGATGGGTTAGCATAGATTCTGGTGGATAGCTATCCCAGATGGGTTAACATAGATTTTGATAATAATTCTGGTGGATAGCTATCCCAGATGGGTTAGCATAGATTCTGGTGGATAGCTATCCCAGATGGGTTAACATAGATTTTGATAATAATTCTGGGGGATAGTTATCCCAGATGGGTTAGCTTAGATTTTGTGGTGGATAGCTATCCCAGATGGGTTAACCCTTAAGGGTCTGGAGATATAGCAATATAATGACTACTCTAGGGTGGTATTAGTATAGCTCATACAACACAACAAAGGATTAAGGTACAGTGAAGTAACATATGTCAATCTCAAGGTAAATGAAAGTTCTATAAATTGTGACATGTCGCACCTGAGCTAACATGGTTGTCACCTGTCAAATTTACCTGTAATCAACAGGTAAAATATTGAAAAACTAATAAATTGATGTTCTGAATTGAATTTCTGTCTTGTGTTTGAATATTTTCAGCATATTTGAGATATAAGATCAAATATAACCTTTGTTGGCCAATTTCCACAACTTTGGATGGCTGGAAACAATTATCTCAGTCTCAGGTAGACGGCTAACAACCATTGATTATAAGATGAAATATTCACAGATTCTGAGTTTTACCTATTGTAATGAAATGATTATTATTGTTACTTTGTGTTCCTGTATATTGTCCTGAAATGTTGTATGGGCCAATATATCTGGATGGGGTTGTCAACTTTTGACCCAGGGCTTCACCTGTCAATCAGCTGACAGTTACCTGTGAACAGGTAACTGAAAGCAATGAAAGTTGCAAATATTTGTCATAACATAAAATTTATATTGAATGTCTCAAAATAACATGTTTTCAGATACATTTATAGATGTAATGTCTTTCACATACTAAAACTGTCCCAATTTGAGACAAACTGTACTAATTACAGCCGTAAATGTCAATTTCCTGGATATAGGTGTGTCCTCCTCAACTTGTGATGAAAACAAATTTGTTTGGTAAATAATTAAGTCTAAAACTTCATCAGTCAGAAAAAGTTCCAAGAACTCAATTTCTGTTGAATTCTCATCCAAAGAATGCTGAGGACCGGTATTATTCCTTTCAAATCCTGGAATTGCATGACGAACAAGATTTTCAGTCCAGTTATCAGCAGGTGTGACAGGTGTTGTTGATTGTTGAGGTGCGTCACCGTGTCCATCAGAGTCGCTATTTTCATCATCGTCAGATTCATTCTCTTCTGAGTCCGATAATCTGTCATCTAAGTCGGAATAATCTGGTATTTCAACTGGAATTATTTTCTTTCTCGGCCGCAAAGATGGCATATTGTATCCGCAGAAACTCAGGTGTACTAAACCAGGTGTATCATGAGAAAAAACATCGAAAAATCACCGATAAAAACGTGCATGGGCGCGGACATTTTGTATGCGTAATACGTCATCATTACCGGGGTGAATACCACACCGGAAGTAGTTGATTCTATTAGAATTACGATGTTTACCGCGGGAGTTTTGAAAACTCGGAGTATTCGTATATGGACCCGTAAGGATAGTTATCCCAGATGGGTTAGCTTAGATTTTGTGGTGGATAGTTATCCCAGATGGGTTAGCATATATTCTGGTGGATAGCTATCCCAGATGGGTTAGCATAGATTCTGGTGGATAGCTATCCCAGATGGGTTAGCATAGATTCTGGTGGATAGCTATCCCAGATGGGTTAGCATAGGTTCTGGTGGATAGCTATCCCAGATGGGTTAGCATAGATTCTGGTGGATAGCTATCCCAGATGGGTTAGCATAGATTCTGGTGGATAGCTATCCCAGATGGGTTAGCATAGGTTCTGGTGGATAGCTATCCCAGATGGGTTAGCATAGATTCTGGTGGATAGCTATCCCAGATGGGTTAGCATAGATTCTGGTGGATAGCTATCCCAGATGGGTTAGCATAGGTTCTGGTGGATAGCTATCCCAGATGGGTTAGCATAGATTCTGGTAGATAGCTATCCCAGATGGGTTAGCATAGATTCCAGTGGATAGTTATCCCAGATGGGTTAAATAGCATATATTCTGTTGTTTTTTCCCTTTTATCTTTTTATGAACCTCATTAGTCTTCACTATTATTTGTGCATATTTTGTTGGAGTTGCTCTTTGTCAATAAATCATCTCTCTCTTTCTCTATCTATCTCTCTCTCTCTCTCCATCCCCTCCCTCCCTCCCTTCCTCCATCTCTCCCTCCCTCCTCTCTCTCACTCTCTCTCTCTCTGATATCTTTAGTAAGTATGAACTGAATGAAATCAAATTTGGTATGTGGGTTTACTAGCACAAATTACAGGTCAAGTTCAAATTCCACCCGCCAATTTTTACCAGAGTTATGGGCCTTTGTTGAAATTACCACAGGAATATGCAATTATTTTTTAATTTATTCAGCTAGTGTTAAATTTTTCATCAGCTGTTCAGTCCTTGTAAGACAGTGTGCTACCATTAGCTCTTACATGTTTTACTTGTCCTATGAAAATTACACCTTTCATTTTCTCTTTATCCTTTCAGAGGGGAGTATAAGTATGAACTGTGGTTACGATACGACCTCTACACAAACAAGCACACACAATGGTTCTACTTCCAAGTCAAAAATACTCGTCCAAATGTCGCATATAGATTCACCATCGTCAACTTCATGAAGGTTTGTTTTTACCAAGATTGCCAAAAACGTCTCACGCAAGTCATGAATATGCAGAGAAATGGTTATTGTTAGTCAGTCATTTTATACAGGTTTGAAACTGGCAATGCCAGAATTCTTTGCAAACATGTGTGATTCATTTTTTCAAAACAGTATCTGGCACGTTTGCATTCCCAGAGAGTCATTAGACATATCATGCCATGATCAATCAGTAGCTATTAACAGGTATAACAGAATAATTGGTAATGACTAGATTCTTGATTATTTATAGGGAAAGGGAAGTCGGTAGCCGAGAGGTAGCGTATTGGTCTCTCGTGCTATCGGACCGGGGATCGCAACCTGGTCAGGGTATTCTGACAAAAATCAGAACTCGGTCAGATACCAAGTTTGTCAGGCTGAAAAGTCTCATTCGAGATCACTGAATAAAGATCCGAATGCAAAATGCCGACTTCCCCCCATTACAACACTTGTCCAGGTATGTTGTCGTGGGTGCAGTACGCTGTCCGATTGGGTGCAGACATTAATGGCTGACCCGTGTACACGCCTCGGTGTGTGCACGTTAAAGAACGCTACTGGAGTCACCACAGGGTTATAAAGTTACTCGGCCGTGGTAGCTCCTGGACCAGTGCGTCTACAACCAGAATTGGTTCCTGCACTGTAAAATATCTACAGATACAGATAGGGATGTTCTACTTTTAAAATTACCATAGCTTAAATACAGCTTAAGTATTTCTCATTTCATACTTCCAGACAACCTAATTTGAGACGAAGTTATAGGGGGTTTACTGGAATCAGCTTATCCATCCGTCTGTCTGTCCATCTATCTGTCTGTATGTGGATACAACTTTGTTTGAGCTTGTATTCCTACATTTTTCGGTAAATCTTTCGGAAACTTTGCACAGATATTAAACACCATGGGAACTGGCACACATGTAATTATGAACTTGGTTAGAGTTTTTAGCAGCTGATTTACCCTGATTTTTCCAACATGTAACTACTAGCGATTGTGTTTGATATTTTTCTTGCGATCCATTTACAGTCGGACAGTCTGTACAACAGTGGTATGAAGCCAGTGATGTACAGTGAGAAAGACGCCAAGCAGAGGAAAGTTGGCTGGGTGCGGCGCGGTACTGATATCAAATACTACAAGAATAACCTCAAGTAAGTTCATAACATGCAAAGGAAAGTCGACTGGGTGCGATGCGGTACTGACATAAAATACTGCAAGAAAAACTTCAAGTAAGTTTCATAAGTTTGATTTCGGGATGTTTTATTTTAAAACTATTTTTTATTCTGTGCCTGTTTTAAAAAAAAGGACGTAGTATATAATCTGTCTGTTTGTGCGTTTGCTTTTTTAGTCGAGTTTCTCAAAAACTCGACTTATGGTTTGACGAGGGACGGTTGGCAGGCGGCGGGCTGCGGGCGGGCGGCGGGTGGACCTAAATAATGCCTTATAACTTTGACATTTGTGAACGGATTCAAACAAATTTTGGTATGTGAGTTGCTCCCAATGACTATTTACTGCCTGTAGAAAATGGGTCACGTCCGAATTTTTTGACAAGAGTTATCCATCTTTGATGACTTTTTTTAGTTTTTCACCGTTAATGCGATAGATAACTCACGCAAATATTAACCAATTACAAAAATATTTGGTATATGAGACTCTGGCAACAATATCTCGGATGAGTTCGAAAACCAGGTTTGTCCGAAATTTTTTTCCGGAGTTTTGGGTCTTAGTTTGTCTATTTTTAGCAATTTTATCACCGTTAGCGCGATAACTCGATGAAATATTAAACGATTTCAACAATATTTGGTATATGAGTCTCCTGCAACAATATCTCGGACGAGTTCGAAAACCAGGTTTGTCCGAACTTTGTTCGCGGAGTTATAGGTCTTAGTTTGTCTATTTTTAGCAATGTTATCACCGTTAGCGCGATAACTCGATGAAATATTAACCGATTTCAATAATATTTGGTACATGAGTCTCCTGCAACAATATCTCGGACGAGTTCGAAAACCAGGTTTGTCCGAATTTTTTTCCGGAGTTATGGGTCTTAGTTTGTCTATTTTTAGCAATTTTATCACCATTAGCACGATAACTCGATGAAATATTAACCGATTTCAACAATATTTGGTATATGAGTCCCCTGCAACAATATCTCGGACGAGTCCGAATTTTTTACCCGGAGTTATGGGTCTTAGTTTGTCTATTTTTAGCAATTTTATCACCGTTACTGGCATTAGTGCGATAACTCAATGAAATATTAACGGATACAATTGATATTTGGTATATAGGTCTATTGCAATAATATACCACCGTCCGACTTTTTTTCCCAGAGTTGTGCACCTTATTGGCAGAAGTTTGGTTCGACTGTCAAAAAACTTGACAAAAGCATCTTAGATGCGTACCCCTTGTTTCATTTCCAGATGATAACTTTAGTAAGTCAGAACTGAATGGAATCAAATTATATGATATGTGGGTTTACATGTCAGGTTCGTATTTGGGTTCCGCTCGCCAATTTTCATTGGAGTTATGGCCCTTTTATTGAATTACCTCGGGCCTAGCGATACACTTGTTAATTTGTTATATTATTTTAAGTCTGGTATGCAGGATGCACATACAAAAATGTAGGCTACTCCCGTTATCAAGGCTGTAGCCCTCATGATCATTCATCTTCTGGTTTATGAATGATTTAAATAGCGATATTGTCTTCAAATGTAATATTTTAATCAAGCCAGCAGGTATATTATACCATGGTTCAGTGTTCTATTATTGCCAAGTTAAAATATATGTGGACAATCTATGTAAACTCACTAATTACAACAATCCTGAAATAAATCCACGCTCTATTAATTTATTATAATCACACACCCTCTGCATTCACACAATTAGCTTCAGTACAAATCGTCATATGCTGTCAATATCCAATGACCATAATTAATCTGCATGTCTTTTTAAATGAATAATTATCATAGCCAGTATTAGCTTACTTTGGGCATGTTTACATTAGCATTGTAAATGAAT
This sequence comes from Siphonodentalium dalli, assembly GCA_032622095.1. NCBI lineage: Eukaryota > Metazoa > Mollusca > Scaphopoda > Gadilida > Siphonodentaliidae > Siphonodentalium > Siphonodentalium dalli. Next base: position 207,416,072 of record CP136067.1, read on the forward strand.
CATGTAATATGGAATCGTTATTGTGTTGTTTGAATAATTTACAGATATGAGACTGCCAAAGGGAGCATAAAGCCGTTCTACTCGATGACGTGGTCTGCTGACTTCAAACATACAGATGACACAGTTTATTTTGCACATTGTTATCCCTACACATACACAGATCTACAGGTAATTTACATTGTTATCCCTACACATACACAGATCTACAGGTAATATACCTATGATGGCTTATGTTATCAAGATTAGATAATACATTGTGTACTTTGCTTTGAGCTCTAATTTATAAAATAACATGTTTCGACTGAGATTTAGCACCCGATATTTGTTTTTTTGTAGGACTTTTTTACAAATATAGCAGGACACTGACAATTTCCTAAAACAGCACTTCAGCCTAACACTTTGAACCTTTTAGGGGAAGGCCATTTACAAATCCCATCTGCAGATCATCGAAACGACTCTGTTGTTGATTTTTATCCAGTAGTAGAGAATCTGTGTTGATTTGCTTTATTAAGCTTAACATTCCGAAGTATTTTTTTATTTATATTTTCTCCTTGGGTATTATGTCATCACTATGATGACAGCTGATAAATTGATGTTTTCAACGTATAAAAATTGTCAATATAGCTCTCTCACAAAAACCCTGTGAGATTTTTTTTGGCAATGCATTATATTGTATGAATTGCTTTCTAATTCTGCATTTCCAGGATTATCTGCTGGAGCTGTCAAATGATCCAATCAAATCACAGATATGCAAACAGCGAGTGCTATGTCGTACCATTGCCGGCAACCTAGTCTTCGTTCTCACTGTTACCTCACCTTCCAAAAACCCAGATGATATTAAAGTATGTATAATTATACCCCCATCCCAAAATATGGGGGGTATATACTGGATTACATGCATCCATCCGTCCATCCATCTGTCCATGTGTGCATCTGCTCATATATCGGATCTCGATTAAATTTGGTATGTAGTTTTGGCATCTGGAGGACTTTCAAATTGTTGGATGATTTCCCTCCATCGTTCATTAGAATTGTCAAGTAATTTGTTCGTTCGTCACATTTTTTTCACAATTTGGTTTCCGAATTGCCCATATTTCAATTTTGACCATGAGGGTATCCCAGCACCTGTGGTGCAAACTCCAGGCTTGATTTGGGCTGTCATGTTCCCACGCATGCACCGAAGTGCCAGCTACCACAACAAGTCGTTGGGGCCGATCTTTGAATGCCAGAAGAAGCTTGTCCGCGAAGTATTCGGTGAGTTGGGCCTTTGTATCGATGTGATGATAGTAACTGTGTTTGCCATTTAATATACATCTCTGTTAATAAGCATAAACTTTTTCAGCTGAGGCAAGGCAAAAAATAAATTCTTGTCGGCCTTTATGATACCAAAAATCATGAAAATCGATACTTAACAATTCCAATTGTTAACAATTCCAATTGTTAACTCATGTGTTTATATATAGAGCATACCACTATGCATAAGCTTTCTAGTTGAGGTAAATTTTGCATTAATTTATTCTTTGTAAATTCCTGCTAATTAACATCAATGTCAATCATATTCTGCTAAAACTGACATGATTGCATTCTCAGCATCAGGAACCTTGTGTCATCATGTCAGATGGTTACCCAGTAGTAAAGCCTTGAAATAGTGTGTCTGTCATTTGCAGAATGAGGTCCCAAGAGGGTGAATTTAGTGAAGCTACCCCATCACATTGGGCTAGCATCACCAAATTCACCCACTGAGAACCTCATTCTGCTTAGACCTCAACTGTCAGGGAGACCTAGGATCAGATTAATGTTTCCCAGTTGAAGTTGGTAATGTTCACCCATTAGTCACCGCGATTAATATACATTTTATCTTCTTCAAATTAAGGGATATAGAAACTTCCCAGAAGGGAAAAAGTTACTAAAAATAATGTTAATTTGAAACTTGGATACTTCCCAAAAGGTGAAGTCTATGCAGAATGAGGTCTCCAGAGGGTTAATTTGATGATGGTAGCCCGCTTTGTGGGGTAGCGTCACTTACTCACCCTCTGGGAGCTCCTTCTGCAAATGACAGACACACTATGTCATGGCTTGCCAGTAGTGATTTTATATGATAAACTTGCAGATTCTGCTAAAAGTGACAATCTTTTCATATTCTTAGCATAAGAAAGCATGTGTGATCACGTCACGAGTCCATCCTGGCGAGAGCAATGCTAGCTGGATGATGAAAGGCTTCCTCGATTACCTCACAGGAGATTCAGCTGATGCCAAGGTAAAATTAACATCAGAATGTCAAACCTCCCTTTTCCCCTCGCCTAAACTTCATGAGCTCGCACAGTGGAAGGATTCCTCGATTACCTCACATGAGATTTAGCTGATGCCAAGGTGAAAATAACATCAGAATGTGGACCCCCTTCCTCCCCTCTCCCACTTCATGAACCCCCCCCCCCCTTTATCCCCTCTCCTAAACTTCAAGAGCTCGTACAGTGGAAGGATTCCTTGATTATTTTACAAAAGATTCAGCTGATGCTAAGGTGAAAATAAAATCAGAATATGAACCCACCCGTCCTCTCATCACCCACTTAATGAACCCTCCCATTCTCCCCTCACCCACTTCATGAACCTTCCCATCCTCCCCACACCAATATTATGAACCCTCCCGTCCTCCCCTCACCCACTTTATGAACCCGCCTGTCCTCCCCTCACCCACTTATGAACCCTCCCGTCCTATCCTCACCCACTTTATGAACCCTCCTATCCTCCCCTCACATCCTTATGAACCCTCCCATCCTACCCTCACCCACAGTGGAGGGCTTCCTCAATTACCTTACATGAGATGCATGAATTGTCATATGACAGAATATAGGTATTTGCCCATAGTGTTGAAATGGTTATTCGACTAATCAACATTGACTCGATTATTGAGCAAGTCAACGCTGAAATCCGCATATCGATTAGTCGAAACAAATCCCCAACTTGGCCTACTGATCACCATAAACAACATATAGGTGCTAAGATCACTTAAAAAGACAAACTGAACAACCTTCAATAAAACGGTACCATTATTATTAGAGATCCAGTTATTACTCCATGCAGCGACCATTTGATGATGCTGATATACCACTGTGTGTTACCTTAGGTGTAACACCTGCAGATTGAGAGCCCAGCTGATCATGTACTGACCTAGTTTATATCAAAAGGTGCTGACAACTCTGTGCTGGTGATATGCTGCTTTAGCTGGCATGTTGTATATTTAATTTGCTGATCACTGCTAACTGCTGTGATTGCCTTACAATATACCACAGTAACCAAACTAACGATCGTGCATCCACCCGGAACATTTTTTTCAAACGAAACTTCTAGCACTGGTCACTGGTTCAGCATTTCCGGATTTTGTTTGAAATTTTGGAAATCCTGATTTCTTAAAAACATACTTTGATCTTTACCTACTCTTTTCTACTCACATATATTAAATGCATTCATCGCGACTATTATTTTTATTTTTGACTGGATTTCTTGTGTCAAATACGATTAAGTTGGCATTGACTGCATAATTGTGAAGTAAAGCAAAAACTTACGAATAATAGTGTTCAAAATATCGGTTGCAAAGAAATTCCATTGTCAATCATGTCCTTGGGAGACAGGATTCGACTAATCGACTTTTAGTCAATTTCTCTTGTCTAATAGTTTTGACTTCTTAAAACCCCTAATCGTACAACACTATTTGCCAACTCAGTTTCAATGTCACCAATTTTGACTTCTAAAATATCTCTGTTTAAATCAGTCTGCACATGGAACAAAATCTGTACAAATCCAATCATCAGGAACTAAGGCTACCCCATGACATAATGTGAAAATTATGTGCCTGTCATTTACAGATTGAGGTCCCCAGAGGGAGAATTTAGTGATGATATCCCACATAGGGGGCTAGCATCACCAAATTCACCCTCTGGGGACCTCATTCTACATGGCCTCATCTGCTATGGAAGACATAGACTTTGATTGAAGTTCCCAAATGGTGAATATTGTGATGTACACCCATTGGGAACCTCGATTGTTCAATATGTCGTTTACCAATTGGGGATATAGAGAAACTAAACTAAAAAAGTTATAGAATCTATGTGAAGAAGTTTCTATGGAAAGTTGATAATAAAGAAACTGTTCAGAGAAGATGAGGCCTAAGCAGAATGAGGTCCAAGAGGGTGAATTTGGTGATTCTAGCACGCTATGCGGGATAGCATCACTAAATTTACACTCTGGGGACCTCATTCTGCAAATGACAGACACACTAAACTCAGGCTTATGTGGGCACCTTCTGCTTCCAGTAATGAATTCTATTTCCCCTCAACTTTCTTTGTTACAGCTACTCAGGGATATCTTCATTTTTAAAATTGTGCCGATGTTGAATCCAGATGGGGTAATCGTGGGTAACTACAGGTGTTCACTGGCTGGGCGGGACCTGAACAGAAACTACAAGACGATATTGAAGGATGCGTATCCGTCAGTGTGGCATACTAAAAACATGATCAGGAGGTATGTATGAGTGGATTCTCATATTGGAAAATTAATAGTGTTTATTTATTGTCCCCCGAAAAATTTATTTTTGGGGGACTATAGAAACGGGCTCCGTCCGTCATACCGTCCGTTTGTCCATCACACTTTTGAGTACCTTCATGGTGTAATAATCTCCTCCTACAGTTTTTATCATAGATATTTGAAACGTCATAGTTTTGTTACCCTCATATTGGAGATGTGCCACATGTATATAGATGACGCAAAAATTATTTTTTTACGGAGTTATTAACCCTTTTCGACTTAGAAAATTTTAACATTTTTTTAAATTTCTTTAACAAAGCGGCATCGACTTGCCACATTTTCGGGGGACACTGTGGTCGGCTGACCTTTTATTTAATATATGGGACTAGTTAAGCATCCTATATGTATATAGTCAATAATGTTTCCTTTAGAGTTGAATTGTCACCTTCTGTAATCATTCTTCAATCAACATTTTGAGTTAATTTTTATATGTCCGTTTTAAAAAAACAGGACATATTATATTATCGGTCCGACTGTTGGGGCAATCGTACGTCCATTCGTCTGTTGGCTAAAATGAAATTTGTGAGTTTACTGGCCCAAATGGGCAAGTTCGAATTTGAGTGCCACATGCCAATTTTCACCTCAGTTATGGCCTTTTTTGTCCTAATTTTCATGGCAAAATATTCAACGAAGTTCGTGGATTCAGATTTAAATTATATTCTGTTTATTTCTATAACAAATTCTTAGATTTGTGCCATATTTATCATAAATATTTATATGACAGGTTGAATCAGGAATGAGAGGTAGCTATTAATATTTATATGACAGGTTGAATCAGGAGAGAGAGATAGTAGCATATTGCGACCTACATGGTCACAGTCGCAAACAAAATGTCTTCATATATGGATGTGAGAACAGACACAATCCGAGTCGGAGGCTCCGAGAAAGGATATTTCCCATGATGCTCTCCCGGAACGCAGCTGACAAGGTATTTGAGGCCTCTAGAATTATGATTTTATGCCAGCAACATGTACTCACCTGGGCAACTGACCAATCAATTGGATTTACCTGTTAGGAAGCTGAATGAGTGTATTAGATAGATCTTCTCCTATCAATACAGCTGGACAGGACAGATGTCCAGGGGGGCACACATGGGCATTTGTGGCCCTTGCCCTCAGCCAAGTGGGGCAACAGGGTCTGGTACTGTTGTTGTTCACCATCTGGCCACTTGTGAATCAAGAACTCTGATGAGATGATAGATAGTTAAATATACAAATTTTTTCTTTGTTCTGTTGATACTAACGACCCTCCCCACCCTTTCTTGCTTGCAGCGTCCATTCGGATGACATCGACCACGGTTCCTCCTGTCAATGTCAGTTATTATATGATCATAAACTTAAAAGTCCAATTCTAAATGATGGGCAAAAGAAGTTGATAAATCACGATATCTACCTGGTTGTACTATAAATAGGCAAGATGGGTTAATAACAAGATCATGCGACGTGATTTTTGAATGTTCAATTAATTACAAGTGATTTGCGGATGTTCATGACAATGTAATGATGTTTGGTAATATATGTGTTGTTTATTAAATTTTGACTTGTTGAAAAACATTGTTTTGCATTTTATGGATTTATATATATGGGTCAGTAAGGTAGTTCAGGCCTAATGGGCTTGATAACATTGGTGGATCATATAATAAAACACTTTGAGGTTGACATGAGGATTAATCAACCTGAGGAAGTTAATATTCACCGAGACCGCAACCATGCAATAAATGTATAATATCGACGTCATACTGTTAATTTAAGGCCTGATCTACTACCACATTTCATTATTTTAAAAAGTTACAATTGTGAAAAATAATGACCTGATTTCTTTCAGTTTATATACGAAGGATGCAAGTTTAAAATGCAGAAAAGCAAAGAAGGGACAGGACGGATCGTTATGTGGAATATTGGTGTCATGAATAGCTTTACAATGGAGGTAAGTAAAATATTAATCACATAATAGGTTTGGCATGATGAAAACCTTGTTTTTACTACAATAGAGAGGTTTAGATTTTGAAACATACAGTAATGCTCTAATTAATCGACTCCTTAACCACAGCAGAATTATGGGTAACTTTTCAGGATTTAGTCGGAAATATGGCTTGTTGCCATTCATCGGAAAGTTCTCGCCGAGAGCTTTCCGATGAATGGCAACAAGCCATATTTCCGAGAGCTTTCCGATGAATGGCAACAAGCCATATTTCCGACTAAATCCTGAAAAATTACCCATAATTCTGCTGTGGTTAAGTGGTCACTTACTTTGAGCATTACTGTAGCACTTCAGATTTTAAAGGCCCACTTAATTTTCGAGTCACCGATTAATTTTTATAGTGCCTTGATATACGGTTTTAATAACAATTTATGTCTCAAAATATGATTAAAAAACTATTATTTATCACCATTTGGAATGTCTGTGTCTCAGAAGGTGCCCATAGAGTAATAGAAAATAGCTGAAATCATAAAATAATTTCCCCCGTTATGGCTCCCAGAATGCAACAGAATTCAAACAAAAGTTTAATTTCAATGAAAATAATCAATTTTGTGCTGAAACTTAAGCACATAACAGATGTTGATATCTCAACAAAAACAACATGTTCACAATTTATTACATCAAATAAGATGAAAATAGAATGTTTTGGAGCTTCCTCTTTCAAATGGTATATAATATGGCATATATTTTATATAATGTGATCTGGGGGTTCGAAAATGAAGTGGGCCTTTCAACTATGGACAGACTATAATATTGTATATGATTCGCAGGAAGGTATCTAACTATAATCTGTTGATAACAATCACCCAAGTCTGAGTTTAGTGTGCCTGTCATTTGCAGAATGAGGTCCCCAGCGGGTAAACCTAGTGTTGCTATCCCACACCACATTCACCTCTGGGGACCTCATTCTGCATGGCCTCATCTGCTATGGGAGACATAGACTCAGATTGCAGTTCCCAAATGGTGAATATTGTGATGTACACCCATTGGAAACCTTGATTATTCACTGTGTCGTGAAACTAAACTAAAAAAGAAATAGAATCTATGTGAAGAAGTTTCTATAGAAATTTGATAATAAAGAAACTTTCCAGAGAAGATGAGGCCTAAGCAGAATGAGGTCCCCAGAGGGTGAATATGGTGATGCTATCCCGCACAGGCAGGGTTCGCGCTGCCACTTGCCAAATTTGCCAATGGCAAAAATAATTCACATTTGGCAAAAAATATTTTCATTTGACAAAAGTATAAAATTAATCGGTTAATCAATACCAGGTTAGGAAATTATTACAATGGATTTATATTAGCTGCGTTTTATATGGTTTCGCAAAAGTTAACACCTCCATTAAGATGCAGTTAATCTGATATCATTAGTATCGATGAGTGGAGGGATTACATGTATTTAGTGTGATGGTGGTGTTTACATAGCTAATTCTCTGATGAAACAACGCTTCTATACCATTGTATTGTTCGGTGATTGGTTTATTGTTGTATGATAAACCACAATAGAGATGAGAGTAAAATTATTAACTAACAGCTTTTTATCGATATCAAACCGCGAGCGTTGAAACATAAGACTCAATCAAGGTTGCAGAAAATGATACTATCAGGAATAATATTTGGCAAAATCTAAAAGAATTTGGCAAAATATATTTTCATTTGGCAAATTATTTGGCAAAAGTAAATTTCGGTCCAGCGCGGACCCTGCACACAGGGGGCTAGCGTCACTAAATTCACACTCTGGGGACCTCATTGTGCAAAAGACAGGTACACTAAACTCAGGCTTGCAATCACCTCTACTGCATTATGAGTATTTTGTATGGAATTCATTTGCATATAATACAGCCTATACTCTGTTGCATAAATAATTTCAGATTTTGTTTACTGACGAAATCTGTTAAATATGTTGCATGGATCTCCATCTGATATAAAGAATATAGAGAGTAGTTGACTCTACGAGACTGGTTTCTCGATTTCGGGCGATGTTTGGTGGTTCTAACAGGCTACTATTATTCTGATTTTAGAATTGGATTACCACATTCCATACTTAACCCTTTGAACCCTGACGTCCTGAAAGTTAAATGGGCCACACTCGAGGCGCCTGATGTTATATAGTGTTTCCAACGGCGTAACTCATATTGGTCTTAACTGGGGTGTATATACATGTATACAAGCTCAACTATATGGTAATCTACTATGCTAACTGAACTAGTGTTTGGTGAAATATGTCAAGGTATTTCAACGAGACAATCTATTCCACATTCAATATACATGTAGATATTGCGGCTCCCTTTGGTCGCGCTATATATTTATAACGAAATTCTTATCCTTTCCCTACGATAAAAGGCGTTTCTCAAAATGCACCTCTGTGCATGCGCGAAGAAACAGCCCCCTGTCACCAAGTTGGCTGCTAAAATCAGAGGTATGAACATACGTATGACTCATTCGTGCAAAGTAGAAGCATTATTTTAATTAATTTGTGCTTTGATCGCGAAATTTCTAACGAAATACTTCCCATTTTCCGACGATGAAAAGTTATTTTTTTCTCAAAATAGGCATCTGCGCATGCGTGAAGAAACAGACCCTCTGTCATCAGTTTATCTGACAAAGTCACATGGGTAAACAGGTTCAACTCTAGTTGATATGTGCGTTTATTGTGCTGTAATTTTTCCGCCAAGGAGAAGCCCTCAACTGAACTATATGGATTACGTCTCCGGCCTTGTGTCAATCAGGAGGGTTAAAATTTTATTGCTGTGCCGATCCCACTCACACCCGTGTCCGGATTAGTCTCGCATGAATACACCCGCATTCTATCTATTGTCTAGTCAGTTTTTATTCCTCCTCGCCAGGACAGGATCGTTTCTATTTTCTCAAGGTTGTATCTTTCTGTGTTGCGAGTTTATCGACTCAATATTTATTGTTGATATTACAAACTTGCAATTTATTGTACCCGATAGTTAATTAATATTTCTCACATCCGAAACGGGAACTTTTTTCGTTTCACTGTATCCGTAATTTGTTTCCGTGTTTTCTGTTTTCCTCAAGACGGCTTTATCTTCCAACAATTGGAATTAAGATGGCCATCTTGACAATGACTAAAGAAGCACATAGCTTACTTGTGGCAAAACCACATAGTGCATATTGTGCCACACATACGGCGTGATGACTATCATGACTTACAATTGAGGACGCAATGTAGTACGGTATGCGATATCTCCTAATTTCGTGCTACACGTGTTTCACTTTACATAAGTTTCCGTCGACTCGCTTCGGTTCTTTCGTAAGTTCCGTTGCTTTGTATCCTAATGTATACTGCCAAATCATACATGGCACTGCTCTGTTAATTCGCAGAAAGTTGCACAGGACAGCCATATCCTCCTTTGTAATACTTTACATGAATAAATACGAAAGATAGTACTTGTTATCACTATCAGATGACAATTCACATTTCTTTCGACTGAGCGATCTGTAACATTGTTTTAACGATCAATACCTGCGAATCTACACCCGCCAGTATGTATGAGCGCGTGGTCTTGTTAGACACATGGCAAATGTAATAACACATTACATCGACTTCAAGGTATTTAGAAAATTCTGCCTTGTCTATCACGATTAAATATCATATAACTCATTGTATCATCAGTACAATAGTTACTAACACTCCGTAACAGGGGGATGGTATTCGTTATCACATATATAACCATACTTCAAATTGATGTGTTGTCTGACGTTCTAAATATTGTGTTGCATTCTTTACATCCATGTATGTACAGTTTGGGTTACTACGAACTATTGTTCACCAACTGCAATGAAGTGAAAACTTTGTAGCCTGACACTAGGCCATCTTACCGTAGGCTCTAATATGCCTCGGCATGGGCGAGCTTGCAATAATGTATTGCATGCCGTAATAGTTCCATACATTGTACATGACAATCATATGGTATCAGGGCCTCATGTATGCTGTCAGAACTGACTACTAGTATGCTTACATATGGTGAACAGTTTTCATCCCAATACTGACATACTTTGCAGTTTCATCAGTGAATGATAACGGCAAACAGCGAAATAGAAAGAATACATATTGTCACGTGCTCCAGATTCACTGCCAATAGTCTTTCCAGTAGAGACCATCACTTGGCTCACTAACTTCTATTTCCACATATATCAAAACGATATTCTGCCAAATAGCTTTCACTCGTGTATGATGCGCAGTTACATGCAACACATTTATATTGCGCAGAATATCAGAAAGGACTGCATTTGTATTGTTACATGTCTAAAGCGAGCTTACATGCACAGCGTTTATATTGCGCACATCTACTGCCAATATATTTCCGAAACCGGCCAAGACATGGCTCTTCGTCTATTGTCACATATCCACTGATTATGTGACAAAACGATTCGATACAATCATGACGAAAATGAAGGCATTCGTATCTTCACGTCCGCTGTAAGCGCACTTTCCTAACGGAAACCGCCTAGTTCTTGCCTATGTGCATTCGGAACTCATCGTCCTCATATACGAGAAAAGACAGTATCTTACCTGTCATAGCAGGTAAGATCACGTGGCCAGGGGTATAACGTGATTTTATATTAACCTTACTTTATACTCAATAACCTAGGTTGTATTGTGTTATGTATATTAACCTTGCTTTGTTATAACTAACAGCATGTCTTGCAGTCGAACATGATTCGAATTTGATGGCCACACACCGTGCAGATTGCTCATTCACGGGTGTATTACTTGTTATAGTTGGGTATTAAAGGGCATATTAGTCAATGATTACCTACTTTGAGCAACCGTACCAGTCTTTACCTCGGGCAGGACCAGTTCTGGCCCCCCAGGTCCTGCTACGGCAGTGTGAACCAATGGTAGGCGGGTGCTGCAAGTGGTTGATTCGGGAAACCAATCTTCACGGGCGATTGCTCCGGCACCTTTCTCTCAGGTGCCTAATGGTGGTGGCAATACGATTATTAAATTTCGAAAAAATTCACATCGATATACTATTATTCCACATAGAGTGAAATTTCCATCAGTATTTTGATTTCGGCCTGGATTCCTGCCACGAAGATCTGTTTATAGGCCACCACAATTATTGGGCACCTGGGAGTAGCCTTTGGCGGCTGTTCTGGGTGGGGAAGACTCGTTGTCACGTGACGCTCTTGCTCTCATAGACATAGCGCACCAGCCAAATGGCCTTCTGACTCTTCCCCATGGTGCAGTGGCCCACATCATTACAAGATGGGGTCCAGTCGATCCCCTGGAATCGTAATACCTTCGGGATACATCCGGGCCTGCTCCTCCGCCGTCATGTGATCATAGTGGTATGTCATCGACATTTATTCCAGTTTGGTCAGGACCACCTGCATTTGGGGGATTCCATGGAAGGGGCTTCCTCTGATCAAATGGCTCATCAGAACTTATTCCCTCTGGCCTTGGGGGCGCAGCTTGATGATGCCCCAGAATTTGAGGGGGTGACCTTGGACAGGACATAGCTACTTATCCCAAATGCAAGAGCATTTGTCTTGCGTCGAACCATTTCAGAGTAGGCCTCTTCCACAGTCTGGTATCCCAACCTGATGCAGCCAATTCTGTTGGCTGGCGTCGATCTTGACATGCTTCTCTGCATCGCGTGGCGTCGGCAGGTTTGACGACGATGAGCAAGAATCGCGGGTCGACAGTGGGTCACCAGGCACACTGTCGGACGAGGATTCTAAGAAAAAGGATGTTCCGCTGGTAAGTGATTTTGTACAGGATGAGGATACAGGTTGATATCTTATATTGCTTCATTTAATTCAACAATTTGCGATAAGTACAAGTATTTATCTCAGTCAGGAAAGATCCAGCACTGTAGCCTTTGGAGGATGTTCTGGGTGGGGAAGTGAAGAGTTGTTGCGTGCCTCCAAGAGCTGCTCCAGCCTTCTGCCTCTTCCCCACGGTGCAGTGGCCCACATCTCCACAGATGGGGTCCAGCCACTCCCCTGGAATCGTACACCTTCGGGATACCTCTAGGCCACTCCTCCACCGGTAGGCTGAATGTTCTGGGTGGGGAAGACTTGTTGTTGCGTGCCTCCAAGTGCTGCACCAACCAACCTTCTAACTCTTCCCCATGGTGCAGTGGCCCACATCTCCACAAGATGGGGTCCAATCCCCTGGAATCGTAATACCTTAGGGATACCTCCAGGCCACTCCTTCACCGGTAGGAAAGAAAGGCTGAATGATCTGGGTGGGGAAGACTTGTTGCGTGCCTCCAAGAGCTGCACCAACCAGCCTTCTATCTCTTCCCCACGGTGCAGTGGCCCACATCTCCACACGATGGGGTCCAATCTCCTGGAATCGTAATACCTTCGGGATACCTCCAGGCCACTCCTTCACCGGTCATTTTGCAATTTTGATCATTCTGCTACATTTGATCATTTCGAAATGTACCCGACACTCGTTATGTGCGCCATCATAGATCACTGATGCTTCTATGCTTGTTCATCAAGTCCTCAGTGGTGTTCTCTAATCCCATATATACTGGTATGCAATGATACCTTGGATCATGATGGCGTTCCCTGCTCTCTACATTATACGAGGCTGGAGTACAGATGTGTGGCATGATATAATGAAACCTCATACCTCGCTATGATATCTGCAGCATATCATTTTTATATCTGGTTTGTGTATCACAGGGAGCAATTTACTTTCGATATCTGATTAGCAAATAATCTCACATTGACATGATTAGATAGCATTTTTATAACATCCTACATGTATAAAAAATTCCTCGCTATTACCGGTATCCACATTTCAGTGGCAAATCGCGATGCGATTCCAGTTAATTTGCTCCCTGGTGTGTCATAAGCATTCTGATATCTTATGGCATACACAATGGCTGCATGTGACATCAGTTCATAATGTGAACTGTCAAGAGAGCGAAGAAGATAACAAAGAGAATAGGATGCAGCAAAGTTATACTTGCTCGGTTGTCTCGCTAGCATGAATTATATGGCACTACCTGGGATGTTTATTCCAAAAACAAGGGGGGGGGGGGGGGGCGGGGCGGTACACATTTGAGCAATGTCGTAATCTGAATTGGGAGCTCTTTCACGTAACATAATCATATCTGATTCATGACTAAATCACATTTACATGAATCCTGTTTCGGAAGAGTACATTCCCATCGAATTTGGATATTAATTAACTTTATTGCTCGTGCCTCCTCCTGGGCTTGCATTCTAATCCATATAGTTCAGTTGAGGGCTTCTCCTTGGCGGAAAAATATAATATTTATAAATAATATTACTTTTTCCTTAAGGGAAGCCCGAAACTGAACTATCATAGATCCCTCCCATGGTGGTGCCATTCCCAACCCCGCGACTCGCAAATCTCATGATTAAGTCGGAAATAAAAAACTGACTAGACAATAGATAGAATGCGGGTGTATTCATGCGAGACTAATCCGGACACGGGTGTGAGTGGGATCGGCACAGCAATAAAATTTTAACCCTCCTGATTGACACAAGGCCGGAGACGTAATCCATATAGTTCAGTTTCGGGCTTCCCTTAAGGAAAAAGTAATATTATTTATAAATATTATATTTCATGTCAAATATTGTATGATTTCCAGACCGGTATTCTGGTCTCCCGGGATATAGGGATATAAGGATTGGACTGATATTACAGTCTCTCGTGTTCAAAGGGTTAATACTCATTGACGAGCAAATCCCTTAGGATATGTTCAGATAATAAGTTCAACAAACAATAGGTCTGAACATTTCCCTCTAATAAATAAGACTCTTCTACACTTTTATTATATGTCGTCTGCTAATTTTTGCTGAAACACCCCTCCAGATTGATAATAGACACTTCCAATATATACTTTTATAATTGAGTGGGAGAATCCATTTAGTATAGAAAGGGTCAACAAAGTTGATTTTATGTGACTTGGTCGTTGATTTTGAGGTTGTCTGTTGCCGCTTGTGTGCTTAATTCTATGGCACTTTTTTCAATTTCAGGCGACATTCTGTGGTTCAAACATGGGTAGGAAGAAAGGCTACCATTATTCGGTCGCTGATTTTGAGGCTATGGGTTACCATTTCTGTGACACTCTGCTTGATTACTGTGATCCAGATAACACAAAGGTAAAACAAAATAGTCCTCATCTGTATAATTCTGTTTATATTCTCATAATGTAAAGGTAAAATAAAGTAATTATCCTCTATGGTATTATATTAATACCAAATTCTAATCTTGCTTGCATTCCATTTTCTCATAAAATAAGGCAGAATAAATAAAAATACTGTGTTCTTAGGCACCTTCCTCATTACCCAGGGAGATCCTTATAAAAAAATTTAGCTGCAAATTTATCAAAAATTTCAAAACTCAACCAATATTCCACGATTAGTAATTAAGATATGTTTCTGTTGAACTGTTAACCCTTTACCCAACAAACCGGCCAAAACCGGCCAAATAAAGCTTCAACAGCCTAAAATATCTTCGGTCTGTCTCAATAGAACCATACAAATATGGATATCATTGGAACCGGCTCCTTGACCACATAGTGATGGTTACAGTTATGCCCTGTGCCAATGCATTCTCTTATATATGCGAGTCGACCATAGGTCGCCTCGCATATATAAGAGAATGCATTGGCCTAAAAAAATCTTTTTTTAACACTTTTTACCATTTTTTCTTACATTCTTTAACAATTTTATAATTTTTAATGTGTTAAGCCAATGCATTCTCTTTTATATGCGAGGCGACCTATGGTCGACTCGCATATATAGAGAATGCATTGGCACAGGGCCGTTCTGTTGGGTAAAGGGTTAATGGGTAAAATGAGTTGGAGGATAGATTGTTTGGAAATTTGGGGGATTTTATTCCATAAAATTATCCATATATACATTAATTTCAAGAATTCTTGGAAAAAATAAAAAGTCTCCCTCTTCCAGTTTTCTCTATATAATTGCCTAAGAACAAAAGTATTTATTTTTAACCCTTCCATGACTGGAGCTTCATGAAATTTTTTGAAAACCATTCGCCAATGCATTCTCTTATTTATTACACGCTTGTTCCTAGAAGTACAGTGTTATTGCTGTTCCATATTTACAAATCAGTATGGAACGTACGTTTCATACGCATCTCGTTGACGTAAAATGACGTACATAACGTTCGCATCAACCACGAAACTGGAACTATTTAAATAAAAGAATCATCACACATGACAAACCACGCCCTGTATGAGCCTAAATAAACCTTCTAATCCTGTATTTTTAATGCACTGATTCTAGGACGCGAAGCGTGTAATAAACACAGAACGACGCGATATGTAAATGGGTTTGTTGATACGGCACTCGTTCTGTCGCGGAAGGATAGAACTCGACGCCCAAGGGCCTCTCGTTCTATCCTTCCGCGACAGCACTCGTGCCGTATCGACAAACCCATTTACACATCGTGTCGTTCTGTGTATATATGCGAGTCTCCCATACGAAGCCTCGCATATATAAGAGAATACATTGCCTAATAATATTTACCTTGACCTTGTTAATGACCTTGCTAGTTCATTCTCTTATATATGCGATGCTCCCTATGAGAGACTCGCATATATAAGAGAATACACTGGCACTTGATCTTTAGTACTGCTCCCGTCATGAGAGGGTTAATGGCTTGACTCAGCTCTGTTTTAGTTCCAGATGATTAATCTCATTTTTGCTGGAAATATCCTATCTTCGTTAGTGTTTAACCCGCAGGGAACCTCACTCAGATGGAAGAATGCACTATGGAGTGTCGTCTGCTCCAGTCTATGTGGGGCTCTCTATGGGTTTAACTTTGTATATTTTTCATTAGGCCACAGTAATTTTATTGGATGGTTTACGAACAAACATCAGGGAAGAAATCTTTTGATTGGCGATTATTCCACTGGTGAATGCAAATCTCATATATTCACTTAAAATCATTTTTGCAGATAAAAATAAATAAAATGCACACATAAGTATCTCAATTATTCTCATTTTCCCATGCTATTATGACTAATAGTACGGTTTTGTGAGAAGTCTCACACAAACTAAACACCTGGGCAAAAGAAATTGTTTTTGTTTTGCATTTTCAGTAAAAAAGTTTTCGGTGCATTCGTTAAAGCAACTAATTGTCCCCCGACGTTTCCGTCGGAGGACTATAGAAATGACCCTCGTCCGTCCGTGCGTCCGTGCGTCCGTGCGTCCGTCCGTGCGTCCGTGCGTCCGTGCGTCCGAGATTGGGTACCTTCATGGTGTAATCAACTCCTCCTACAGTTTTAAACGTAGAGATTTGAAACTCTGGGATATTGTTCCTAACATGTTGGTGATTTGCAACATCTATATAGCTAATCAAAAATATAAATTTTTCCATATTTTTGGGGGGGTTTTCGACTTAGAAAATTTGGAACATTTTTGCCTTTTGGATGAGATTGGGTACCTTCATGGTGTAATCAACTCCTCCTAACAGTTTTAAATGTAGAGATTTGAAACTCTGGGATATTGTTCCTACATGTTGGTGATTTGCAACATCTATATAGCTAATCAAAAATATCATTTTTTCCATATTTTTGGGAGGTTTTCGACTTAGAAAATTTGGAACATTTTTGCCTTTTGGATGAGATTGGGTACCTTCATGGTGTATTCAACTCCACCTACAGTTTTAAATGTAGAGATTTGAAACTTTGGGATATTGTTCCTAACATGTTGGTGATATGCAACATCTATATAGCTAATACAAAAATATCATTTTTTTCGCGTTTGCATGCGTTTGTTCATCGGGTTGTTTTGTCCAAGAATTTTGCGGATGGTTTGCAACATCTATATACTGTATAACATTGTTGCAAATAGTATCCTTCTAACAATTCCAATCATGAAGTTTACCACTCGAGTCGGGGGACATGTGGTCTGCGACCTTTTATTAAATTGGTGTCGCCTTATCTTATCTTTGTTTAAATGCGTTACATTTGTATGTTGATAAATAAAGTTCATCAGAAGAAATGACTCCTTACATCCTTAAAAGTTTTTACTACTATTAACCTTGTCATATGCTTTGTATAATAATTGTCTTCATTGAAAGTCATTTGTGTCACGTAACTTTCAACTTAAAATTGATCAGCTGATGATCGAGTTGAAGGTAAGTTGATGTCAGTATTCGATGTAAACAAACGACACCTGAGCACAGACGTGCATGCGCTGATTGTGTATTGTTTTATTGCTAAAGTTCATATTCGCTGCACATTTATAATAATATGAACTGATTTGAAAGATAACCATATGGGCCAGGGGAGCTGTGAGGGGCTGCACCCCCCCCCTTCCTCCCCAAATGTTTTGAAAGATAAAAAATTTGGGTAAATTGGAGAGATATTCTTTCATTTTCGGGAAACTAAATGATATTTCAGGAGGAAATATTGGCAAATTACAGTATTTTTCACATTTCTTCCTGAATTATACATGTTAAAGGTACTCAATCCGAACAGAGGGTCCCCATCTCAACAGATTCCAACAACAACAATCCGATCAGAGGGTCTTATATTACTATTTCTTTGGCTTTTTTGGGGGTAAAAAATATTTGATTCGAGTCGAGGAACCCATCAAACAAAGCTCAGAGTTATTAGATATTGATTTTTGAAATTTGTTAGTTTCTCGAGATGAGTACTAATAATTGCCGTCAGTTTCGTAACCTGCGCGAGATGTGTACACCAAAACACAATTCAAACAGACAAGGATGGATAACTCTAAAATCAAGAGGTAATAATAACGCAATTTTGACTGTGTTCTGGGCCAGAAAGTATTCCCGATAATGAAAAATAATAGATTTCTAAAATCGATATCTAACAAATCTGAGCTTTGATGGTGACTTCCTCGACTCGAATCAAATATTTTTGACCCCCAAAGCCATTGAAATAGTAATTTAGAGGAGTTTTATCGGATTGAGTACCTTTAATTGGAATCAATTTTGTTAGATTTATATATATATATATATATATATACAATGTATATTCTATAAAAACTGCATGTGTTACAACCATGAGTATAGCATGTAAAATATTCAGGCAAAAAGTCTCAGCCCCCCCCCCCCCCCCCCCCCCCCCCCCCCCCCCCCCCCCCCTCCATTTGGCCGTCCATAGGGCTATGATGTGAAAAGTCAAAGAACTGACCAAGTAACACATTTTTATGTTTTATATAAAATGACTCTGAATGTGAATGTGCAGTGAGTGGAAATCAGAACACTTGGTTATGCAATTCTCAAAATAATTATTTACCACATTTTTTTATCTGAATTTTAAGAAATGTATTGTCATCTTTTATTGAGTAAGACTGCTCAAAATACTGCTGAGAGAAATTATTTTCTCGGCCGCAATAGTCATAAAGGATTTTTTAAATTTATTCATTTTACATGATAGAATGGTGGTGATACAAATTAGGAGATAAACATGATGTCTGTGTGAATAGAATGGAGATAAACATGATGTCTGGTGTGATTTTGGGATGTTTATCAGTCAGTTTTACGATGGAAAATGCAGTTTAACTGGCGAAGTTAGGAGCCAGTAAAACCAGTTTTCTTTCATCAGAAAACACGCCGATAAACATTCCAGAATCACTCCAGACAGCATATGTTTATCCCCATTCTATTCACACAGACAGCATGGTTATCCCCATTCTATTCACATTGACTGCTTGCTCCATAAAGATATAGTTCTATATTTCAAATAGAAATAAACCGAGCCTTCCAAAAGAATCAACAAAATTATTTTGGTTTCCAGATTTTAGCTTTATTCAGATTTGGTTATTTATATACACCACAGTTTTGAGACAATGCACATGTATTTTTATCCATATAATATACTTTTACAAAGCCCCCAACAAAGCCACCGTTTTGGGGGACACTGTGGTCGAGCGGCCTTTTATTAATATTAATTTCTCTTGTTTATTGATATCTCTTGTTTATTGATCTCTCTTATAAACTTTTAATCTGTCCTCTTCATGCATGCTTATTATTTCTGAGAAAAAATACATCTTAAGAGACAAGGTTTTAATGGTAAACATTTGATAATGATTTAACTGTATTGTGTCACCCCTTAATTAGACCCAGTTTATGAATCGAGAGTTATAGCCTGCTACATGATTAGGGCACCCACATGCACAAACTTCTATGAAGCTCTGTTGATGTGTAAACTATTCGTTCGTTCTGCATTTATATAACCCTTTCATGATGGGAGCCTCGCTGGTGCAGCATTAAAGATCTTGTGCCAGTAGATTATCTTATATATGCAAGTCTCCTATAGAGAGCCTTGCATATATAAGAGAATGCACTGGCTTACAATGTAAAGGTAACTATTGTTAGGCCAATGCATTCTCTTATATATGCAAGTCTCCTATAGAGAGCCTTGCATATATAAGAGAATCTACTGGCTTACAAGGTAAAGGTAACTATTGTTAGGCCAATGCATTCTCTTATATATGCAAGTCTCCTATAGAGAGCCTTGCATATATAAGAGAATGCACTGGCTTACAAGGTAAAGGTAACTATTGTTAGGCCAATGCATTCTCTTATATATGCAAGGCTCTCTTTGGGAGACTCGCATATATAAGAGAATCTACTGGCACAGGATCTTTAAATTTCAGGAAGCTCCAGTCATGGAAGGGTTAAGAAATAATCTTGGTTTCCTAAAGTTTCCTAGAATGTAATTACACAATTTAAAGGCATCTGCTCAATCACAACGGTATGTGATTCAACAGATGCCTTTAACTCTTTCTTTACTAAATGGATTCTACCATTCATATATAAATGTATAGAGTGGAACGATCAATTATTCATTTGGAGGGATCTTCAGGTAATAAAAGCAGATCAAAAAATTACGTAATAGCAGATTTATTTTCATATTCATTGATGGGAAATATTGAACTTATTATCTGAACATTTCCTAAAGAGCAGGATCTGTCCGACTATGATCCATCTGTTTTTTGTATGGTGACTCTGGGTACCCTGGCGGATGTTAGAATGGTGTTAGTTTTTCAAAATTTTATTTAAATTGTATTTTTTAAACTTTTAAAATCAAAATGTTTAAAATATCAAAATGTGCGTGAAGCACACAAAGGCCCCTACACACAGGGAATCAGGCCCCATACGCCACTGAATAAAGGCTAGTTGTAATATATACACAAACCTCATCATGTAGCAGGCTATATTATTGTAACTATGACTTGAGTAATTTTGCTTCTATAAACCATTGTTAGCTCAACTTTACTTTGTAAAGTTTGAGCTATTGCCATGACTTTGTCGTCCGTCGTCCGTGTGTGTGTGTGTGCGTAAGGCGTCAACAATAGAGGCTACAGGTCGTACCTTTGATCGGATCATTATGAAATTTGTCATAGCTGTTGACATCAACATTTGTAACGGAATGATTCATTTTGGGGTCATTCGGAAAAAAAACATGGCCGCCAGCGGCCATCTTAGATTTCAAAATTCAATCCATTAGCACGGGCTACAGGCCGTACTGTTCGTCTGATCATTATGAAATTTGTCATGGATGTTAATATTGACATGTAGATGGGAACGAGTAATTTTGGGGTCATTCGGCCAAAAAACATGGCCGCCAGCAGCCATCTTCGATTTTACTCTTTGCATGACTAAATCCTTTAGCACGGGCTACAGGTCGTACCTTTGGTCAGATCATCATAAAATTTGTCATGGATGTTAACAATGACATGTAGATGGGAACGAGTCATTTTTGGGTTATTCGGGCAAAAAACATGGCCGCCAGCAGCCATCTTGGATTTTACTCTTTGTATGACTAAATCCTTTAGCACGGGCTACAGGTCGTACCTTTAGTCTGATAATCATGAAATTTGTCATGGCTGTTGAAATTGTAATGTAGATGGGAACGAGTCATTTTGGGGTCATTCGGACAAAAAACATGGCCGCCAGTGGCCATCTTTGTTTTCAAAATTCATTCCATTAGCACGGGCCACAGGTCGCATTGTTCGTCTGATCATCATGAAATTTGTCATGGATGTTAATATTGACATGTAGATGGGAACGAGTCATTTTGGGGTCATTCGGCCCAAAAACATGGCCGCCAGCAGCCATCTTGGATTTTACTCTTTGTATGACTAAATCCTTTAGCACGGGCTACAGGTCGTACCTTTAGTCTGATCATCATAAAATTTGTCATGGATGTTAACAATGACATGTAGATTGGAACGAGTCATTTTTGGGTTATTCGGGCAAAAAACATGGCCGCCAGCAGCCATCTTGGATTTTACTCTTTGTATGACTAAATCCTTTAGCACGGGCTACAGGTCGTACCTTTAGCCTGATCATCATGAAATGTGTCATGGCTGTTGAAATTGGAATGTAGATGGGAACGAGTCATTTTGGGGTCATTCGGACAAACAACATGGCTGCCAGGGGCCATCTTGGATTTCAAAATTCAATCCATTAGCACGGGCTACAGGTCGTACCTTTCATCATGAAATTTGTCATGGATGTTAACATTGACATGTAGATGGGAACGAGTAATTTTGGGGTCATTCGTCCAAAAAACATGGCCGCCAGCAGCCATCTTAGATTTACTCTTTGCATGACTAAATTCTTTGGCACGGCCTACAGGTCGTACCTTTAGTCTGATCATCATGAAATTTGTCATGGCTGTTAATATTGACATGTAGATGGGAACTAGTCATTGTGGGGTCATTCGGACAAAAAATATGGCTGCCAGCAGCCATCTTGGATTTTACTCTTTGTATGACTAAATCCTTTAGCACGGGCTACAGGTCGTACCTTTAGTCTGATCATCATGAAATGTGTCATGGATATTAACAATGACATGTAGATGGGAACGAGTCATTTTGGGGTCATTCGGCCAAAAAACATGGCCTCCAGCAGCCATCTTGGATTTTACTCTTTGTATGACTAAATCCTTTAGCACGGGCTACAGGTCGTACCTGTAGTCTGATCATCATGAAATTTGTCATGGCTGTTGAAATTGGAATGTAGATGGGAACGAGTCATTGTGGGGTCATTCGGACAAAAAATATGGCTGCCAGCAGCCATCTTGGATTTAAAAATAAAATCCATTAGCACGGGCTACAGGTCGTTCCTTTGGTCTGATCATCATGAAATTTGTCATGGATGTTAACATTAACATGTAGATGGGAACGAGTAATTTTGGGGTCATTCGGCCAAAAAACATGGCCGCCGGCAGCCATCTTAGATTTACTCTTTGCATGACTAAATTCTTTGGCACGGCCTACAGGTCGTACCTTTGGTCGGATCATCATAAAATGTGTCATGGATGTTAACAATGACATGCATATGAGAATGAGTAATTTTGGGGTCGTTCGGCCAAAAAACATGGTCGCCAGCAGCCATCTTGGATTTTACTCTTTGTATGACTAAATCCTTTAGCATGGGCTGCAGGTCGTACCTTTAGTCTGATCATCATTAAATTTGTCATGGCTGTTGAAATTGGAATGTAGATGGGAACGAGTCATTTTTGGGTCATTCAGACAAAAAACATGGCCACCAGCGGCCATCTTGGATTTCAAAATTTAATCTATTAGCACGGGCCACAGGTCGTACTGTTCGTCTGATCATCATGAAATTTGTCATGGATGTTAATATTGACATGTAGATGGGAACGAGTCATTTTGGGGTCATTCGGCCAAAAAACATGGCCGCCAGTAGCCATCTCGGATTTTACTCTTTGTATGACTAAATTCTTTAGCACGGGCTACAGGTCGTACCTTTAGTCTGATCATCATATTGACATGTAGATGGGAACGAGTGATTTTGGGGTCGTTCAGCTGTAAAACATGGCCGCCAGCTGCCATCTTGGATTTTACTATTTGCATGACTAAATCCTTTCCCGCGGGCTACAGGTCGTAGCTTTGGTCAGAATTACATGAAATTTGTCACGGATGTTAACAATGACATGTAGATGGGAACGAGTCATTTTGGGGTCGGTCGGCCAAAAAACATGGCCACCAGCAGCCATCTTGGATTTTACTCTTTGCATGAATAAATCCTTTGGTGCGGGCTGCAGGTCGTACCTTTGGTAGGATCTTCATGAAATTTGTCATGGATGTTAATATTGACATGTAGATCGGAACGAGTCATTTTGGGGTCGTTCGTCCAAAAAACTCTTTGCATGACTAAATCCTTTGGCAAAGGTAAGACATTTCAATCAGCATCTTTCCTATTTCTCCATTTACTGTAAACCATTAAATTATTCCCCTACCTAAGTTGAGCTACAGTGTCATTGACACTTTCATTTTCAGTCCGTTTCCACAGTTCTTTCAGATTTACACGTTTTCACTTATTTCATCCCAAAACAACATTTTTGACACAAAAAGCACAAATCAAGCATGATTTACTATGATATTGTTGAGTCAGCACAATGAAATTATGATATTTCGAATACACAGAAAAGTTGGTTCACCGGAAACACGTTACAATGTGTTGCGGTGTTGTGAATGCACCACCTCTTTTCTTTTAATTCAAAACACACTTTGCAAAACTATGCAACATAAAGTGAGACCATATCATTGAATTTCATGTGATAATTTACAGATTCTTTGTTTGTATTGAAACATACACATTATTTATACATGTTGAATTCTGTATGCTTTCAAATTGTCTATTAAAATGAGAATTCGCTATAGTTTATGATCATGATTTATGTATTTGTGGCTTGCGTCGTGCACTCTTAATGATTTTACCTAAAATTGCTGACGCACACACCACAGGAAGGAAGTTACATAAAAATTAAGATCCCATAGCACGCCACAGCAAGGAATGTTACATGAAACTCAAGGAACATGAATACAATTATAGTCATTTCTTCCTTTTAATCCTCCATTTCTGTTTAAGTAACTGTCAGTCCCTTTTATAAATATATGTTTTATACATTTCTTTCCATTTACCATCCCTTCATGTTAGATAGATTAACCCTTCATGTACTTTTCAATTGTATTGGAAAATAATAAATTTTCCAGAAATAATGAATATTCCAGAAAATAATGATTATTCCACCCATAGCAGTGGAAAATATATTATCATAATCAGCACTTGAATATTTTGGACTTTAAATTAAACACACATCATTTTAAACTTCATCTGCTATTTTCTTTATTAAACATCGAGAATGTCAAAGGTCTTAATTGAAGATGTCCAACCACTATTGTTGGTTTTATGCTAAAGCCTACTTTGTGATTGACGATTCAATCAATGTTATTTAAAATGATTTCCATTATGTCCAAAATTAAGATCCAGTGGAAACATGCAATACATGCTGAGTTAGGTACGATGTACATCTAAAAGATAAAATGTCAATCCATGATTTATTGATTCTCCAGTTGACAATTTGACGAGGGAAATTTTTTCACAGAGATGTTTTGGGGGACACGTGCTTTCCAGACGGGAATATACACTATCTTGTTGAATTGGGTCATTATACCTTAAAAAAGTAGAAAAATCAAGTTGATAAAATACTGTCCACTATGAATTTGGACATTTTTACTTCTAGGCAACAGGGACCGAAACAGCCCTGGATGTTTCCCTAAATTTGTCATATTGGCTTTGTACATGATATCTTAAAATTTTGAAAAAATAAAAAATGCGAATGATGGATATATATTAGCTATAAGTTATCGGCCGCAATAAGTAGAATGTTGCCTGCATCATAAGTAATAAAAGTCAGCCAATAAGTAAAAAAGTCGGCCAATAAGTAGAAAGGCGGCCAATAAGTCAACGGTAACGTAAATGACGTCATACGTATTTAGCTCGATCAGCAAAGAATACTGAGTCGATGGAAGATAGATTACAGTTGGTACGGACTGTCACTGATTTTGGGAGTAAATATACGTGGAGAAACTGCATGTATCCGTATCAATATCATTCCCAGTGGAAACAGACAGTACTGTGAAATCGCTGCATGTTCTTCACAAAGTTCACACAAATGAAAATTGTTGGAATAATTGTTAATTTATTAATGCACACAATGGTATATATCTATGTTAATATATTCATCCTGTGAAACAATAATTGCCAATGTTGATGACATACCTCGTCCTCATAACTCGGCCAATATGGAAACAACCAATTAATAACATATATTATGAGGTGATTGGGGCTGTTTAAATATCTGTTGATTAGTGGTCTAAAAACAGTGTTTTCCCAAAATACTAAAATAAGAGTAATATGAATAAATTATATTTATACCTGTTGTCTGCCATAGTTCTGATATAACCTACATGTATCATAATAAAATAGCATTTCTGAGTCGTAATTATTGATTATAAATAGCATTTTTGGTTTTCGCAAAGTTGCCTAGTTACATGTAGAATAAGTTTTTGCCTTGTGCGATGTCTTCCGCCAAGGCAAAAATATTGCCTAGGCATTTTTCTTTTAATTCCCTGGAATGTTAATGTCCATCAACTGAAATTGTACTATGTTAATTCTATGTTAATTCTATGTTAATTCTATGTTAATTCTATGTTAATTCTATGTTAATTCTATAAAACATATGTTGAGATTGTCATCTTATGTTTTTCAGGCCGCTAATATTCTGTTTGAATTGGATTCTTGTCTATGTTTTTCAGGCCGCTAATATTCTGTTTGAATTGGATTCTTGTCTATGTTTTACAGGCCGCTAATATTCTGTTTGAATTGGATTCTTGTCTATGTTTTTCAGGCCGCTAATATTCTGTTTGAATTGGATTCTTGTCTATGTTTTCAGGCCGCTAATATTCTGTTTGAATTGGATTCTTGTCTATGTTTTCAGGCCGCTAATATTCTGTTTGAATTGGATTCTTGTCTATGTTTTCAGGCCGCTAATATTCTGTTTGAATTGGATTCTTGTCTATGTTTTCAGGCCGCTAATATTCTGTTTGAATTGGATTCTTGTCTATGTTTTCAGGCCGCTAATATTCTGTTTGAATTGGATTCTTGTCTATGTTTTTACAGGCCGCTAATATTCTGTTTGAATTGGATTCTTGTCTATGTTTTCAGGCCGCTAATATTCTGTTTGAATTGGATTCTTGTCTATGTTTTTACAGGCCGCTAATATTCTGTTTGAATTGGATTCTTGTCTATGTTTTACAGCCCGCTAATATTCTGTTTGAATTGGATTCTTGTCTATGTTTTACAGGCCGCTAATATTCTGTTTGAATTGGATTCTTGTCTATGTTTTCAGGCCGCTAATATTCTGTTTGAATTGGATTCTTGTCTATGTTTTACAGGCCGCTAATATTCTGTTTGAATTGGATTCTTGTCTATGTTTTCAGGCCGCTAATATTCTGTTTGAATTGGATTCTTGTCTATGTTTTCAGGCCGCTAATATTCTGTTTGAATTGGATTCTTGTCTATGTTTTCAGGCCGCTAATATTCTGTTTGAATTGGATTCTTGTCTATGTTTTCAGGCCGCTAATATTATGTTTGAATTGGATTCTTGTCTATGTTTTCAGGCCGCTAATATTCTGTTTGAATTGGATTCTTGTCTATGTTTTACAGGCCACTAATATTCTGTTTGAATTGGATTCTTGTCTATGTTTTTTCAGGCCGCTAATATTCTGTTTGAATTGGATTCTTGTCTATGTTTTACAGGCCGCTAATATTGTGTTTGAATTGGATTCTTGTCTATGTTTTTTAGGCCGCTAATATTATGTTTGAATTGGATTCTTGTCTATGTTTTTACAGGCCGCTAATATTCTGTTTGAATTGGATTCTTGTCTATGTTTTTCAGGCCGCTAATATTCTGTTTGAATTGGATTCTTGTCTATGTTTTTCAGGCCGCTAATATTCTGTTTGAATTGGATTCTTGTCTATGTTTTACAGGCCGCTAATATTCTGTTTGAATTGGATTCTTGTCTATGTTTTTACAGGCCGCTAATATTCTGTTTGAATTGGATTCTTGTCTATGTTTTACAGGCCACTAATATTCTGTTTGAATTGGATTCTTGTCTATGTTTTTCAGGCCGCTAATATTCTGTTTGAATTGGATTCTTGTCTATGTTTTTCAGGCCGCTAATATTCTGTTTGAATTGGATTCTTGTCTATGTTTTACAGGCCGCTAATATTCTGTTTGAATTGGATTCTTGTCTATGTTTTTCAGGCCGCTAATATTCTGTTTGAATTGGATTCTTGTCTATGTTTTTAGGCCGCTAATATTCTGTTTGAATTGGATTCTTGTCTATGTTTTCAGGCTGCTAATATTATGTTTGAATTGGATTCTTGTCTATGTTTTCAGGCCGCTAATATTCTGTTTGAATTGGATTCTTGTCTATGTTTTCAGGCTGCTAATATTATGTTTGAATTGGATTCTTGTCTATGTTTTTACAGGCCGCTAATATTCTGTTTGAATTTGGATTCTTGTCTATGTTTTACAGGCCGCTAATATTCTGTTTGAATTGGATTCTTGTCTATGTTTTAAGGCCGCTAATATTCTGTTTGAATTGGATTCTTGTCTATGTTTTTCAGGCCGCTAATATTCTGTTTGAATTGGATTCTTGTCTATGTTTTTACAGGCCGCTAATATTCTGTTTGAATTGGATTCTTGTCTATGTTTTTCAGGCCGCTAATATTCTGTTTGAATTGGATTCTTGTCTATGTTTTCAGGCCGCTAATATTCTGTTTGAATTGGATTCTTGTCTATGTTTTCAGGCCGCTAATATTCTGTTTGAATTGGATTCTTGTCTATGTTTTCAGGCCGCTAATATTCTGTTTGAATTGGATTCTTGTCTATGTTTTTACAGGCCGCTAATATTCTGTTTGAATTGGATTCTTGTCTATGTTTTACAGGCCGCTAATATTCTGTTTGAATTGGATTCTTGTCTATGTTTTACAGGCCGCTAATATTCTGTTTGAATTGGATTCTTGTCTATGTTTTCAGGCCGCTAATATTCTGTTTGAATTGGATTCTTGTCTATGTTTTACAGGCCGCTAATATTCTGTTTGAATTGGATTCTTGTCTATGTTTTCAGGCCGCTAATATTCTGTTTGAATTGGATTCTTGTCTATGTTTTCAGGCCGCTAATATTCTGTTTGAATTGGATTCTTGTCTATGTTTTCAGGCCGCTAATATTCTGTTTGAATTGGATTCTTGTCTATGTTTTCAGGCCGCTAATATTATGTTTGTATTGGATTCTTGTCTATGTTTTCAGGCCGCTAATATTCTGTTTGAATTGGATTCTTGTCTATGTTTTACAGGCCACTAATATTCTGTTTGAATTGGATTCTTGTCTATGTTTTTTCAGGCCGCTAATATTCTGTTTGAATTGGATTCTTGTCTATGTTTTACAGGCCGCTAATATTCTGTTTGAATTGGATTCTTGTCTATGTTTTTTAGGCCGCTAATATTATGTTTGAATTGGATTCTTGTCTATGTTTTTACAGGCCGCTAATATTCTGTTTGAATTGGATTCTTGTCTATGTTTTACAGGCCGCTAATATTCTGTTTGAATTGGATTCTTGTCTATGTTTTTCAGGCCGCTAATATTCTGTTTGAATTGGATTCTTGTCTATGTTTTTCAGGCCGCTAATATTCTGTTTGAATTGGATTCTTGTCTATGTTTTTAGGCCGCTAATATTCTGTTTGAATTGGATTCTTGTCTATGTTTTCAGGCTGCTAATATTATGTTTGAATTGGATTCTTGTCTATGTTTTCAGGCCGCTAATATTCTGTTTGAATTGGATTCTTGTCTATGTTTTCAGGCTGCTAATATTATGTTTGAATTGGATTCTTGTCTATGTTTTTATAGGCCGCTAATATTCTGTTTGAATTTGGATTCTTGTCTATGTTTTACAGGCCGCTAATATTCTGTTTGAATTGGATTCTTGTCTATGTTTTAAGGCCGCTAATATTCTGTTTGAATTGGATTCTTGTCTATGTTTTTCAGGCCGCTAATATTCTGTTTGAATTGGATTCTTGTCTATGTTTTTACAGGCCGCTAATATTCTGTTTGAATTGGATTCTTGTCTATGTTTTTCAGGCCGCTAATATTCTGTTTGAATTGGATTCTTGTCTATGTTTTCAGGCCGCTAATATTCTGTTTGAATTGGATTCTTGTCTATGTTTTCAGGCTGCTAATATTATGTTTGAATTGGATTCTTGTCTATGTTTTTACAGGCCGCTAATATTCTGTTTGAATTTGGATTCTTGTCTATGTTTTACAGGCCGCTAATATTCTGTTTGAATTGGATTCTTGTCTATGTTTTAAGGCCGCTAATATTCTGTTTGAATTGGATTCTTGTCTATGTTTTTCAGGCCGCTAATATTCTGTTTGAATTGGATTCTTGTCTATGTTTTACAGGCCGCTAATATTCTGTTTGAATTTGGATTCTTGTCTATGTTTTACAGGCCGCTAATATTCTGTTTGAATTGGATTCTTGTCTATGTTTTAAGGCCGCTAATATTCTGTTTGAATTGGATTCTTGTCTATGTTTTTCAGGCCGCTAATATTCTGTTTGAATTGGATTCTTGTCTATGTTTTTACAGGCCGCTAATATTCTGTTTGAATTGGATTCTTGTCTATGTTTTTCAGGCCGCTAATATTCTGTTTGAATTGGATTCTTGTCTATGTTTTCAGGCCGCTAATATTCTGTTTGAATTGGATTCTTGTCTATGTTTCCAGGCCGCTAATATTCTGTTTGAATTGGATTCTTGTCTATGTTTTCAGGCCGCTAATATTCTGTTTGAATTGGATTCTTGTCTATGTTTTTACAGGCCGCTAATATTCTGTTTGAATTGGATTCTTGTCTATGTTTTACAGGCCGCTAATATTCTGTTTGAATTGGATTCTTGTCTATGTTTTACAGGCCGCTAATATTCTGTTTGAATTGGATTCTTGTCTATGTTTTCAGGCCGCTAATATTCTGTTTGAATTGGATTCTTGTCTATGTTTTACAGGCCGCTAATATTCTGTTTGAATTGGATTCTTGTCTATGTTTTCAGGCCGCTAATATTCTGTTTGAATTGGATTCTTGTCTATGTTTTCAGGCCGCTAATATTCTGTTTGAATTGGATTCTTGTCTATGTTTTCAGGCCGCTAATATTCTGTTTGAATTGGATTCTTGTCTATGTTTTCAGGCCGCTAATATTATGTTTGAATTGGATTCTTGTCTATGTTTTCAGGCCGCTAATATTCTGTTTGAATTGGATTCTTGTCTATGTTTTACAGGCCACTAATATTCTGTTTGAATTGGATTCTTGTCTATGTTTTTTCAGGCCGCTAATATTCTGTTTGAATTGGATTCTTGTCTATGTTTTACAGGCCGCTAATATTCTGTTTGAATTGGATTCTTGTCTATGTTTTTTAGGCCGCTAATATTATGTTTGAATTGGATTCTTGTCTATGTTTTTACAGGCCGCTAATATTCTGTTTGAATTGGATTCTTGTCTATGTTTTTCAGGCCGCTAATATTCTGTTTGAATTGGATTCTTGTCTATGTTTTTCAGGCCGCTAATATTCTGTTTGAATTGGATTCTTGTCTATGTTTTACAGGCCGCTAATATTCTGTTTGAATTGGATTCTTGTCTATGTTTTTACAGGCCGCTAATATTCTGTTTGAATTGGATTCTTGTCTATGTTTTACAGGCCACTAATATTCTGTTTGAATTGGATTCTTGTCTATGTTTTTCAGGCCGCTAATATTCTGTTTGAATTGGATTCTTGTCTATGTTTTTCAGGCCGCTAATATTCTGTTTGAATTGGATTCTTGTCTATGTTTTACAGGCCGCTAATATTCTGTTTGAATTGGATTCTTGTCTATGTTTTTCAGGCCGCTAATATTCTGTTTGAATTGGATTCTTGTCTATGTTTTTAGGCCGCTAATATTCTCTTTGAATTGGATTCTTGTCTATGTTTTCAGGCTGCTAATATTATGTTTGAATTGGATTCTTGTCTATGTTTTCAGGCCGCTAATATTCTGTTTGAATTGGATTCTTGTCTATGTTTTCAGGCTGCTAATATTATGTTTGAATTGGATTCTTGTCTATGTTTTTACAGGCCGCTAATATTCTGTTTGAATTTGGATTCTTGTCTATGTTTTACAGGCCGCTAATATTCTGTTTGAATTGGATTCTTGTCTATGTTTTAAGGCCGCTAATATTCTGTTTGAATTGGATTCTTGTCTATGTTTTTCAGGCCGCTAATATTCTGTTTGAATTGGATTCTTGTCTATGTTTTTACAGGCCGCTAATATTCTGTTTGAATTGGATTCTTGTCTATGTTTTTCAGGCCGCTAATATTCTGTTTGAATTGGATTCTTGTCTATGTTTTCAGGCCGCTAATATTCTGTTTGAATTGGATTCTTGTCTATGTTTTCAGGCCGCTAATATTCTGTTTGAATTGGATTCTTGTCTATGTTTTCAGGCCGCTAATATTCTGTTTGAATTGGATTCTTGTCTATGTTTTCAGGCCGCTAATATTCTGTTTGAATTGGATTCTTGTCTATGTTTTCAGGCCGCTAATATTCTGTTTGAATTGGAGGAGCGACTGAAGATTGAGATCCTGACTAAGTTAGAGAAGGAAGGAGTTACAGCTGAAGATATCGACCTCAGTGACGACTACACGTCCGGAGTCGAATCAAGGTAAGATATCGACCTGAGTGACGACTACACGTCCGGAGTCGAATCAAGGTAAGATATCGACCTGAGTGACGACTACACGTCCGGAGTCGAATCAAGGTAAGATATCGACCTGAGTGACGACTACACGTCCGGAGTCGAATCAAGGTAAGATATCGACCTGAGTGACGACTACACGTCCGGAGTCGAATCAAGGTAAGATATCGACCTGAGTGACGACTACACGTCCGGAGTCGAATCAAGGTAAGATATCGACCTGAGTGACGACTACACGTCCGGAGTCGAATCAAGGTAAGATATCGACCTGAGTGACGACTACACGTCCGGAGTCGAATCAAGGTAAGATATCGACCTCAGTGACGACTACACGTCCGGAGTCGAATCAAGGTAAGATATCGACCTGAGTGACGACTACACGTCCGGAGTCGAATCAAGGTAAGATATCGACCTGAGTGACGACTACACGTCCGGAGTCGAATCAAGGTAAGATATCGACCTCAGTGACGACTACACGTCCGGAGTCGAATCAAGGTAAGATATCGACCTCAGTGACGACTACACGTCCGGAGTCGAATCAAGGTAAGATATCGACCTGAGTGACGACTACACGTCCGGAGTCGAATCAAGGTAAGATATCGACCTGAGTGACGACTACACGTCCGGAGTCGAATCAAGGTAAGATATCGACCTCAGTGACGACTACACGTCCGGAGTCGAATCAAGGTAAGATATCGACCTGAGTGACGACTACACGTCCGGAGTCGAATCAAGGTAAGATATCGACCTCAGTGACGACTACACGTCCGGAGTCGAATCAAGGTAAGATATCGACCTGAGTGACGACTACACGTCCGGAGTCGAATCAAGGTAAGATATCGACCTGAGTGACGACTACACGTCCGGAGTCGAATCAAGGTAAGATATCGACCTGAGTGACGACTACACGTCCGGAGTCGAATCAAGGTAAGATATCGACCTCAGTGACGACTACACGTCCGGAGTCGAATCAAGGTAAGATATCGACCTCAGTGACGACTACACGTCCGGAGTCGAATCAAGGTAAGATATCGACCTGAGTGACGACTACACGTCCGGAGTCGAATCAAGGTAAGATATCGACCTGAGTGACGACTACACGTCCGGAGTCGAATCAAGGTAAGATATCGACCTGAGTGACGACTACACGTCCGGAGTCGAATCAAGGTAAGATATCGACCTGAGTGACGACTACACGTCCGGAGTCGAATCAAGGTAAGATATCGACCTGAGTGACGACTACACGTCCGGAGTCGAATCAAGGTAAGATATCGACCTGAGTGACGACTACACGTCCGGAGTCGAATCAAGGTAAGATATCGACCTGAGTGACGACTACACGTCCGGAGTCGAATCAAGGTAAGATATCGACCTGAGTGACGACTACACGTCCGGAGTCGAATCAAGGTAAGATATCGACCTGAGTGACGACTACACGTCCGGAGTCGAATCAAGGTAAGATATCGACCTGAGTGACGACTACACGTCCGGAGTCGAATCAAGGTAAGATATCGACCTGAGTGACGACTACACGTCCGGAGTCGAATCAAGGTAATATATCGACCTGAGTGACTACACGTCCGGAGTCGAATCAAGGTAAGATATCGACCTCAGTGACGACTACACGTCCGGAGTCGAATCAAGGTAAGATATCGACCTCAGTGACGACTACACGTCCGGAGTCGAATCAAGGTAAGATATCGACCTGAGTGACGACTACACGTCCGGAGTCGAATCAAGGTAAGATATCGACCTCAGTGACGACTACACGTCCGGAGTCGAATCAAGGTAAGATATCGACCTGAGTGACGACTACACGTCCGGAGTCGAATCAAGGTAAGATATCGACCTGAGTGACGACTACACGTCCGGAGTCGAATCAAGGTAAGATATCGACCTGAGTGACGACTACACGTCCGGAGTCGAATCAAGGTAAGATATCGACCTGAGTGACGACTACACGTCCGGAGTCGAATCAAGGTAAGATATCGACCTGAGTGACGACTACACGTCCGGAGTCGAATCAAGGTAAGATATCGACCTGAGTGACGACTACACGTCCGGAGTCGAATCAAGGTAAGATATCGACCTCAGTGACGACTACACGTCCGGAGTCGAATCAAGGTAAGATATCGACCTCAGTGACGACTACACGTCCGGAGTCGAATCAAGGTAAGATATCGACCTCAGTGACGACTACACGTCCGGAGTCGAATCAAGGTAAGATATCGACCTCAGTGACGACTACACGTCCGGAGTCGAATCAAGGTAAGATATCGACCTCAGTGACGACTACACGTCCGGAGTCGAATCAAGGTAAGATATCGACCTCAGTGATGACTACACGTCCGGAGTCGAATCAAGGTAAGATATCGACCTGAGTGACGACTACACGTCCGGAGTCGAATCAAGGTAAGATATCGACCTCAGTGACGACTACACGTCCGGAGTCGAATCAAGGTAAGATATCGACCTCAGTGACGACTACACGTCCGGAGTCGAATCAAGGTAAGATATCGACCTCAGTGATGACTACACGTCCAGAGTCGAATCAAGGTAAGATATCGACCTCAGTGACGACTACACGTCCGGAGTCGAATCAAGGTAAGATATCGACCTCAGTGACGACTACACGTCCGGAGTCGAATCAAGGTAAGATATCGACCTGAGTGACGACTACACGTCCGGAGTCGAATCAAGGTAAGATATCGACCTCAGTGATGACTACACGTCCGGAGTTGAATCAAGGTAAGAATGGGTTTAATATGATATCGACCTGAGTGACGACTACACGTCCGGAGTCGAATCAAGGTAAGAATGGATTTAATATGATATCGACCTCAGTGATGACTACACGTCCGGAGTCGAATCAAGGTAAGATATCGACCTCAGTGACGACTACACGTCCGGAGTCGAATCAAGGTAAGATATCGACCTGAGTGATGACTACACGTCCGGAGTCGAATCAAGGTAAGATATCGACCTCAGTGACGACTACACGTCTGGAGTCGAATCAAGGTAAGATATCGACCTCAGTGACGACTACACGTCCGGAGTCGAATCAAGGTAAGATATCGACCTCAGTGACGACTACACGTCTGGAGTCGAATCAAGGTAAGATATCGACCTCAGTGACGACTACACGTCCGGAGTCGAATCAAGGTAAGATATCGACCTCAGTGACGACTACACGTCCGGAGTCGAATCAAGGTAAGATATCGACCTGAGTGATGACTACACGTCCGGAGTCGAATCAAGGTAAGATATCGACCTCAGTGACGACTACACGTCTGGAGTCGAATCAAGGTAAGATATCGACCTCAGTGATGACTACACGTCCGGAGTCGAATCAAGGTAAGATATCGACCTCAGTGATGACTACACGTCCGGAGTCGAATCAAGGTAAGATATCGACCTCAGTGATGACTACACGTCCGGAGTCGAATCAAGGTAAGATATCGACCTCAGTGACGACTACACGTCCGGAGTCGAATCAAGGTAAGATATCGACCTCAGTGACGACTACACGTCCGGAGTCGAATCAAGGTAAGATATCGACCTGAGTGACGACTACACGTCCGGAGTCGAATCAAGGTAAGATATCGACCTCAGTGACGACTACACGTCCGGAGTCGAATCAAGGTAAGATATCGACCTGAGTGACGACTACACGTCCGGAGTCGAATCAAGGTAAGATATCGACCTCAGTGACGACTACACGTCCGGAGTCGAATCAAGGTAAGATATCGACCTGAGTGACGACTACACGTCCGGAGTCGAATCAAGGTAAGATATCGACCTCAGTGACGACTACACGTCCGGAGTCGAATCAAGGTAAGATATCGACCTGAGTGACGACTACACGTCCGGAGTCGAATCAAGGTAAGATATCGACCTCAGTGACGACTACACGTCCGGAGTCGAATCAAGGTAAGATATCGACCTGAGTGACGACTACACGTCCGGAGTCGAATCAAGGTAAGATATCGACCTGAGTGACGACTACACGTCCGGAGTCGAATCAAGGTAAGATATCGACCTGAGTGACGACTACACGTCCGGAGTCGAATCAAGGTAAGATATCGACCTCAGTGACGACTACACGTCCGGAGTCGAATCAAGGTAAGATATCGACCTCAGTGACGACTACACGTCCGGAGTCGAATCAAGGTAAGATATCGACCTCAGTGACGACTACACGTCCGGAGTCGAATCAAGGTAAGATATCGACCTCAGTGATGACTACACGTCCGGAGTCGAATCAAGGTAAGATATCGACCTCAGTGACGACTACACGTCCGGAGTCGAATCAAGGTAAGATATCGACCTCAGTGACGACTACACGTCCGGAGTCGAATCAAGGTAAGATATCGACCTGAGTGACGACTACACGTCCGGAGTCGAATCAAGGTAAGATATCGACCTGAGTGACGACTACACGTCCGGAGTCGAATCAAGGTAAGATATCGACCTCAGTGACGACTACACGTCCGGAGTCGAATCAAGGTAAGATATCGACCTGAGTGACGACTACACGTCCGGAGTCGAATCAAGGTAAGATATCGACCTCAGTGACGACTACACGTCCGGAGTCGAATCAAGGTAAGATATCGACCTGAGTGACGACTACACGTCCGGAGTCGAATCAAGGTAAGATATCGACCTGAGTGACGACTACACGTCCGGAGTCGAATCAAGGTAAGATATCGACCTGAGTGACGACTACACGTCCGGAGTCGAATCAAGGTAAGATATCGACCTCAGTGACGACTACACGTCCGGAGTCGAATCAAGGTAAGATATCGACCTCAGTGACGACTACACGTCCGGAGTCGAATCAAGGTAAGATATCGACCTGAGTGACGACTACACGTCCGGAGTCGAATCAAGGTAAGATATCGACCTGAGTGACGACTACACGTCCGGAGTCGAATCAAGGTAAGATATCGACCTGAGTGACGACTACACGTCCGGAGTCGAATCAAGGTAAGATATCGACCTGAGTGACGACTACACGTCCGGAGTCGAATCAAGGTAAGATATCGACCTGAGTGACGACTACACGTCCGGAGTCGAATCAAGGTAAGATATCGACCTGAGTGACGACTACACGTCCGGAGTCGAATCAAGGTAAGATATCGACCTGAGTGACGACTACACGTCCGGAGTCGAATCAAGGTAAGATATCGACCTGAGTGACGACTACACGTCCGGAGTCGAATCAAGGTAAGATATCGACCTGAGTGACGACTACACGTCCGGAGTCGAATCAAGGTAAGATATCGACCTGAGTGACGACTACACGTCCGGAGTCGAATCAAGGTAAGATATCGACCTGAGTGACGACTACACGTCCGGAGTCGAATCAAGGTAATATATCGACCTGAGTGACTACACGTCCGGAGTCGAATCAAGGTAAGATATCGACCTCAGTGACGACTACACGTCCGGAGTCGAATCAAGGTAAGATATCGACCTCAGTGACGACTACACGTCCGGAGTCGAATCAAGGTAAGATATCGACATGAGTGACGACTACACGTCCGGAGTCGAATCAAGGTAAGATATCGACCTCAGTGACGACTACACGTCCGGAGTCGAATCAAGGTAAGATATCGACCTGAGTGACGACTACACGTCCGGAGTCGAATCAAGGTAAGATATCGACCTGAGTGACGACTACACGTCCGGAGTCGAATCAAGGTAAGATATCGACCTGAGTGACGACTACACGTCCGGAGTCGAATCAAGGTAAGATATCGACCTGAGTGACGACTACACGTCCGGAGTCGAATCAAGGTAAGATATCGACCTGAGTGACGACTACACGTCCGGAGTCGAATCAAGGTAAGATATCGACCTGAGTGACGACTACACGTCCGGAGTCGAATCAAGGTAAGATATCGACCTCAGTGACGACTACACGTCCGGAGTCGAATCAAGGTAAGATATCGACCTCAGTGACGACTACACGTCCGGAGTCGAATCAAGGTAAGATATCGACCTCAGTGACGACTACACGTCCGGAGTCGAATCAAGGTAAGATATCGACCTCAGTGACGACTACACGTCCGGAGTCGAATCAAGGTAAGATATCGACCTCAGTGATGACTACACGTCCGGAGTCGAATCAAGGTAAGATATCGACCTGAGTGACGACTACACGTCCGGAGTCGAATCAAGGTAAGATATCGACCTCAGTGACGACTACACGTCCGGAGTCGAATCAAGGTAAGATATCGACCTCAGTGACGACTACACGTCCGGAGTCGAATCAAGGTAAGATATCGACCTCAGTGATGACTACACGTCCAGAGTCGAATCAAGGTAAGATATCGACCTCAGTGACGACTACACGTCCGGAGTCGAATCAAGGTAAGATATCGACCTCAGTGACGACTACACGTCCGGAGTCGAATCAAGGTAAGATATCGACCTGAGTGACGACTACACGTCCGGAGTCGAATCAAGGTAAGATATCGACCTCAGTGATGACTACACGTCCGGAGTTGAATCAAGGTAAGAATGGGTTTAATATGATATCGACCTGAGTGACGACTACACGTCCGGAGTCGAATCAAGGTAAGAATGGATTTAATATGATATCGACCTCAGTGATGACTACACGTCCGGAGTCGAATCAAGGTAAGATATCGACCTCAGTGACGACTACACGTCCGGAGTCGAATCAAGGTAAGATATCGACCTGAGTGATGACTACACGTCCGGAGTCGAATCAAGGTAAGATATCGACCTCAGTGACGACTACACGTCTGGAGTCGAATCAAGGTAAGATATCGACCTCAGTGACGACTACACGTCCGGAGTCGAATCAAGGTAAGATATCGACCTCAGTGACGACTACACGTCTGGAGTCGAATCAAGGTAAGATATCGACCTCAGTGACGACTACACGTCCGGAGTCGAATCAAGGTAAGATATCGACCTCAGTGACGACTACACGTCCGGAGTCGAATCAAGGTAAGATATCGACCTGAGTGATGACTACACGTCCGGAGTCGAATCAAGGTAAGATATCGACCTCAGTGACGACTACACGTCTGGAGTCGAATCAAGGTAAGATATCGACCTCAGTGATGACTACACGTCCGGAGTCGAATCAAGGTAAGATATCGACCTCAGTGATGACTACACGTCCGGAGTCGAATCAAGGTAAGATATCGACCTCAGTGATGACTACACGTCCGGAGTCGAATCAAGGTAAGATATCGACCTCAGTGACGACTACACGTCCGGAGTCGAATCAAGGTAAGATATCGACCTCAGTGACGACTACACGTCCGGAGTCGAATCAAGGTAAGATATCGACCTGAGTGACGACTACACGTCCGGAGTCGAATCAAGGTAAGATATCGACCTCAGTGACGACTACACGTCCGGAGTCGAATCAAGGTAAGATATCGACCTGAGTGACGACTACACGTCCGGAGTCGAATCAAGGTAAGATATCGACCTCAGTGACGACTACACGTCCGGAGTCGAATCAAGGTAAGATATCGACCTGAGTGACGACTACACGTCCGGAGTCGAATCAAGGTAAGATATCGACCTCAGTGACGACTACACGTCCGGAGTCGAATCAAGGTAAGATATCGACCTGAGTGACGACTACACGTCCGGAGTCGAATCAAGGTAAGATATCGACCTGAGTGACGACTACACGTCCGGAGTCGAATCAAGGTAAGATATCGACCTGAGTGACGACTACACGTCCGGAGTCGAATCAAGGTAAGATATCGACCTGAGTGACGACTACACGTCCGGAGTCGAATCAAGGTAAGATATCGACCTCAGTGACGACTACACGTCCGGAGTCGAATCAAGGTAAGATATCGACCTCAGTGACGACTACACGTCCGGAGTCGAATCAAGGTAAGATATCGACCTCAGTGACGACTACACGTCCGGAGTCGAATCAAGGTAAGATATCGACCTCAGTGACGACTACACGTCCGGAGTCGAATCAAGGTAAGATATCGACCTCAGTGATGACTACACGTCCGGAGTCGAATCAAGGTAAGATATCGACCTGAGTGACGACTACACGTCCGGAGTCGAATCAAGGTAAGATATCGACCTCAGTGACGACTACACGTCCGGAGTCGAATCAAGGTAAGATATCGACCTGAGTGACGACTACACGTCCGGAGTCGAATCAAGGTAAGATATCGACCTCAGTGACGACTACACGTCCGGAGTCGAATCAAGGTAAGATATCGACCTCAGTGACGACTACACGTCCGGAGTCGAATCAAGGTAAGATATCGACCTGAGTGACGACTACACGTCCGGAGTCGAATCAAGGTAAGATATCGACCTCAGTGACGACTACACGTCCGGAGTCGAATCAAGGTAAGATATCGACCTCAGTGACGACTACACGTCCGGAGTCGAATCAAGGTAAGATATCGACCTCAGTGACGACTACACGTCCGGAGTCGAATCAAGGTAAGATATCGACCTCAGTGACGACTACACGTCCGGAGTCGAATCAAGGTAAGATATCGACCTCAGTGACGACTACACGTCCGGAGTCGAATCAAGGTAAGATATCGACCTCAGTGATGACTACACGTCCGGAGTCGAATCAAGGTAAGATATCGACCTGAGTGACGACTACACGTCCGGAGTCGAATCAAGGTAAGATATCGACCTGAGTGACGACTACACGTCCGGAGTCGAATCAAGGTAAGATATCGACCTCAGTGACGACTACACGTCCGGAGTCGAATCAAGGTAAGATATCGACCTCAGTGATGACTACACGTCCAGAGTCGAATCAAGGTAAGATATCGACCTCAGTGACGACTACACGTCCGGAGTCGAATCAAGGTAAGATATCGACCTCAGTGACGACTACACGTCCGGAGTCGAATCAAGGTAAGATATCGACCTCAGTGACGACTACACGTCCGGAGTCGAATCAAGGTAAGATATCGACCTCAGTGATGACTACACGTCCGGAGTTGAATCAAGGTAAGAATGGGTTTAATATGATATCGACCTGAGTGACGACTACACGTCCGGAGTCGAATCAAGGTAAGAATGGATTTAATATGATATCGACCTCAGTGATGACTACACGTCCGGAGTCGAATCAAGGTAAGATATCGACCTCAGTGACGACTACACGTCCGGAGTCGAATCAAGGTAAGATATCGACCTGAGTGATGACTACACGTCCGGAGTCGAATCAAGGTAAGATATCGACCTCAGTGACGACTACACGTCTGGAGTCGAATCAAGGTAAGATATCGACCTCAGTGACGACTACACGTCCGGAGTCGAATCAAGGTAAGATATCGACCTCAGTGACGACTACACGTCTGGAGTCGAATCAAGGTAAGATATCGACCTCAGTGACGACTACACGTCCGGAGTCGAATCAAGGTAAGATATCGACCTCAGTGACGACTACACGTCCGGAGTCGAATCAAGGTAAGATATCGACCTGAGTGATGACTACACGTCCGGAG
The DNA here is from genome assembly GCA_032622095.1 of Siphonodentalium dalli. Classification (NCBI taxonomy): domain Eukaryota; kingdom Metazoa; phylum Mollusca; class Scaphopoda; order Gadilida; family Siphonodentaliidae; genus Siphonodentalium; species Siphonodentalium dalli. The sequence continues at coordinate 207,457,749 of CP136067.1, forward strand.
TCGAATCAAGGTAAGATATCGACCTCAGTGACGACTACACGTCTGGAGTCGAATCAAGGTAAGATATCGACCTCAGTGATGACTACACGTCCGGAGTCGAATCAAGGTAAGATATCGACCTCAGTGATGACTACACGTCCGGAGTCGAATCAAGGTAAGATATCGACCTCAGTGATGACTACACGTCCGGAGTCGAATCAAGGTAAGATATCGACCTCAGTGACGACTACACGTCCGGAGTCGAATCAAGGTAAGATATCGACCTCAGTGACGACTACACGTCCGGAGTCGAATCAAGGTAAGATATCGACCTGAGTGACGACTACACGTCCGGAGTCGAATCAAGGTAAGATATCGACCTCAGTGACGACTACACGTCCGGAGTCGAATCAAGGTAAGATATCGACCTGAGTGACGACTACACGTCCGGAGTCGAATCAAGGTAAGATATCGACCTCAGTGACGACTACACGTCCGGAGTCGAATCAAGGTAAGATATCGACCTGAGTGACGACTACACGTCCGGAGTCGAATCAAGGTAAGATATCGACCTCAGTGACGACTACACGTCCGGAGTCGAATCAAGGTAAGAATGGGTTTAATAAGATATCGACCTGAGTGACGACTACACGTCCGGAGTCGAATCAAGGTAAGAATGGGTTTAACCCTTTACCCAACAGAACGGCCATGTGCCAATGCATTCTCTTATATATGCGAGTCGACCATAGGTTGCCTCGCATATATAAGAGAATGCATTGGCTTAACACATATTAAAAATGATAAAATTGTTAAAGAATGTAAGAAAAAATGGTAAAAAGTGTTTTTTAGGCCAATGCATTCTCTTATATATGCGAGGCGACCTATGGTCGACTCGCATATATAAGAGAATGCATTGGCACAGGGCATAACTGTAACCATCACAATGTGGTCAATGAGCCGGTTCCAATGATATCCATATTTGTATGGTGTTATTGAGACAGACCGAAGATATTTTAGGCTGTTGAAGCTTTATTTGGGCGTTTTTGGCTGTTTTGTTGGGTAAAGGGTTAATATCAATTTAAATTCACTCATTCATTCTGCTGACAGATAAATCCATTTTCTGTGGCGCTGATTGGTCATTTGTTCAGATGTAGCTGTCGTAAAATCATATGAATTTACATTGCTTGACACATGTATACGAGTTAGATGTCTTCTCGCTGATAAAAGCCAAACTGAATTGTTACGCCAGGATGCACATTCTTTTCTAGCCTAGAACAATGATGTAAACAGAATCACACATCAACTTGTTTCCATGAATATTGGGAAAAGTATTCAGATAACCTGTTTAATTAAAACAAGTCATTCGAAACCAATCGAAGGATGTCGGAATGATGACGTATTTGACATTGCAAAAACAAACCATTGTTCTATATACTATGAAGTTCGAAAGTAGTGTAATACCTTTGCGCAACTTGACTACAAAACTTGTTTTTATTAATATAATACATATCCTCGCATCGCCGGTAAAACAGCATTTTTCATCATAAAACCAAAGCCATGATGATCTGACTGTAATATTCCTGTTTATCATATCTAATATTTCCATGCTTACCATAATTGAATGCTGGACGTTTCGGCACCTGGACGTTTCGGCACCCAGGTTTGTGGTTCGGCACGTGGACATTTCAGCACACGATTGTTCGGCACTTCGGACGAAACTACATGTACCGGTAATGAATAGAATTAAAAGGCATTCTTTATTTCAATAACATGCTATAATGGAATACATGATAACGATGTTGGTGAACATAACTATCACTAATAATACACACTACAATAAGTTGTGGTCCTGAAGTGCTTACTAAACGAAATAGCATTGGCCATCTCAGCTTTCACTTTGCGCATGAACAATAAAGAGCGTTCATTGTTCAGTCAAAAAATCATGATAATTGAGAAAATAAAGACACGACTACATCTAAAATCTGTTCGACTTCATACATATCATGTCCAAATAACAATTAAATCATGTGCCGAAACATATTCGATGAAGTGCCGAAACGTCCAGGTGCTTGGGCCGAAACAACCAAGTGCCAAAAATCCAGGTTCCGAAACATCCCGAAAAACAAGTGCCGAAATGTCCAGGTGCCGAAACATCCTGCACCCCCATAATTAATAATAATAATAGATTAGTTTCAATGTGTTATGCTTGATTATTACCCCGGTCATAGGGCATTGATGAACCATCCTTGCTTAATAGGAGAAAGGAATCCGAACAGCTAACAAGCACATCAGTATTAACATATTGACATCTAACACCTCCAGACCGGGTAACAAGCACATGAGTATTAACATATTGACATCTAACACCTCCAGACTGTAGTATGTGATCGCTTGTCGAAGGTAACCAATGCAGATTTTGAGGTTCAATGACGGAGAGTGGCCAGGATTTGAACATATCAGATGCAAAGTTTAGTAATTTATTTAATATCCATCACTTTATCTTATCTCATTTATACATTTGTCTTTTTCAAACCTTTAGAATAATTATGAAACTTATCCATCATTGATCATCATGGCTGACTACAGTAAATCTGATTTCAGAGAATAAAAATAAAGTCACTTGCACCAAATTTGTATGTGATATGTTATGTACACCTGTTCTATCTTCCAGTGACGGGGGTTCTGATAGCTCGGTGTCAGACGGACCACCCATACACTTACAGTACAATGCCAAAAATGTAAGTCATTTATCAGACCAAAAACAATATGTCATGTAATATGTAAAAGAGTTGGATTTGTATGCTAGCAAATCTATTGTTTTTGTTCTAACAAAAGTGATTTGTGACATACTATAAGGAAACCAGTTACATTAAATTTCAATATTGTATGAATGCTTTAATGTTAGAAATGTTCCTATATAAAAAGGTAGCTTCAAGATGATATAATTTTCATTCATATCTGAAATTATTATATACCGAGTTTAACACGTTGACTGCCAGCTACTAGTTAACTCGTGCTTTTTGCATGTAATTAAATGGGAGTTGGCAGTCAATGTGTTAACTCAGATTGCATAAAAATTTATGACCTTTTATAAAACGCATTTTGAATGGCCACATTTTACTTCAGCGTTTGGCTCTTAATATATCACATTCTTGTTCGAGATTTCCTGTGTCAATATTGAGATGTACATTGTATTCTACTTATTTAGTGGTACTGGAATAATATGGAATTGATGTTAATCCTCTTTAATACATATTGACGAGTAGTTCCCTTAGGAATGTTCAGATAATAAGTTCAACAAACGACCTTTGAACTTATTATCTGAACGTCCCCCCCCCCCCCAATAAATAGGACTCATGTAATCTACTACTAGCATTTTTTTGTCTATCTGTTGTCAGTTCATTTTTGCTGAACACCCCTGATGAATAATAGACCATTCCAATATTATATAGATAATGAATGGCTTGGAGTTAACTATGCCAAAATAGTGGTCCTCGAGGAGGAATAGTCCACAAGCCGCAGGTGCCAATTCTCACACAATATCTGTGTCTGATTTTGTCAAATTATTTTTTACTGTGAATTTTGGAAATCAGTCTCAGATTTTACAATTTACGGCAATCTGTTGACAACGGCAGTAAGGGCATAACTACAGTTCTGCCCTAAGTAATCCACTCCATAACCACAGCAGAATTATGGGTAACTTTTCAGGATTTAGTCGGAAATATGGTTTGTTGCCATTCATCGAAAGCTCTCATTCTGCTGTGGTTATGGAGTCGATTACTTAGGTCATTACTGTATGTTATTAGGTACATCTAACAGTACCTCTTCATGATTCATTGCTATAAATACGTCATTAGCAAAGACATTTGTGCGAAATTGTAGAAGATAACTGGCTTAACTTCGATTAAAACAGAAATGGAAGTTATAAATAACTTCCGCTGGCATTATAAAATTAGGACTGGCAACCAAACGGACAAACTATTAAATACATTGGCTAGATATGATTGGACATTTGTAAGACCATTACAATTCACCAATAAATCTAATGATATGCCTCTATTGCAACAAGTATCGTACAATGTGTAGTTTAAGATTGGCTGTATCTTCAGGCGGCAAACCGATTTTGCGAAATGAGTTTGTTACTATATATAGAAAAAGAATAGTAGGCATGTAGGAATCCTACTGGGGTACTATTGTAAAATAGTATAGCAGGGTGCAGCCAATCAGAATGCGAGAAAGTCACGTGAGATATAATATATACTATTATATCAGGGTGGTAGAATCCATTCAGTATAGACAGGGGTTAAAGTAATGGCTTTGATTAACCCAGTATTATCATATAAATGCTATACTAAACTAATTTTGCTTTGTAACTTTTAATGCTGACTGTTAATTGGATATAAATTATCTTTGGTGAGTATTCTATTAATCAGATTATATTCCTTTAGGAAGTTTTAACCCTTTCATGATGGGAGCTACGCTGGTGCAGCATTAATGGTCCTGTACCAGTGCATTCTCTTATTCATGCGAGTCTCCCAAGGGAGCCTTGCATATATATGGCTGACAAGGTCAAGGTAAATATTGTTAGGTTCCCTATGGGAGACTCGTATACATCAGAGAATACATTGGCACAGGGTTTTCGCAAAATTTCAAACTCCAGTCATGGAAGGGTTAAACTACCCTTATGGAGCCCCTCACAGACGTGAGCAGACGACACTCAGCAATACAAGCTGCCACCTGTATGGGGCTCCCCATAGGAAGCTCCAGTCATGGAAGGGTTAATCAATACATGACTTTTTTTAATTTCCCAGTTTAGCACTCGCAAGGGTGATAACTCAATTGATTGGAAAATTTTCATTATGGCCAATATTGTAAAGATTGTAAAATTAGAAATTGTTTATAATACATTATGTGTTTTTAACTCAAATTTGTTAGATACTCTGACAGTACAGGTGTAGATACTGTTGCTAATGGGGTAATTGTCGCAAGTCGATCATCATACATTTGTAGCCAGCTTTTCCAAGACGATCACATACGTGGCTGGCTTTTCATACTCTCGCATAGAAGTCTAGAAATAATGTGTCTGTCATTTGCAGAATGAGGTCCCCAGAGGGTGAATTTAGTCATTGGTATATATCATAAGAATTCAAAGTGCGAATTAATGCCTTGCCTCGCTTTACCTAAAATTTTCCCAATACAATAGCGATGGATGCCACTATGTCGTAAATGTAAAGAGATCACATGATCAAACAACACAATTTGAAAAGCTAGCTACGAGTGTGATTGTTGGCGAAAATCTTGCTAAATTTTCATTGTTTTTGAAAATATGGCTACGAATGTGATTGTTATCTAACTGTGACAATGACTGCCATCATTGATACTGTTGCCATTGAGGATGTGACATTTTGTCTAAGCTAATTGTAAGACAAGTTCATATATGAACAAATGTCGAGATAATTACTTTAAAAAATTTATTTTACCAGAAAGTAAGGTGGTACAGAATAAAGCTATATCACCTTGAAAATAAGTTTGTTCTCTTATGTGCTGCATATTTATAATGACTTGCCTCCCTTGCTTGATGTAGATATCTAAGAAGAAGAAGAATCTGAAGACAAAGAAAGAGAGAGACAAGAATCGACAGAATGCTAAAGATCAGAAGAACCCACAACCATCAACGGCTACTGAAAAGGTAATATAACGAACCAAAGCCGGACCACTGCCATCACATATACATAATGTATTACAAACATCAACGGCTACTGAAAAGGTAATATAACGAACCAAAGCCGGACCACTGCCATCACGTATACATAATGTATTACATCAACGGCTACTGAAAAGATAATATAGTCTGGGAGAACCCACAAACATCAACGGCTACTGAAAAGGTAATATAACGAACCAAAGCCGGATCACTGCCATCACGTATACATAATGTACATAATATAGTCCGGGTATTTGTGGACCCACAAACATCAATGGCTACTGAAAAGGTAATATAGTCTGGGAGAACCCACAAACATCAATGGCTACTGAAAAGGTAATATAGTCTGGGAGAACCCAAACATCAACGGCTACTGAAAAGGTAATATAGTCCGGGAGAACCCAAACATCAACGACTACTGAAAAGGTAATATAGTCCGGGAGAACCCACAAACATCAATGGCTCCAGAAAAGGTAATATAGTCTGGGAGAACCCAAACATCAACGGCTACTGAAAAGGTAATATAGTCCGGGAGAACCCACAAACATCAACGGCTCCAGAAAAGGTAATAATAATAATAATAATAATAAATAGTTTTTATATAGCGCTTTATCCCATGTGGCCCAGAGCGCTTACATTCCTACTAGTACCCTGCCCTCTATCACACGTGATATACATACATCAATACACACCACATACCTATAGATATACACATACATCAAAATAATTAAACAACATCTGAGGTAACTTCCCCATAGTGAGCACAGAATAGTTCACTCTTTAACAAAGTTTTGAATTCGGTCAGAGAGTTTGCAAATCTTGTGTCGTGTCTCAGTGAGTTCCAAACATTTGGCGCATACGAATCAAATGCTCTATCGCCATAAGTTTTTAAATGTTTTGATGGAATATCCATTAGAGCTTGTGCCTTTGACCTCAGATTCGTAGGTGGAACATACATACTTAAAAGTTTATCAAAATATTGAGGCAATACAGGGAGAATACTTGAACAAGATTCTGATTTTTTATAACAGAATGACGCACACTTGTAGTCTATGCGTGCACGAATAGGAAGGTAGTGTAGTTCTTGTAGCAATGGTGTTACATGTGAAAATTTTGGTTTGCGGGAAACAATCCTTGCAGCAACATTAATTACTTTTTGCAATTTATCCAAGTGTTCAGTTGTGATGCCGGCGAGAATGGCATTACAATAGTCTAGTTTTGAAAATACAAATGAAGAAACAAGGGTCTGTGAGCATGTCTCTGTTAAATATGGCCGTAACTGCGAGATGCGACGAAGCTCCATAAACATGGATTTGCACATTGAGTTGACCCGTAACGGCTATATAGTCTGGGATAACCCACAAACATCAACGGCTACAGAAAAGGTAATATAGTCTGGGAATGTCTGGACCCACAAACATCAACGGCTACTGAAAAGGTAATATAGTCTGGGAGAACCCACAAACATCAACGGCTACCGAAAAGGTAATATAGTCCAGGCATGTGTGGGTAGAGGTTCAGTAGAAATATCAACAGCTACTGAAAAGGTAATATAGTCCGGGCAGGTAAGGTCGGGTAGGCATCACATCTTAGTGGATTTAGCAGAATGCTGAAGATCAGAAGAATCCACAAACTTCAATAGCCACAGATAAGGTTATAGTTAGGTCATTAAACATAAATATAGGGATCTGCGAATCTGGGATTTTGCATCGAATCGAATCTCGATATCGAATCTCCTTCCTGATATCGACATTGAATCAAATTTCGAATCGAATCAGCTATTGATTGTCATTGTTTACCAGTGTTTATTATAATGTTTTATGATTTTGATGATTAAAACGAAAAGAAATCAGTGCGTGAAGTTTGAATGTTTTTAAGTCATTATTCCAGAAAAGTTATTGTCTCATACTTGTTACATACAAGTGTTTGAATAGCTACAGTTATTTTTTTTATCATAACTGTTTTTGTTGATTATAAGTCATGTGACTTCTCATATTGTGTCTTAATGATGTGAGAACATTCATGTTACAGGAGAGCAGTGCAGAGAAAAAAGGCGGCCATCAAGCATCCCATGCCAAACAGGTGAGTGTTAGTTCCACCAAGCATCCCATGCCAAACAGGTGAGTGTTAGTTCAATGGAAAAAAAGGTGTCCATCATAGGGATCCTTGCATATATAAGAGAATGAATTGGCTTACAAGATCAAGGTAAATATTGTTAGGTCAATGCATCCTCTTATATATGCGAGAAGCCCTAGGGTTTTTGCAAAATTTCAGGAAGCTCCAGTCATGGAAGGTTTCAGGAAGCTCCAGTCATGGAAGGGTTAAGAACTAAGGTTCACAATCACTTTCTTTTGGTTTTGTAGCTTCTTGGATGCTTGAATATTAGAATTCTACATCCTTCTGTCTTGTTGAATGCAGTATCACCCCTGGTCAAGTGGTCCTGAATAGAGTAACCACCCCTGGTCAAGTGGTCCTGCTAATGTGCTATGATGCAGTTGGGTCCTGCTATGAAGCTGTTATGGCAAACTGATGCTGTTAACAAAGAGTACTGTTATATTTTTTTAATTTGTATTTTTTGCGGTGTTCCGATAATCTGAACTTATACAGGAAAAGCCATTATGTTTATCAAACACTTCTAACTATATTAATACTGGTTGTATTTAAATTAGTTTTTGCAAATCAACTATAATCAAGATGGCTATTCGTATCAAACATTCAAAAACATATTTTTTGCGAAATATTATTAATACTGGTTGTATTAGTTGTTGAAAATCGACTTTAATCAAGATGGTTATTCACGTTGTTTTAGAAACAACAGCGCTGGCATTATATTTTTCAAAAAATATATATGTTATTGAATGTTTCATACACACACTGGTTTTTTTCTCAAATCACTCGGATTAGCCAAACACTGCAAAATTTACAACTTTACATAAAATAACAGTAATGGCATCAGTTTGCCCTACCCTCATCATAGCATATTAGCAGGACCACTTGACCAGGGGTGAGTATGTACCACATGATTGCTATCCAAGATTCATGAAATAATATGACGCCCACCTGAAGAGGGACTATCTTCCATTATTGTTTTTTTATTTTCGTCTGCAGCAAACACCACTAACAAGTATGAAGTATACAACGACCACGAAGCGTCCGCGATCTCAGGATGAGAGGACTAACAATGGTATTCCTATATTCGTCCAAGAAAGATGCGAAGAAAGAGCTCAAAAAAGGGTGTGTATGCATCGATCAAATGGCAGAATGTGACTCATGAAATAAAAATAAGAATACGGTCTGTTCTGGTATACTTTACAGCGTGATCTGATTTAACAATATTCGGCCAACCTAAGTCCTGTAAATCAAATCCTTCAGTTAAAATACCTTTGAGATGCCAATATCTGACACTGAAGTTTGTCTTTTCCTATTTTAACTCCTTCTATAGTGAGCGATCAGTTATAAAAGTATACATTGGAATTGTCTATTATCCATTTGAATGTGTCCAGACAAAATGAGCAGACGACAGACATACGAACAAATAATACAAGAACAGAAGGATTAATATTCACTATATGTTCAGATTATAAGTTTAAGATGATTGAACTGCTTGTCAATAAGTGTTTAGTATAGAAAGGGTTAAACTTATTATCTGAACATTTCCTGAGGGAACTGCTTGTCAATGAATATTAATATAGAAAGGGTTAAACTTATTATCTGAACATTTCCTGAGGGAACTGCTTGTCAATAAGTATATAGTATAGAAAGGGTTAAACTTATTATCTGAACATTTCCTGAGGGAACTGCTTGTCAATAAGTATATAGTATAGAAAGGGTTAAACTTATTTATCTGAACATTTCCTGAGGGAACTGCTTGTCAATAAGTATTTAGTATAGAAAGGGTTAAACTTATTATCTGAACATTTCCTGAGGGAACTGCTTGTCAATAAGTATATAGTATAGAAAGGGTTAAACTTATTATCTGAACATTTCCTGAGGGAACTGCTTGTCAATGAATATTAATATAGAAAGGGTTAAACTTATTATCTGAACATTTCCTGAGGGAACTGCTTGTCAATAAGTATATAGTATAGAAAGGGTTAAACTTATTATCTGAACATTTCCTGAGGGAACTGCTTGTCAATGAGTATTTAGTATAGAAAGGGTTAAACTTATTATCTGAACATTTCCTGAGGGAACTGCTTGTCAATGAGTATTTAGTATAGAAAGGGTTAAACTTATTATCTGAACATTTCCTGAGGGAACTGCTTGTCAATAAGTATATAGTATAGAAAGGGTTAAACTTATTATCTGAACATTTCCTGAGGGAACTGCTTGTCAATAAGTATTTAGTATAGAAAGGGTTAAACTTATTATCTGAACATTTCCTGAGGGAACTGCTTGTCAATAAGTATTTAGTATAGAAAGGGTTAAACTTATTATCTGAACATTTCCTGAGGGAACTGCTTGTCAATAAGTATATAGTATAGAAAGGGTTAAACTTATTATCTGAACATTTCCTGAGGGAACTGCTTGTCAATAAGTATATAGTATAGAAAGGGTTAAACTTATTATCTGAACATTTCCTGAGGGAACTGCTTGTCAATAAGTATATAGTATAGAAAGGGTTAAACTTATTATCTGAACATTTCCTGAGGGAACTGCTTGTCAATAAGTATATAGTATAGAAAGGGTTAAACTTATTATCTGAACATTTCCTGAGGGAACTGCTTGTCAATAAGTATATAGTATAGAAAGGGTTAAACTTATTATCTGAACATTTTCTGAGGGAACTGCTTGTCAATAAGTATATAGTATAGAAAGGGTTAAACTTATTATCTGAACATTTCCTGAGGGAACTGCTTGTCAATAAGTATATAGTATAGAAAGGGTTAAACTTATTATCTGAACATTTCCTGAGGGAACTGCTTGTCAATAAGTATATAGTATAGAAAGGGTTAAACTTATTATCTGAACATTTCCTGAGGGAACTGCTTGTCAATGAATATTAATATAGAAAGGGTTAAACTTATTATCTGAACATTTCCTGAGGGAACTGCTTGTCAATAAGTATATAGTATAGAAAGGGTTAAACTTATTATCTGAACATTTCCTGAGGGAACTGCTTGTTAATGAGTATTTAGTATAGAAAGGGTTAAACTTATTATCTGAACATTTCCTGAGGGAACTGCTTGTCAATAAGTATATAGTATAGAAAGGGTTAAACTTATTATCTGAACATTTCCTGAGGGAACTGCTTGTCAATAAGTATTTAGTATAGAAAGGGTTAAACTTATTATCTGAACATTTCCTGAGGGAACTGCTTGTCAATAAGTATTTAGTATAGAAAGGGTTAAACTTATTATCTGAACATTTCCTGAGGGAACTGCTTGTCAATAATTATATAGTATAGAAAGGGTTAAACTTATTATCTGAACATTTCCTGAGGGAACTGCTTGTCAATAAGTATATAGTATAGAAAGGGTTAAACTTATTATCTGAACATTTCCTGAGGGAACTGCTTGTCAATAAGTATATAGTATAGAAAGGGTTAAACTTATTATCTGAACATTTCCTGAGGGAACTGCTTGTCAATAAGTATATAGTATAGAAAGGGTTAAACTTATTATCTGAACATTTCCTGAGGGAACTGCTTGTCAATAAGTATATAGTATAGAAAGGGTTAAACTTATTATCTGAACATTTCCTGAGGGAACTGCTTGTCAATAAGTATATAGTATAGAAAGGGTTAAACTTATTATCTGAACATTTCCTGAGGGAACTGCTTGTCAATAAGTATATAGTATAGAAAGGGTTAAACTTATTATCTGAACATTTCCTGAGGGAACTGCTTGTCAATAAGTATTTAGTATAGAAAGGGTTAAACTTATTATCTGAACATTTCCTGAGGGAACTGCTTGTCAATGAGTATTTTATAATGGAGTGTAATAAGGCGATTTTGAAAGAAGATGAACAATTCCAAAATATTATGTGTAATGAAAATAGTGATGCATGTTGATTAATAGGTGAAGCAGTTAGCAAATTATGAGCGGGAGGGTTAAACCCAGTACAACTATTTACACTTAATTCCCCATGCACAACTAAAAATCTAAATTAAATCTTCCTTATTTTCTTTTATCTGATACTACAACCTTTATATGCATATATGTGATTGTTGAATTGATATATTAAGTTGTAGCATACTGCCAAATATGTTTTATGCAATAAATCTTATCTTAATATCTTATATCAAGATAGTTATGTTTTTTTTTGCAGCCTAAAGGGAACAAAAGAAAAGTAGAAACATACCTTAATATTTTTTTATCTTGATTCTGCCTACTGATTTTGTCAATTTTTACATTAGGGAATTTATTTCTCATCTATATCTGTATTTATAGAATCAATATCTGGAGGCATTGACGAACACCTACATGAAGAACGGGCTAATTAACAATGATACAGGTGAGTTAATGAACAAACTAATTAACGTCCTGTCCAGGTGTTACAAGGTAAAAGATACTCCCCTACCCAATTCATCTATAATCAATATAATTTTCTCAAAAAATAGTTAATATCTGATCTGTTAATTTTGTAATATATCTCTGATCTTATAATTCAGAAAACACATGATTATGATAGATGTTTAACATATGGTTTTTAATTTGAAGAAACACACTTTTTACATGTAAAGAGAACGTGATATATGTTCAATTTAGTTAACTAACAATGCATTTCATAGACTTATATTCTAATTATCTTCTTCTTTTTTTTTTTGACAATCAATTTTCTGATATAAAGTTATTCATTTGACATGAAATGTTCCAAAATTAATCGACTCCACAACATCTGGTTTCTAAATGAGTCAACTCCAACATCTGGTTTCTAAATGAGTTGACTCCAACATCTGGTTTCTAAGATAGTACCTCTCCTTTCTTGTTCACATTTGGATTATAATAATTTTTGTTTTGCTTCACACTTCACAATGAAGTTTAATACCTTTTCACTTTTAATTCATCTCACAAATTATTTGCTTTGAGCTTTTGATGGAATATTTTGCTTAAATATGTTCCTTATATTGTCATGATAATTAGTTTATTTCTTTGTCAATGAGATGTTCATTTATTTTCGCCATGCTTGCTACACATCCCAGCATAGCTTTCAATAAAATACAAATGAGAACCTCGTATATATGCTAGTGATTCCTCCAAAGCATGCCAGATTTGAAACAGGAATTATAAGATGATTGCGAGCACAGGGTGTATATATTAACCCTTTACCCAACAGAAGGGCCCTGTGCCAATGCATTCTCTTATATATGCGAGTCGACCATAGGTCGCCTCGCATATATAAGAGAATGCATTGGCTTAACACATTAAAAATTATAAAATTGTTAAAGAATGTAAGAAAAAATGGTAAAAAGTGATAAAATTTTTTTTTTTAGGCCAATGCATTCTCTTATATATGCGAGGCGACCTATGGTCGACTCGCATATATAAGAGAATGCATTGGCACAGGGCATAACTGTAACTATCACAATGTGGTCAAGGAGCCGGTTCCAATGATATCCATATGTGTATGGTTCTATTGAGACAGACCGAAGATATTTTAGGCTGTTGAAGCTTTATTTGGCCGGTTTTGGCCGGTTTGTTGGGTAAAGGGTTAAAGCTATAATTCTTATTTTGTGATGTTACCAATTATATAGATAAACCAACCCTGCATTTTTTCTTAGCATTCCTGAGCATTCTGAGTAAATTCCGAAGAAAAGTGGTGTCTTATTGTGTGGACTTTCAGTTGAAATCCTGCTCGTTTAGGGATAGCAGACGGACAATTCATAGCAGGATTGTTCTTGGATGGACGTTCCTGTATTGAGTTGCCACTATAAAGAATTAAATTATCGCGATTAAACTGTTGTTATCCATGGAAAATTTCCCATATTTTTAAAGGTATGGGATGTGTATAATTTTTATAAGAATTTCAAAACAAAAACAGACGTCCTTAGTGTGTGGTTTAGCTGTGTTTCGTTAATAAGCTGATGTCAAGTATAGATGTGGTTTAGCTGTGTGTCATCTAATAGTATAGCATGTAATGGTTATAGTACTATTATAAGATTTATTATAACTATTTATCAACTTATTATGATGAACATTTCTAACAATTGTTAACCATATGCAGATATTTTACATGCGGTTGTTAATTACGCTTAATGTATGGTTATATTATTTAGCAATAGCAGGGGCCTTTTCCAATGAGGTTAGGATTTTCTCGGCATTCCTGTGAATGTCAGATTTGGAACAGGAACTATAGGATACCAGCTAATAAGTTCTCGTATTACTATATATACCTTTACATTTTTGCAGAAAGATTTCTTCCAAGAATTGTTGGTCCAAATATAGGTAGAATCCTCACAAAGATAATGTCCGCACACAATAACTGTTAGATTAAAAATATTCAGAATAATTTGCTTCTCACTATTGGAAAAGTTATATTATAAATCTATTTGAATAACGTTAATGCTTAACTAATAACTTGACTATATGAATGATAATGGGGAGAGATTTATTGAACAATTATTTCAAGTACAGTTTATAAAGTATTTGAGACGTTATTTGAATTCTCTCCATATTTAGTATTTATTGCAACATAATTTAGTATTTATTGCAACATAATTTAGTATTTATTGCAACATTATTTACTATTTATTGGCAATATAATTTTGGAAATTGGCAACATACTTAGCTTTCATTCTTGATTTTTACTACGTTTTACAAGATTTACTGACATGTTACTCTAGTGTTCCAAATAAACATGCATGGACGTTTATTAAACCCACTCTAAGAGCTCTTTCCATCAATGTATCACATTATTATAATAAATAAATTTGAAAAATGATCAAGGAAATATGGGTTGATACAAAAATCGGACTTGGCACTGAAAGGGTTAATTACACCTAAAATTTCCACCCTACACATTGGGTCTGCTCATTTATTTTATTTGGTCACTTCGCCGGAAACTTGAGGATATTTTGTCAACAAAATTATCGGGAGGTGTTTCTAATTTCTCGCTTGATGCCGTCTGTATACGTTTTGATCACAGTTGTACATTATCATGCACCATTTGTATGACTAGTATTGATAATAAATGCATGATGTACATGTACTCCATTGCAAGTGCACAACAGACAAAAGTACTGATGTTTCCGAAGCGGGAAAAACTAGAACTTGCTAGAATCAGAGGATGTGTCATATTTCGCCATAAAAATTACATTAAATTGTGCATGTTGGTTTAGAGTATATTGTGTCTAATTTATTTCTGGAATGAGTGTGGGTTTAATTTTAAAATAAGTCCATCATGTTTGTTATGTTTTGACAACTATGCAGATGGGGGACACTGAAACAGGCATAATAATAACCATCTCATAGACTAGATAGGATCCGTTCTTGTGGAAATGCAGGGGTTTACTTATGCTCATTCCAGGCAATTTCTCAATTTCCTCAGAATCACAAATGTCAACAGTTTCGTCTCAAACTGGATGTGCTTTCCCAGCGCGATTTTGCAGATCTGTATGTTTATTATACCCCCCCCCCCCACAATGAAGTATGTATATTCAATTTTGTCAGGATTCCCTCCCTGCACGATTATTTGGAACACCAGAGCAGGCTTTTAAACTTATTTTTATATGAAATCTTCTGTTTAAACCACCTTGATATGGTTCCGTTTCATCATACTTTAAAATAAATTTTGTAATTCACTGAGTAATAGTTTGTTCATTGGTAGTTTCTCTTAATGTTCTTTCACATAGACGTCACTGTCATCAATGTAAATCAGTCTTTCATGTAGACATCAGTGTAATGTCAGTCTTTCATGTAGACATCAGTGTAATGTCAGTCTTTCATGTAGACATCGGTGTAAAATCAGTCTTTCATGTAGACATCAGTGTAAAATCAGTCTTTCATGTAGACATCAGTGTAATGTCAGTCTTTCATGTAGACATCAGTGTAATGTCAGTCTTTCACATAGACATCAGTGTAAAATCAGTCTTTCATGTAGACATCAGTGTAAAATCAGTCTTTCATGTAGACATCAGTGTAAAATCAGTCTTTCATGTAGACATCAGTGTAATGTCAGTCTTTCACATAGACATCAGTGTAAAATCAGTCTTTCATGTAGACATCAGTGTAATGTCAGTCTTTCACATAGACATCAGTGTAAAATCAGTCTTTCATGTAGACATCAGTGTAATGTCAGTCTTTCACATAGACATCAGTGTAAAATCAGTCTTACATGTAGACATCAGTGTAATGTCAGTCTTTCACATAGACATCAGTGTAAAATCAGTCTTTCACATAGACATCAGTGTAAAATCAGTCTTACATGTAGACATCAGTGTAAAATCAGTCTTACATGTAGACATCAGTGTAAAATCAGTCTTACATGTAGACATCAGTGTAAAATCAGTCTTACATGTAGACATCAGTGTAAAATCAGTCTTACACGTAGACATCAGTGTAAAATCAGTCTTACATGTAGACATCAGTGTAAAGTCAGTCTTACATGTAGACATCAGTGTAAAATCAGTCTTACATGTAGACATCAGTGTAAAATCAGTCTTACATGTAGACATCAGTGTAAAATCAGTCTTACATGTAGACATCAGTGTAAAATCAGTCTTACATGTAGACATCAGTGTAAAATCAGTCTTACATGTAGACATCAGTGTAAAATCAGTCTTACATGTAGACATCAGTGTAAAATCAGTCTTACATGTAGACATCAGTGTAAAATCAGTCTTACATGTAGACATCAGTGTAAAATCAGTCTTACATGTAGACATCAGTGTAAAATCAGTCTTACATGTAGACATCAGTGTAAAATCAGTCTTTCATGTAGACATCAGTGTAAAATCAGTCTTTCATGTAGACGACATCAGTGTAATGTCAGTCTTTCATGTAGACATCAGTGTAATGTCAGTCTTTCATGTAGACATCAGTGTAAAATCAGTCTTACATGTAGACATCAGTGTAAAATCAGTCTTACATGTAGACATCAGTGTAAAATCAGTCTTACATGTAGACATCAGTGTAAAATCAGTCTTACATGTAGACATCAGTGTAAAATCAGTCTTTCATGTAGACATCAGTGTAAAATCAGTCTTTCATGTAGACGACATCAGTGTAATGTCAGTCTTTCATGTAGACATCAGTGTAATGTCAGTCTTTCATGTAGACATCAGTGTAATGTCAGTCTTTCACTTTCTTTCACATAAACATAAGTCTTGTCATACTTTAGATGTCTTTAATCTCAGCTAATTGCGTTGAAAAAGAAGCTAAATGACCAGTGAGATGATGTTAGGAATGGGAGGCCAAAATTAGCTTGTTATAAGCCAAGTGATCAGTGAGATGACGTTATTAATGGGAGGCCAAAATTAGCGTCTTATAAGCCAAGTGCATTTAGAGCAAAGAGAAACCTGAGACACCATTCAAGTAAAGGGAATCGATATCTCTCCATCGTTTCATTTTTACCTGGGAAGAAATTTGTAACAATTCTGTAATATGAGCTAATATTTAAAATTATTGATCATTTTGTACTATTTTTAATTTTAAGGATGGCCTATCTCTTCCTATAACAAGTTTTATATAGTTTCCTGGCTATAATGTAATCAATATGAATCAAAGACACCTGTCTGGAAATGCTTCGATCAATATTATTTTATTTCAAATTTTCTATTATAATAAATATATGACATTTTGCCTTGGTGAAAAGTGGTATTAAGATAGAGTTCTCCCACTTGCTATGATCCAATAATTTCCGCAAGCCTCGTTTGGAGCATAGCAGGCAGGAAACTTTTCACAAAATGTCAGATATGTATTATACCAGAAAATTTTGAAATAAAATCAATATTAACTGATAGAAAGGGGGGGGGGGGCGAGTGGTGAGTAATTGATTCATTTTGATTATTTTATTTTATATATATTTAATATAAAACAGCAATCCTAGGTGTAACCAACAGCTTTTGTCATGTTTTTTATGGCAATAAAAATTATCTGCTTTGTCACATTTACTATCACCATTCCAAGTTTTTTTATACGTAATTTTATCTTTTTATGAGAGAGGTTATGTAAAATTATGTCATACAGTAATGTTTACGATTTTATGATAATTTCAAACCTCCACAAATATTACTAATTTATGAAGACTATCACTTTTTAGCTCAACTTTACTTTGGAATGTTTGAGCTATTGCCGTGGGTTGGTGTTTTCCATATTTCGTTAAAAAACATGGTCGCCAGCAGCCATCTTTGATTTCACACTTTTCATGACTAAAATCGTACATGCCACATCCCTCATCCCTCATCCAAACTTTATATGGTTCTTTGGTGTGACCTCAAGATGGAAGCTGTCCAATTCTTCCGAAATTTGTTAAAAAACATTGTGCGTCTGGAGCCATCTGTGATTTCACATTTAAATCCATCGGCACACACTGCAGCCCACATTTAGTATAGAAATGTTTGAAATGAAATTACACAAATTTACACAATACAATCCTTTTATTGAAACTTTTAGATTTTTCTAATGGCTGCTCAGCATAAAATTATTAATGCCTCCCCAAGTTGAGCTACAGTGTCGTTACACTTTCATTTGATAATACCATTTTGAAGCAGATTCTGTTGATGTGTGTTACAGAATGTGGCTAAAATTAAAAAAAAACTGCTGCAGTAAATTTGGATAGCATGAACCCTAATTCATTGATGTATTTTTGCAAAACCTCTCTATTACAATGGACCCTGTGAATCGGCATTTTCCCATTAGTTCAAAATGTAAATTTCCACAGCTGTCAATCATATAATTATTAAAAGATATTTTCTACCAACCAGCGACTGAGCCGGTCACTTGCTGCAATGAAAATTTAGTTTTTACCATAATTTTGATATCCCGCGCATTCTTTCTTGTTTTTCAATCATAATGTTCTGAAATTTCTATTTTGCGCCATGATGTTGGAATATTCCGTAGTGATTCACACCACTGATATTAATATACAGTAATGCTCTAAGTAATCGACTTCTTAACCACAGCAGAATTATGGGTAACTTTTCAGGATTTAGTCGGAAATATGGCTTGTTGCCATTCATCGGAAAGCTCTCGGGGGAGAACTGCTGTGGTTAAGAAGTCGATTACTTAGAGCATTACTGTAGTATCTGGAAATGTTCACAAGGTCCTGTTATATATTATTGTTACCGTATCAATATTGTTTTGTTTTCACGTCTTGCACTATTACGCCTCTCTTATCTCCCTTTATCTTCAGCCGTTGTTCACTTCCGTTACTCTGGTCACTCTAAACGTCAGAACATGAACTTCCCACTGGAGGGGCTCTGTGCCCACCACGAACAGGCATATGCCGCACAGTATATGGCCAATCAACTCAGTGGCAATATACAAAATGTCGGAGGTAACGTCGTGTGTAATAATACCTGTGTGTTCTGTTTGGAAGTTCTGTTCGCTTTTAACCAGTTGCTAGGAATTGTTGATTGTAGTGCAATCTTAATAATATAGTCATCAAGATATTAACGGATAAAATAGTTTGCACAGATAATATATTATATATCTGATTACAAGTAATATAGTCATTCAAATGAACAGATAATATAGTACTCAAGATAACATTTTTTATTACATTCCTATGTGTGATTGACCTTGATTTCTCGAGTGAATTATCTTTAACTAACGCGTTATGTTTTCATACACGCTATCAAAATTATGCGTCAAGGGTATAGTACCGGTATGATTAAGATTTTTCTGGTAAATCAGATGTTTATAATGGAATATAATAAACAGAATAATCACTTGATTGAACTGGTGATGTGAAATAATTCATTCGAGGCAGGGATTATTTTGTAAAACACCCGAGCGCAATTCTGCCTCTCATGAATTATTTAGTGTCACCAGTTCAATCATTGCAAGTGATTATTCTCTATATATTATCTTACAATTAGCTTCTTTAATCGTCAAATACATGTTAAAACAACTAGGCGGTCTCCGATTCCATATCCTGCATGGCAACAAGCCATATCCTCGATGGCAATAGTGAATACACGTGGGCTACCTGAGGGGAGGGAAACTTGCTTCGTTTCTCAAAAGATATATTTCCGGTGGCAATGATGGAAAAAACTTGAAAAATCGGTTGCATTCTATGAAAACAGCAATTTTATGATTGAGTGCTTATGTACAAAAGGACCTATTTTATGATTGAATGCGTATTCACAAACGGACCTATTTTATGATTGAGCGCGTATGTACAAACTGATCCATTGTAAGATTGAGCGCGTATGCACAAGCGGACTTATTTTATGATTGAGCGCATATGTACCGACAGACCTATTTTATGATTGAGCACGTATGCACAAACAGACCTACTTTTGATTGAGCGTGTGTGTACAAACGTACCTATTTTATGATTGAGCGCGTATGTACAAATGGACCTATTTTATGATTGAGCACGTATGCACAAACAGACCTATTTTATGATTGAATGCGTATGCACAAACGGACCTATTTTATGATTGAGCGCGTATGTACAAACGGATCCATTTTATGATTGAGCGCGTATGCACAAGCAGACTTATTTTATGATTGAGCGCGTATGCACAAGCGGACTTATTTTATGATTGAGCGCATATGTACCAACAGACCTATTTTATGATTGAGCGCGTATGCACAAACATATTTATTTTATGATTGAGCGCATATGCACAAACGGACCTATTTTTGATTGAGCGCGTGTGTACAAATGGACCTATTTTATGATTGAGCGCGTATGTACAAATAGACCTATTTTATGATTGAGCGCGTATGCACAAATGGACCTATTTTTGATTGAGCGCGTATGTACAAATGGACCTATTTTATGATTGAATGCGTATGTCCAAACGGACCTATTTTATGATTGACCGTGTATGCACAAACGGACCTATTTTATCGTTGATGATGTAATACTTTATAGTGATGCATAACAATGTCACATGTGCGATCTCCTATTTCATTCACGAAATGACATAGTTCCCAAGACAAAATACCTTTTATTCCATATTCCGATATTCTGGTGAATAAATTGTAAGATAATTGGTTATTAACACTCTGTAGGTTCCCGGAGATTGGTATTCAAGTCTCGCTACCTTCTTGGCCAAGAATATGGTAGCTTGACCTCGATACAGATCTGTGATAACCACATGTTGGAGATGACCTATATTTATTCTTCATATAGCTTCATTTTAGTGTTTTGTGTTCAGAGATTTTAATTTATATGTGCTCATGAACACGTCTCTTGACATACCAATACTGACAACTCAATATGTTCCTGGTATGTCATGTGACTGTTATAAGAGTATTGATTTGTCATGTTAGTAAGGTGGTCTTTCATCTTCTGAACACAATATCCTTCATATCTCTTCTGCTACAATCTTCATTATATATGTATTATATAGTAATTTAGTTCTCAGCTCAACTCATGAAACATTGGTTTTTAAATTATTTTCTATCTGAAGTAATTGGTCATTTAACATACATATAACTTCTACACTGTTTTAAACTGCTCCTAGTATAATGTTTGAATAAGTAAACTCATAGACTGCTCAAAGTTTTCACTGTGTAGAGCTTTAAGCTGTGTGTATATATTTTTTTTATTTGACTATTAAACTGAAGTGTGCATTTGTGGCATATCTCTTTTATGGTAAGAAACTCGTAATATCACAAACAATGGCCCTTGAATAATGATCACTAGTAGTTGACCTCATTAATGGCTGGGATGTTAATCATTGATATTAATTGTAGTATATATTTAGAACTGACTCTTAATGTTTAGGTTGTGGTAAATATTTTATATAACTGACTATATTATTAAGGTTGTGGTACATTTATAGAACTGACTGTATTATAAAGTTTTGTAGGTCGTTTATAGAACTGACTGTATTATTTATTTGTTCATTTATTAAATAACAGCCATAACTAAGCTATTAATGTGCTTAACTAAATTTTCTTCATTTTTGCTGGTATTAGATTCTGGTAAATGAAAGGCCCAATCCATGCGTAATCCACACTTTACAAGCCATGCGTAATCCACACTTTACAAGCCATGCGTAATCCACACTTTACAAGCCATGCGTAATCCACACTTTACAAGCCATGCGTAATCCACACTTTACAAGCCTCCACACTTTACAAGCCATGCGTAATCCACACTTTACAAGCCATGCGTAATCCACACTTTACAATCCATGCGTAATCCACACTTTACAAGCCATGCGTAATCCACACTTTACAAGCCATGCGTAATCCACACTTTACAAGCCATGCGTAATCCACACTTTACAATCCATGCGTAATCCACACTTTACAATCCATGAGTAATACACTCTTTACAAGCCATGCGTAATCCACACTTTACAAGCCATGCGTAATCCACACTTTACAAGCCATGCATAATCCACACTTTACAATCCATGCGTAATCCACACTTTACAATCCAAGCGTAATCCACACTTTACAAGCCATGCGTAATCCACACTTTACAATCCATGCATAATCCACACTTTACAATCCATGCGTAATCCACACTTTACAATCCATGCGTAATCCACACTTTACAAGCCATGCGTAATCCACACTTTACAATCCATGAGTAATACACTCTTTACAAGCCATGCGTAATCCACACTTTACAAGCCATGCGTAATCCACACTTTACAAGCCATGCGTAATCCACACTTTTTTGGGACTATAGATATCACTGGGATCCATCTGTTTATCCAGCCGTCTGTGTGTCCATCCCAGATGGTTTCCTGATGATATCTTCAGTAATAATTTATGAAATTAAACAATATTTGGTATGTGAGTTTATTGGTTAGGGAGGTATGTGAGTTTATTGGTTAGGGGCGTGGGTCAAGTTTGAATATGGGTGAGATCTGCCCATTTTTACCGGAGTTATTTTTAAAAATTTGATGTAACTAATTACTATGTAACATTGACATAGAGGGATTCTAATGCCACACATACAGTAATGCTCTAAGTAATCGACTCCTTAACCACAGCAGAATTAGGGGTAACTTTTCAGGATTTAGTCGGAAATATGGCACACGGTATTATTTCACTGGAATGAGTCGATGAAGGATTAGACAATATGCTACAGTAATTTTCAGGATTTAGTCGGAAATATGGCTTGTTGCCATTCATCGGAAAGCTCTCCCTGAGAGCTTTCCGATGGGGAGAGCTTTCCGATGAATGGCAACAAGCCATATTTCCGACTAAATCCTGAAAATTACTGTAGCATATTGTCTAATCCTCCTTCATCGACTCATTCCAGTGAAATACTACCTTATTGTGCCTTCTCAATAAAAGCTTCTCTATTCATGTGCAGATTATGTTTTCCCTTTCTATACTAAATTGAATCTCCCATTCAGTTATAAATGTATACATTTGAATGGTCTATTATGCATTTGGAGGGATGTTCAGGTAATAAAATCAGACGATCGACAGATGCATGAATATATAATACAAGCAGAGATTCATATTCAAATGTTCAGATAATAAATTGAAATGGCCGTTCGTTTGTTGAACTTATTATCTGAACATTCCCTAAAGAAACTACTTGTCAATGAGTAATTATTAAAGAAAGCATTAAATGAATTTGGCTCAGATGAAGCTTGGTTATTTCAGTTATTTAATTAATGGTTGTTCTATTGATAGTTGAGACTGATTTTGTTTCGCTTTAATTAATGTATTTTATTTGAGAATTGCTATTAACCATTCCTGAAATTTTGCGAAAACCCTGTGTCAATCCATTCTCTTTTATAGGGAGCCTTGCAGATATAAGAGAATACATTGTCCTAACATTATTTTCCTTGACCTTGTAAGCCAGTACATTCTCGTAAGCCAGTACATTCTCTTATATATGTGAGTCTCCCATAGGGTGCCTCACATATATAAGAGAAAACATTTGCCCAGCAATAATTTCATTGACCTTATAAGCCAGTGCATTCTCTTATATATGCAAGGCTCCCTATCAGCGAAAAAAGGATGATAAAAAAGTGCTATTCGTGCAGTTTCTTGTGGATTTTATTACATTTACAATGGAGAAAACTGTTTCATTGCATATTCTGGGATTCAAGCATAAAAACAGTTTGTGAACTCGTCTGCAAGATGGCATGCCTAATCCCAGAATATCTGACTCATCAGTCTAAGTTTATCACCTAAATCTTATGCAGAAATATTCTTTCACACACACCCTCTGTAAATCAGAAATCAAATGATGGATTGCCTAAGAAACTAATTGTTTTTTAATTTGCTTGTATTCTGCTGTATTTGTTGACATGTTTCTATTCTGCTGTTTTTGTTGACATGTTTGTATTTTATGTTCATGCTTTGACTTCACATTTGTTTATATTATGTTTCTGGAGAGGTTTCGAACAATTGCAGTTAACAATATGATGTAGCATCCATGGACATTCAAAGAAATTGCTCTAGCATTTGAAGATATTGCATCCCATTATTTCATTAAATGCTCCCTTTTTTGAAGAACTGAAGCCCAGATTATCAGCTTATTAGCTGTCATATCTATACAAAACAAATAGAATGCAACTCAGAAATAGGGAAATAGGACAGTTGCCTAACATTATCGTTTTTAATTTTGTATGACTTTGTCATGTTTGAATTATTTTCTAGCAACCTGTGAATAGTGTCTCAAGTAACTGACCGTATTCATGGTTCATACACTGTCTGGAATCCTCAAAATTGTGGAATTTAACCCTTTCATGACGGGAGCTGCGCTGGTGCAGCATTAAAGATCCTGTGCCACACATTAAAAAATTCTCTTATATATGCGAGTCTCCCATAGGGAGCCTCACATATATAAAAGAATAAATTCACTGGCTTATAAGGTCAAGGTAAATATTTTTAGGCCAATGCATTCTTGCGAGGCTCCCTATGAACGAGTCGTATATATAAGAGAATGCATTATCGTTTGTGAGATAAGACCAATTTAACTGATTCTGAAACCAATTTGTGAAGAATGATTAACTATTTCAGTTCTATATATACAATTACAGGGCTCAAAATACATTTAATTTTGCGAGAATCAAATGCTGAATCAAGTTAGTCATAAAGCACTGAAAACTTAAAAGTTTCACGAGAATCATTACAAGAATCGATTCGGAGATTCATGTCGAATCTGAAGGCCTGAATTAACTGAAATCCTCCATAGTAACTGAAATCCTCCATGGTAACTGTCTGGAAAAATTATGGAGTTTATTTGCTCAATATCCATGCAGTTCTGCAAGATCTTGAAAAAAATTATGAAAATCCTGGAAAACTTTTGGAAAAATGATAGAATGTTATCCTTGGATAGGTTTAGGAACCCTATAATCATTATTATTAACTGCAATCATGAGCTTGCGAATTCTCTCCATTGTAAATGTTGATTATTTTAGGGGGCTCACTGATGAAGGTTTGGAAGTTATACAAACCCGGATCGAGGTTGAAGGACGACAGTAAGGAGTAGTGTTGTCTTAACTCTGTCACGTCACCCAACCTACGATGATACGCACTACAACACTCTAATATTAGAATTCTAATGTAGCGTTAATTAAAAGATACCCTGGTTATATCTCACTCTATTTCAAGTCTGCAATAGTATGTCTGATATTTGCAGAATGAGGTCCCCAGAGGGCGAATTTAGTGATGATAAAATCAACCATT
This sequence comes from Siphonodentalium dalli, assembly GCA_032622095.1. Taxonomy (NCBI): domain Eukaryota; kingdom Metazoa; phylum Mollusca; class Scaphopoda; order Gadilida; family Siphonodentaliidae; genus Siphonodentalium; species Siphonodentalium dalli. The sequence goes on from CP136067.1 coordinate 207,483,165, forward strand.
TTTCGACACCCACCCACAAAAAATCACCATCACAAAATTCACCCTCAGGACTTCATTCTGCTTAGGCCTCTTAAGTTTAAGAAATGGATGTTAATTTACTTGCGTTCCATAGAGTATGGATGCAAGTTGGGATGACATTTTAAAAATGTCAAACCAACTTGCATCCATACTCTATGGAACGCAACGAAATCAACATCCATTACTTATATTTAAACTCAACAGGGTCAACTGGCACATTAAAAGAGTTTTAAGTGCCCATTTTCAACATTATTCACGTGACTTGATGCAAGTTGTGTCTGCACAAAAATGGATGCAAGTTGGGGTCAGTGCGCGACGAAATTGAACCTTGCTTTTCCCCGATTATCTTTACAGTCAGATGAAAAGTTGATATCTTCTTTTAAGAAATGAAGACAATCACTTTCCATTTTTGTTTACACTAAACATTAGAAATGATTAGTCAGTAACATCCCGTTATATCCACTGTAAAGAACAAAATTAGATATCAAAATGGAGTACTGGTATCATACAATTATCCATCAGTTATCAACAAAATATGAAGTCTGCAGTACCCATAAATCCAGGATTTATTATTGACCTATCCTGTTTTTCATGTTCATACCTACATATTCTAAAAAAAACTATGACTTGAAGGTTTGAAATATACATGTAACTGAGAAATTTCCAGGGTATCTTTAAAACTATCACTGTGTGTGTGTGGAGCTTGACATAATCTTGATAGAGCACTTCTTATAGCGAACAATGGCAACCAACCATGGTATGCATACATAAGCCACCAACCATGGTATGTTTACATAAGCCACCAATGTCAAAGTTCCATTTTTCAGGCCTGTTCACATGCTCTGGAAACCCTGCATTTGCAACTTTTTTATTCGCGTTCATAATGTCATGAAAATTTGTAATCATTACGAAATAATTGTGTTACTTTTTTAAATCAAAGTGAAATCGAACAGACCCGATTCCCAATTCAAATTTCTGATTTCTTTCTGTTCAAACATAAACAAAACATAAAGTACATGTGTATCATGTGTTTTACATGTTGAGTGCTGGCTCCCATTCAATTTCATACAAAAAGTATGAGATAACTCTTGTTGTATGCACTCAACGTGTTAAACACGTGATACTTTATTGTGTGACTTTTGAGGAAATATATTCCATGGAATCAATCAACTAACTTTTATTTCATGTAATGTAACGGAAATAAAAATTTGTATTAAATCCAGAGCTAGCAAAGGTGGAATGCTTCATTGGCGTGTGCCCAGAAGTAAAAATTAAATACTAATGCGTGCACGCATGCTTTTCAAAAATGTTGGCCTGAGAAACTGGTTATTGACTTTGCATGGCCTAATTCATGTACTATTTTTTATATCAATGGAGGGAATCTAAACCTGGCTAATATTAAAGAATATAGGGTTTCCATTTCTTTAAATACATGTAATCTAGCGAGAGCTACTCATAAATTTATATGAGACATTAATATGGGTGTAAAATATCGTGAAATAGTGCCTCTTTGAATATTACATTAGATTATACTTAGCGTGATTATCAAATCACAAGGTTAAATCAAACTTTCTTGTGTTATCCTCTGTGTAGTGCTATCATTACTTTGAGTAACATGTCTGTAGTTTACGATTCACTGTCGCTACAACTCTCTCATTCTGAGTAGAATGCTTGTCTGAACTTTATTTGATTTAGTATGTTAATTGACTCTTAAAAATGGCAGAAGCTTAAAAAAAGTGGGGGTGGGTATCACAATTTTTTGGGGGATGGTGCGGCAGATAACCTAGTTTTTCTTCCCACGGGGGGATATTGTGGGATACATACATGTAGTAGCACATTGAGTGAATTGTTTTAATTTTGAAATAACAAAATATAATCAAACTATTATAATGAAATGTGCACTGTATGAAAATATGTATCTCAAATTAGAGTTGATAGAATTAGACTGATTTTAGCACTATAACTTTTACCAATCTGTTTGCTTTCAATTTATCAGAACTTATAAATAAACACATATAAGAAAGATGATGAATTGTCAGGAAGATATCCAAGATGACTTTTGCTTCAAATATATAATTTTCACTATATTAAAGTGTTTTCAAATAGTGGAAATTTAATTAAATACCAATAATTATATCCACTTAATTTTTTATACTAATTAATATTTAGACTACAAAAGGCTAATTATGTAAAGAAGATAATTACTTTAAACTGGAAGTGAACATTGAGCCTAGGAATTAAGATAAAAGACATTAATTGTTCTTTGCTAACATTCAGCTACATGCATTTGATATTATTCATGTTTCAGTCAGTAATTTTACAAGTATAAACGATATGCCAGTGTGTATGCATGTTTTTTTTCTTCCAGAAAATAATAGTAATTGTTGAATTTCAGAATATTTTGTTCTGCAACCATTCATTGGACAGTTGACTTTGATTATGTTTACCTGGTGACTTTGATTATGTTTACCTGGGAGAATTCGTTCAAAATATCAATATAAATTGTTCCATGAAGTCGTTTATAGTTCTGGAGCACAATAGCTTAGGAATGGAGCAAAACTACTCAACATAATTGCTATTAACCCTTTACCCAACAGAAGGGCCCTGTGCCAATGCATTCTCTTATATATGCGAGTCGACCATAGGTCGCCTCGCATATATAAGAGAATGCATTGGCTTAACACATTAAAAATTAAAAAATTGTTAAAGAATGTAAGAAAAAATGGTAAAAAGTGTTAAAAAAAGTTTTTTTTTTAGGCCAATGCATTCTCTTATATATGCGAGGCGACCTATGGTCGACTCGCATATATAAGAGAATGCATTGGCACAGGGCATAACTGTAACTATCACAATGTGGTCAAGGAGCCGGTTCCAATGATATCCATATATGTATGGTTCTATTGAGACAGACCGAAGTTATTTTAGGCTGTTGAAGCTTTATTTGGCCGGTTTGTTGGGTAAAGGGTTAAAGGACTGTATTCATGGGAAGGACTGTATTCATGGGAAGGACTGTATTCATGGGAAGGACTGTATTCATGGGAAGGACTGTATTCATGGGAAGGACTGTATTCCTGGGAAGGACTGTATTCCTGGGAAGGACTGTATTCATGGGAAGGACTGTATTCATGGGAAGGACTGTATTCCTGGGAAGGACTGTATTCATGGGAAGGACTGTATTCCTGGGAAGGACTGTATTCCTGGGAAGGACTGTATTCCTGGGAAGGACTGTATTCATGGGAAGGACTGTATTCATGGGAAGGACTGTATTCATGGGAAGGACTGTATTCATGGGAAGGACTGTATTCATGGGAAGGACTGTATTCCTGGGAAGGACTGTATTCCTGGGAAGGACTGTATTCCTGGGAAGGACTGTATTCCTGGGAAGAGCTAAGTAAATATTGTGTAATGCTTTCTATTTTTTTACAGACACAGTTGCTGAGGAAACGAGGCCGCAGCTAAACAGACAAGCGAGCATATCACCTCTCGACCGGCGGACAAACCAACCAAAACACCTCATAGAGGTATCGGCCATGCAACAGAAACAACAGGACAGCTTACAGCAGCAGAAAAGAGAGGTTGGTGTCTGTTATATGCTCATAGTTTATAAGATGTAGGGTGTTTTGTATTTATTATACACCCATCACCTCATAGAGGTGTCGGCTATAACTGTAATACATAACAATATATAAAGAACCAACAAAAATTGACTTTGTATGCTTTGTTGTGTAAAAGGGAATGAGTTACTTGCCATTAGACTAATGGACTACTAACAGCAATCCATCAGTCACTGGTACAGCAAACATCGGTTCACTTTTATGTCATGTTTGCTGTCAATTATGTCATAATTCATATGAAATACGTCCATATGAAGTAATTATTTCAATTCATATGGTTTGTCCGAATAACTTGAATATTCATGACATTAAATGAATCAGGCTGATGTGTGATTCTATCATAAGTCTCCTTCAAATTTTGCCGTTGTCCCGTTGAAGGTACTTCAGATCGGAACCGCATAATTAAGATGTTTTCATAGGTTAGCAGGCCTCTAGCTAGTGTAAAATCATTTGATTTTATGCCTGTTCTCACCTGGACAATTGGATTTAGCTGCTTGGAGGCTGAATGAGTGAAATAGAATAGACTTATCGACTCTTATATCAAATATAATTTTGCAAGAAAATGTTATTATTACAAATATATACACAATAGCGTATGCTTAGGTTTGTGACATTCTCTGAACTGTATGCAGGAGGGGTCACACATTTTTTCCGAGCATGGACATGTTTCATAAGCAATCCCTGCCATGTCAGACTAAGCTAATCACATACACCAACATGTAATTGGTAGTTGATAGGAAATAGACAGTAAGTGATGAAAATTGTAATATTCTTCAGAAAATTTTGACTTCATATAATTTTTTTTTGGGGTGGGTGTCGAAAAATGGTCGTAAGAAACTTGATAAAACCCTGATAAAATGGAGAAAAAAATTGGGTCAAGTGGTTGGTGGGTCCCTAAAATGGCCAATGGTAAAAAATTATCAAAATTGTCTTAATTTTTCTCGGACTACCCCCCTGCTGTATGCAAAAATATTATACCATCACCAGTACTCTCAGCAATGTTCAAAGCTATACATTTGACATATATTTTTATGAAAGTCTTTAGAACATTTATATGTTGAATATAGTATATAATTGTTTTATAAGAGCTTATATGTGACATGAACGCGACCTGAGTGTTATAGCCAGGAGAAATCACTTTGACCTCAATATTTACCCTAGTCTGTTTTATAATATTCTTTGGTAATCTTTGTTTTTCAGTTATCTGGGAAATGGAGACAGACAGCAGGTTCTCAAGATGATAAAGGTAAGGTAGCAATCCACAATTTTGGCCAACCTGGGTGGGGGGGTATTGTACTTCAAATTTATACTGAGCCATTATCTTTGGCATAGGCCCAATCAAGTATTTTTTATTTGTGGGGGGGGGGGGGGGAGCGGCCAACTGCACTTCACTGAGGTGGGGGGGGGGGGGGGGGGGGGGGGGGGGGGGGGGGGGGGTCATAAGGGGCTTTAACATGCCCTTTCATTCTTTATGGAATGGCAAGAAATATCTCATATTTCAGCAAAACAGCTTGTTATATTGTTCTAAAAGAAACAGCTTTATTATATTGTTCTAAAAGAAACAGCTTTGTTATATTCTCCTAGAAGGTAAGCCATAACCATTCCATTCCAGTAGATGAGCTTGGTTCTGGAGAGTGCCTTAAATTTTGTGAAACCCTGTGCCAAATGCACTCTCTTATATATGCGAGTCTTCCCATAGGGAGTTCACATATATAAGTGAATACATTGGCCCAACAATGACCTTGATCTTCTAAGCCAGTGCATTTTCTTAGATATTCGAGGCTCTCTATGGGAGAGCAGCTCTGTCATGTTATAAAATAGCTCTGTAATCGGATATGGATAGTTGGAGCACAATATAATCCAATTTTTTAAGACAAAAAAATGCTTTTGACGACATAATTTACGTGTAATCGGGAGTATTGCACTGGTATTTACGTAAAATTTTCATAAAAAATCGACCAAAGCCTCTGTTTTATCCATTTTGCATCCAATTTCAGTGCTAATAGCCCATTAAATGGGATATATGAGGAAAATTCACACACCAACAACTTGTTGAAACATTATGTGTTCCAGCAATCGTGAACTGTTCCTTGAATCGCCACACAAGAAATCAATCACTCGAAATTGTTGTTAATATCAATATTGAGAAGATGTTAACAAAAGTTCAGAGAATGTGATATTGAATGCTACGGATGGACCGGAGTAATTTATTTTTCGCTAGATACAATTGTAAATCACGTTCGGGGAAAATAATCAATATAATTTCATCAAATTAAATTATAATCCAGTTGATGTATTTGGGATGGTAATATTGATTAAATTGTATCAAATTTAACTATTTAAATGAACCATGACCTGATAGCAATTCTGACAAAAGGAACCTATATGAGAACTGGTGTGATCGAGGGTCTAGTGATTAGCACCAACTTCCCCACAATTTTATCATAGTATCATCATGTAAAGTTGTGACTATGACAAAAAATGTCCGAACAGGGCATTGGTGAAGAATTTTAGCATAGCCTTGTGCTAAATTTAGCACGATACTATACAGCTGTAGTATAGAACACAGCTCTCGACCAATCAGAAGCCGCCATTTCTGGGTGAGGTATAAAATATTGGCTGTTACATTACACTGCAGTATCATTGAATATTTCCCTCTCTCCTCAGGGAAGTCACGCTACCCTAAGATGCAGGTACCATCTGCGACTGTCGTCCAATATGACACAGTGGCAATGGCTGTCGACGGGCCACGATCCAGGAGAAACAGTAAGAATGATATAACTGAGAATACCAACAACAACGCCGTTAACAGAGACAACGAGATCTCGCACTACAGCTATGCAGGTCAGTATCTCATTCAATCTTATCCAAGCCTTGGATATATTGTGTCCCCAGAGTGTGAATTTAGTGATGCTATCCCGCACAGCTGGCTAGCATCACCAAATTCACTCTCTGGATACCTCATTCTGCTGCGGCCTCAACTTCTATGGGAGACTTAGGATAAGATTGAAGTTCCCCAGTCGAAGTTGGTAATGTTCACCTATTAGTCACTTCGTTTGCGCATTTTATCTTCTGCAAATTAGGGGGAAAAGTAACTAAAACAATGTTAATTTGAAACTATAGATACTTCCTAGAAGATGAGGCCTAAGCATAATGAGGTCACTAGAGGGTGAATTTGGTGATGCTAGCCCTCTGTGCGGGATAGTGTCACTAAATTCAGTCAAATGGGGTCCTCTGGGGACCTCATTCTGCAAATGACAGACAAACTATATAGGCTTCTAATAGGGATCTGCGAATCTGGGATTTTTCATCGAATCGAATCTCGATATCGAATCTCCTTCCTGATATCGACATTGAATCGAATCTCGAATCGAATCAGGTGGTTATTGTTCACCATTGTTAATTTTGGTGTCGAATGACAAAAAACTTCAGTCACTAGATACACTATGCTTTATCGAGCACAACGGCGGCTATATGCAAAATTTACAATGAATTTTTATTCATATAAACTGCATCGGATATCTAACATTCTAAACATAATCAATTGACTTCCGCATCCAGTGACCAAGGACATTGTAGACAACCCATATATTGTCGATACAAATTACAAAGGTATGTGATCACCGTCACGGGTTGCGATCTAAGCACATCACGTCTATTCTGAACAGCACACATTACAACTTTATCTACATTGGCAACTTTGTGCCTCAATTTTTGCAATCTCAGGCGGCTTGCCCTGTGTGATTAGACACCAAAAATAACGCCAATTCAAAAATACCCGAATCATCGGACCAATTAGGTGTCGATCTCGAATCGGGTGACCAATATCGACATCGAATCGAATCTAGAATATTCGCAGGTCCCTAGCTTCTGAGTTTACATTAGGCCACACACATGATTTTGAAACCCCGAGTATTCAACCTTTTTATTTGTGTTTGATATGTCGGGGGGGAAAAATTTAATCGGTATGAAATATTTGCAGTACTTTTTTATAAAAACTTGTGTGCGGAACTGAGACCCGTTTCCAGTTTTCAGATTCATTACTGTAATTGGTAACCATGGTAGCCATGTGTATTGCATCTGCAAACTCAATAAAAATGTGTCTATTATAGTTTATCGGGTGATTTTTGATGAAATAAATCACATGGTCATTTGTTGAACTTATTATCTGACCATTTCCTAAGGGATAACTACTTATTAAGTATTTAGTATAGAAATGGTTGAACTTATTATCTGAACATTTCCTACAGGAGCTATTCGTCAAAGAGTATTATCTATAGAGGGGTTAAAAATCTTGCTGATATTGTTTGTTCGTTCTGCGTTATAGCGTCTTCCCTGTTCATTATTAGAAGACTTAGTGATTCTGAAGGGGTTACTATCATCATGTGGTTAATATTTCATGTAGTCGAGTACCTCACTTAACATATCAGTGCGGTTGAGTACTTCGCTTTACGAAATCTCACAGCTAAACGAGATTCCCGATATTGTCTGCTAAATTGCTTTTATTTTTGGAGAATTCCAGTGTCCAAAAAAAATGAAAATACAAGCTGGTGTGATATATATTCTAAAGACTTATACAATTAAATCGTTCGATGGTAGGTCTATATAAAATATCCTAGTAGTAGTACATCGTTTCGATATAAATTAAATAGTTCGTAAAGCGCACTGATTCGTTAAGCGAGGTACTCGACCTCACGAAATATTAAGCTGGGTACTCAACTGCATGTCCTGTGATGATAGTGACCACTTCAGCCTTCATGATGGGTGCATTCAGTAATGTTGTTCCGTTCTGTGTTATAGCGTCATCCCCATTCATAATTAGAAGTCTTACTGGTATCTCCGATTTGTGTGAGTATGGACTGGGTTATTTTAATGACCCAATTATAACATAACTCACCATCCCTTTAAACCATTCTGCATTTTTGTGTTTATTTTTGTTTATAACCACCTTTTTCCCCATTCACACTAATTAATGACCCAATTACAACATAACTCATCATCCCTTACCATTAATTTTTTTTTTCATAAACCACCTTTTCCCCCATTCACACCTAATCAATATAATTATCTGCTTTCCTCCCTACAATTCCCGTTATTTCCGAACTGAGTTTTAAATAAAAATTCATTTACAATTTAGTGAATTCCAATATTGCAATAAATATTGAAATTCCTATCTTTTAATAACTAATCAATTCCTAAATTGCACAAAATCTCACATTATTGAATTAAATTAATGATTAAACCAACATTTTCATTATCCCTCTCGCAACCGCCCTTATGTGTATGTGTCCCCTCTCCCACCGACCTTATGTGCATGTGTCACCCTCTCCCACCGCCCTTATGTGTATGTGTCACCCCTCTCCCACCGCCCTTATGTGTATGTGTCCCCTCTCCCACCGCCCTTATGTGCATGTGTCACCCCTCTCCCACCGCCCTTATGTGCATGTGTCACCCCTCTCCCATCGCCCTTATGTGTATGTGTCCCCTCTCCCACCACCCTTATGTACATGTGTCACCCCTCTCCCACTGCCCTTATGTGCATGTGTCACCCCTCTCCCACCACCCTTATGTGCATGTGTCACCTCTCTCCCACCACCCTTATGTGCATGTATCACCCCTCTCCCACCACCCTTATGCACATGTGTCACCCCTCTCCCACCGCCCTTATGTGCATGTGTCACCCCTCTTCCACTGCCCTTTGTGCATGTGTCCCCTCTCCCACCACCCTTATGTGTCACCCCTCTCCCACCGCCCTTATGTGCATGTGTCACCCCTCTCCCACCACCCTTATGTGTATATGTCCCCTCTCCCACCACCCTTATGTGTATGTATCACCCCTCTCCCACCACCCTTATGTGTATGTGTCACCCCTCTCCCACCACCCTTATGTGTATGTGTCACCCCTCTCCCACCACCCTTATGTGCATGTGTCACCCTCTCCCACCACCCTTATGTGCATGTGTCGCCCTCTCCCACCACCCTTATGTGCATGTGTCGCCCCTCTCCCACCACCCGTATGTGTATGTGTCCCGTCTCCCACCACCATTATGTGTATGTATCACATTGCTTCATCTCCATAAAATACTTTTGCCAAAGAAATTACAAGATTCTTATCCAACTTTTTTGAAAAATTGGGGCGGGTGGACGGACAAATTGGGGCGGGTGGACGGACAAATTGGGGCGGGTGGATGGACAAATTGGGGCGGGTGGACGGACAAATTGGGGTGGATGGACGGACAAATTGGGGTGGGGGTGGATGGACAAATTGGGGTGGGTGGACGGACAAATTGGGGTGGGTGGACTGACAAATTGTCCAAAAAATAGACTGATTAATGGGTAATTGTAATGTATTTCGAAGGTTAGGAATGAGAACAAAAGTTTACATCAAAATTATCCAAATGAAAAAAATGAGGAGTGGCCCAAAAATAAGGATGGGAGTGGGTGAGAATCTAGCATAACCCTTTAATGACGGAAGCTGTGCTGGTGCAGCATTAAAGATCATGTGCCAGTGTATTCTCTTATATATGTGAGTCTCCCAAAGGGAGCCTTGTATATATAAGAGAATTCACTGGCTTACAAGGTCAAGATAAAAATTGTTAGGCCAATGTATTCTCATATATATATGCCAGTCTTCCTATACTCCCATATATAAGAGAATGCATTGGCACAGGGGTTTCACAAAATTTCAGGAAGCTCCAGTCATGAAAGGGTTCTGTTGACCTTATATGAGTTTCAGTTTATTTGAATTTTGGCTCATGATATAAATGTGAATGCACTATATCATTACAAACATTATATTCAGGACTGCTGAGTCTTTCTATTAGAGCCCTGCAAATCAATGGGGTTTGCAGCAGTTGAATCAGGGGCAGGGGGCATCAATCGGCCATCAAGGTTTTATTTCTGCTAGTTGATATTTAAAGACAATAAGCATTTACCATTAGTCCAATACATGGCTACATACCATTAGTCCTATACATGGCTACATACCATTAGTCCTATACATGGCTACATACATAAAACATAAACGCAGCGTGTACCATTAGTCCTATACATGGCTACATACATAAAACATAAACGCAGCATGTACCATTAGTCCTATACATGGCTACATACCATTAGTCCTATACATGGCTACATACATACCATTAGTCCTATGCATGGCTACATACCATTAGTCCTATACATGGCTACATACATACCATTAGTCCTATGCATGGCTACATACATACCATTAGTCCTATACATGGCTACATACATACCATTACTCCTATACATGGCTACATACATAAAACATAAACCATTAGTCCTATACATGGCTACATACCATTACTCCTATACATGGCTACATACATTCCATTACTCCTATACATGGCTACATACATACCATTAGTCCTATACATGGCTACATACATACCATTACTCCTATACATGGCTACATACATACCATTACTCCTAGACATGGCTACATACATACCATTACTCCTATACATGGCTACATACATACCATTACTCCTATACATGGCTACATACATACCATTACTCCTATACATGGCTACATACATACCATTACTCCTATACATGGCTACATACATACCATTACTCCTATACATGGCTACATACATACCATTACTCCTATACATGGCTACATACATACCATTAGTCCTAGACATGGCTACATACATACCATTACTCCTAGACATGGCTACATACATACCATTACTCCTATACATGGCTACATACATACCATTACTCCTATACATGGCTACATACATACCATTAGTCCTATACATGGCTACATACATACCATTACTCCTATACATGGCTACATACATACCATTACTCCTATACATGGCTACATACATACCATTAGTCCTAGACATGGCTACATACATACCATTACTCCTAGACATGGCTACATACATACCATTACTCCTATACATGGCTACATACATACCATTACTCCTATACATGGCTACATACATACCATTACTCCTATACATGGCTACATACATAAACCATTAGTCCTATACATGGCTACATACCATTAGTCCTATACATGGCTACATACATACCATTAGTCCTATACATGGCTACATACATACCATTAGTCCTATACATGGCTACATACATAACATTAGTCCTAGACATGGCTACATACCATTAGTCCTATACATGGCTACATACATACCATTAGTCCTATGCATGGCTACATACATACCATTAGTCCTATGCATGGCTACATACATACCATTAGTCCTATACATGGCTACATACCATTAGTCCTATACATGGCTACATACATACCATTAGTCCTATGCATGGCTACATACATACCATTAGTCCTATGCATGGCTACATACATACCATTAGTCCTATACATGGCTACATACATACCATTAGTCCTATACATGGCTACATACCATTAGTCCTATGCATGGCTACATACATACCATTACTCCTATACATGGCTACATACATACCATTACTCCTAGACATGGCTACATACATACCATTACTCCTATACATGGCTACATACATACCATTACTCCTATACATGGCTACATACATACCATTACTCCTATACATGGCTACATACATACCATTAGTCCTAGACATGGCTACATACATACCATTACTCCTAGACATGGCTACATACATACCATTACTCCTATACATGGCTACATACATACCATTACTCCTATACATGGCTACATACATACCATTACTCCTATACATGGCTACATACCATTAGTCCTATACATGGCTACATACATACCATTACTCCTATACATGGCTACATACATACCATTACTCCTATACATGGCTACATACATACCATTAGTCCTAGACATGGCTACATACATACCATTACTCCTAGACATGGCTACATACATACCATTACTCCTATACATGGCTACATACATACCATTACTCCTATACATGGCTACATACATACCATTACTCCTAGACATGGCTACATACATAAACCATTAGTCCTATACATGGCTACATACCATTAGTCCTATACATGGCTACATACATACCATTACTCCTATACATGGCTACATACATACCATTAGTCCTAGACATGGCTACATACATACCATTACTCCTAGACATGGCTACATACATACCATTACTCCTATACATGGCTACATACATACCATTACTCCTATACATGGCTACATACATACCATTACTCCTATACATGGCTACATACATACCATTAGTCCTATACATGGCTACATACATACCATTAGTCCTATACATGGCTACATACATAACATTAGTCCTAGACATGGCTACATACCATTAGTCCTATACATGGCTACATACATACCATTAGTCCTATGCATGGCTACATACATACCATTAGTCCTATGCATGGCTACATACATACCATTAGTCCTATACATGGCTACATACCATTAGTCCTATACATGGCTACATACATACCATTAGTCCTATGCATGGCTACATACATACCATTAGTCCTATGCATGGCTACATACATACCATTAGTCCTATACATGGCTACATACATACCATTAGTCCTATACATGGCTACATACCATTAGTCCTATGCATGGCTACATACATACCATTACTCCTATACATGGCTACATACATACCATTACTCCTAGACATGGCTACATACATACCATTACTCCTATACATGGCTACATACATACCATTACTCCTATACATGGCTACATACATACCATTACTCCTATACATGGCTACATACATACCATTAGTCCTAGACATGGCTACATACATACCATTACTCCTAGACATGGCTACATACATACCATTACTCCTATACATGGCTACATACATACCATTACTCCTATACATGGCTACATACATACCATTACTCCTATACATGGCTACATACCATTAGTCCTATACATGGCTACATACATACCATTACTCCTATACATGGCTACATACATACCATTACTCCTATACATGGCTACATACATACCATTAGTCCTAGACATGGCTACATACATACCATTACTCCTAGACATGGCTACATACATACCATTACTCCTATACATGGCTACATACATACCATTACTCCTATACATGGCTACATACATACCATTACTCCTAGACATGGCTACATACATAAACCATTAGTCCTATACATGGCTACATACCATTAGTCCTATACATGGCTACATACATACCATTACTCCTATACATGGCTACATACATACCATTAGTCCTAGACATGGCTACATACATACCATTACTCCTAGACATGGCTACATACATACCATTACTCCTATACATGGCTACATACATACCATTACTCCTATACATGGCTACATACATACCATTACTCCTATACATGGCTACATACATACCATTAGTCCTATACATGGCTACATACATACCATTACTCCTATACATGGCTACATACATACCATTACTCCTATACATGGCTACATACATACCATTACTCCTATACATGGCTACATACATACCATTACTCCTATACATGGCTACATACATACCATTACTCCTAGACATGGCTACATACATACCATTACTCCTATACATGGCTACATACATACCATTAGTCCTATACATGGCTACATACATACCATTACTCCTATACATGGCTACATACATACCATTAGTCCTATACATGGCTACATACCATTAGTCCTATACATGGCTACATACATAAACCATTACTCCTATACATGGCTACATACATACCATTAGTCCTATACATGGCTACATACATACCATTAGTCCTATACATGGCTACATACATAAACCATTAGTCCTATACATGGCTACATACATACCATTCGTCCTATACATGGCTACATACATACCATTACTCCTATACATGGCTACATACATACCATTAGTCCTATACATGGCTACATACATACCATTAGTCATATACATGGCTACATACATACCATTAGTCCTATACATGGCTACATACCATTAGTCCTATACATGGCTACATACATACCATTAGTCCTATACATGGCTACATACCATTAGTCCTATACATGGCTACATACATACCATTAGTCCTATACATGGCTACATACATACCATTAGTCCTATACATGGCTACATACATACCATTAGTCCTATACATGGCTACATACATACCATTAGTCCTATACATGGCTACATACATACCATTAGTCCTAGACATGGCTACATACATACCATTAGTCCTATACATGGCTACATACCATTAGTCCTATACATGGCTACATACATACCATTAGTCCTATGCATGACTACATACATACCATTAGTCCTATGCATGGCTACATACATACCATTAGTCCTATACATGGCTACATACCATTAGTCCTATACATGGCTACATACATACCATTAGTCCTAGACATGGCTACATACCATTAGTCCTATACATGGCTACATACCATTAGTCCTATACATGGCTACATACATACCATTAGTCCTAGACATGGCTACATACCATTACTCCTATACATGGCTACATACATACCATTAGTCCTATACATGGCTACATACATACCATTACTCCTATACATGGCTACATACATACAATTAGTCCTATACATGGCTACATACATACCATTAGTCCTAGACATGGCTACATACATACCATTACTCCTAGACATGGCTACATACATACCATTAGTCCTATACATGGCTACATACATACCATTAGTCCTATACATGGCTACATACATACCATTACTCCTATACATGGCTACATACATAAACCATTACTCCTATACATGGCTACATACATACCATTACTCCTATACATGGCTACATACATACCATTAGTCCTATACATGGCTACATACATACCATTAGTCCTATACATGGCTACATACATAAACCATTAGTCCTATGCATGGCTACATACATACCATTACTCCTATACATGGCTACATACATACCATTAGTCCTATGCATGGCTACATACATACCATTACTCCTAGACATGGCTACATACATACCATTAGTCCTATACATGGCTACATACATACCATTAGTCCTATACATGGCTACATACATACCATTACTCCTATACATGGCTACATACATAAACCATTAGTCCTATACATGGCTACATACATACCATTACTCCTATACATGGCTACATACATAAACCATTAGTCCTATGCATGGCTACATACATACCATTACTCCTATACATGGCTACATACATACCATTAGTCCTATGCATGGCTACATACATACCATTAGTCCTATACATGGCTACATACATAACATTACTCCTATACATGGCTACATACATACCATTAGTCCTATGCATGGCTACATACATACCATTAGTCCTATGCATGGCTACATACATACCATTAGTCCTATGCATGGCTACATACATACCATTAGTCCTATACATGGCTACATACATAACATTACTCCTATACATGGCTACATACATACCATTAGTCCTATACATGGCTACATACATACCATTAGTCCTAGACATGGCTACATACATAACATTACTCCTATACATGGCTACATACATACCATTAGTCCTATACATGGCTACATACATAACATTACTCCTATACATGGCTACATACATACCATTAGTCCTATACATGGCTACATACCATTAGTCCTAGACATGGCTACATACATGCCATTACTCCTATACATGGCTACATACATACCATTAGTCCTATACATGGCAACATACATACCATTAGTCCTAGACATGGCTACATACATACCATTACTCCTATACATGGCTACATACATACCATTACTCCTATACATGGCTACATACATACCATTAGTCCTATACATGGCTACATACATAAACCATTAGTCCTATGCATGGCTACATACATAAAACATAAACCATACCATTAGTCCTATACATGGCTACATACATACCATTACTCCTATACATGGCTACATACATAAACCATTACTCCTATACATGGCTACATACATAAAACATAAACCATACCATTACTCCTATACATGGCTACATACATACCATTACTCCTATACATGGCTACATACCATTAGTCCTATACATGGCTACATACATACCATTACTCCTATACATGGCTACATACATACCATTACTCCTATACATGGCTACATACATACCATTAGTCCTAGACATGGCTACATACATACCATTACTCCTAGACATGGCTACATACATACCATTACTCCTATACATGGCTACATACATACCATTACTCCTATACATGGCTACATACATACCATTACTCCTAGACATGGCTACATACATAAACCATTAGTCCTATACATGGCTACATACCATTAGTCCTATACATGGCTACATACCATTACTCCTATACATGGCTACATACATACCATTAGTCCTAGACATGGCTACATACATACCATTACTCCTAGACATGGCTACATACATACCATTACTCCTATACATGGCTACATACATACCATTACTCCTATACATGGCTACATACATACCATTACTCCTATACATGGCTACATACATACCATTAGTCCTATACATGGCTACATACATACCATTAGTCCTATACATGGCTACATACATACCATTACTCCTATACATGGCTACATACATACCATTACTCCTATACATGGCTACATACATACCATTACTCCTATACATGGCTACATACATACCATTACTCCTAGACATGGCTACATACATACCATTACTCCTATACATGGCTACATACATACCATTACTCCTATACATGGCTACATACATAAACCATTAGTCCTATACATGGCTACATACATACCATTACTCCTATACATGGCTACATACATACCATTAGTCCTATACATGGCTACATACAATTAGTCCTATACATGGCTACATACATACCATTAGTCCTATACATGGCTACATACATACCATTACTCCTATACATGGCTACATACATACCATTAGTCCTATACATGGCTACATACCATTAGTCCTATACATGGCTACATACATAAACCATTACTCCTATACATGGCTACATACATACCATTAGTCCTATACATGGCTACATACATACCATTAGTCCTATACATGGCTACATACATAAACCATTAGTCCTATACATGGCTACATACATACCATTCGTCCTATACATGGCTACATACATACCATTAGTCCTATACATGGCTACATACATACCATTAGTCATATACATGGCTACATACATACCATTAGTCCTATACATGGCTACATACCATTAGTCCTATACATGGCTACATACATACCATTAGTCCTATACATGGCTACATACATACCATTAGTCCTATACATGGCTACATACATACCATTAGTCCTATACATGGCTACATACATACCATTAGTCCTATACATGGCTACATACATACCATTAGTCCTAGACATGGCTACATACATACCATTAGTCCTATACATGGCTACATACATACCATTAGTCCTATACATGGCTACATACATACCATTAGTCCTATGCATGGCTACATACATACCATTAGTCCTATGCATGGCTACATACATACCATTAGTCCTATACATGGCTACATACCATTAGTCCTATACATGGCTACATACATACCATTAGTCCTAGACATGGCTACATACCATTAGTCCTATACATGGCTACATACCATTAGTCCTATACATGGCTACATACATACCATTAGTCCTAGACATGGCTACATACATACCATTACTCCTATACATGGCTACATACATACCATTAGTCCTATACATGGCTACATACATACCATTACTCCTATACATGGCTACATACATACCATTAGTCCTATACATGGCTACATACATACCATTAGTCCTAGACATGGCTACATACATACCATTACTCCTAGACATGGCTACATACATACCATTAGTCCTATACATGGCTACATACATACCATTAGTCCTATACATGGCTACATACATACCATTACTCCTATACATGGCTACATACATAAACCATTAGTCCTATACATGGCTACATACATACCATTACTCCTATACATGGCTACATACATACCATTAGTCCTATACATGGCTACATACCATTAGTCCTATACATGGCTACATACATACCATTAGTCCTATACATGGCTACATACATAAACCATTAGTCCTATGCATGGCTACATACATACCATTACTCCTATACATGGCTACATACATACCATTAGTCCTATGCATGGCTACATACATACCATTAGTCCTAGACATGGCTACATACATACCATTACTCCTATACATGGCTACATACATACCATTAGTCCTATACATGGCAACATACATACCATTAGTCCTAGACATGGCTACATACATACCATTACTCCTATACATGGCTACATACATTCCATTACTCCTATACATGGCTACATACATACCATTAGTCCTATACATGGCTACATACATAAACCATTAGTCCTATACATGGCTACATACCATTAGTCCTATACATGGCTACATACCATTACTCCTATACATGGCTACATACATACCATTAGTCCTATACATGGCTACATACATACCATTAGTCCTATACATGGCTACATACATAAACCATTAGTCCTATGCATGGCTACATACATACCATTACTCCTATACATGGCTACATACATAAACCATTACTCCTATACATGGCTACATACATAAAACATAAACCATACCATTAGTCCTATACATGGCTACATACCATTAGTCCTATACATGGCTACATACATACCATTAGTCCTATTCATGGCTACATACATAAACCATTAGTCCTATACATGGCTACATACATACCATTAGTCCTATGCATGGCTACATACATACCATTACTCCTATACATGGCTACATACATACCATTAGTCCTATACATGGCTACATACATAAACCATTAGTCCTATACATGGCTACATACATACCATTAGTCCTATACATGGCTACATACATACCATTACTCCTATACATGGCTACATACATACCATTAGTCCTATACATGGCTACATACATAAACCATTACTCCTATACATGGCTACATACATAAACCATTACTCCTATACATGGCTACATACATACCATTACTCCTATACATGGCTACATACATAAAACATAAACCATTAGTCCTATACATGGCTACATACCATTACTCCTATACATGGCTACATACATTCCATTACTCCTATACATGGCTACATACATACCATTAGTCCTATACATGGCTACATACATACCATTACTCCTATACATGGCTACATACATACCATTACTCCTAGACATGGCTACATACATACCATTACTCCTATACATGGCTACATACATACCATTACTCCTATACATGGCTACATACATACCATTACTCCTAGACATGGCTACATACATACCATTACTCCTATACATGGCTACATACATACCATTACTCCTATACATGGCTACATACATACAATTACTCCTATACATGGCTACATACATACCATTAGTCCTAGACATGGCTACATACATACCATTACTCCTAGACATGGCTACATACATACCATTACTCCTATACATGGCTACATACATACCATTACTCCTATACATGGCTACATACATACCATTAGTCCTATACATGGCTACATACATACCATTACTCCTATACATGGCTACATACATACCATTACTCCTATACATGGCTACATACATACCATTAGTCCTAGACATGGCTACATACATACCATTACTCCTAGACATGGCTACATACATACCATTACTCCTATACATGGCTACATACATACCATTACTCCTATACATGGCTACATACATACCATTACTCCTATACATGGCTACATACATAAACCATTAGTCCTATACATGGCTACATACCATTAGTCCTATACATGGCTACATACATACCATTAGTCCTATACATGGCTACATACATACCATTAGTCCTATACATGGCTACATACATAACATTAGTCCTAGACATGGCTACATACCATTAGTCCTATACATGGCTACATACATACCATTAGTCCTATGCATGGCTACATACATACCATTAGTCCTATGCATGGCTACATACATACCATTAGTCCTATACATGGCTACATACCATTAGTCCTATACATGGCTACATACATACCATTAGTCCTATGCATGGCTACATACATACCATTAGTCCTATGCATGGCTACATACATACCATTAGTCCTATACATGGCTACATACATACCATTAGTCCTATACATGGCTACATACCATTAGTCCTATGCATGGCTACATACATACCATTACTCCTATACATGGCTACATACATACCATTACTCCTAGACATGGCTACATACATACCATTACTCCTATACATGGCTACATACATACCATTACTCCTATACATGGCTACATACATACCATTACTCCTATACATGGCTACATACATACCATTAGTCCTAGACATGGCTACATACATACCATTACTCCTAGACATGGCTACATACATACCATTACTCCTATACATGGCTACATACATACCATTACTCCTATACATGGCTACATACATACCATTACTCCTATACATGGCTACATACCATTAGTCCTATACATGGCTACATACATACCATTACTCCTATACATGGCTACATACATACCATTACTCCTATACATGGCTACATACATACCATTAGTCCTAGACATGGCTACATACATACCATTACTCCTAGACATGGCTACATACATACCATTACTCCTATACATGGCTACATACATACCATTACTCCTATACATGGCTACATACATACCATTACTCCTAGACATGGCTACATACATAAACCATTAGTCCTATACATGGCTACATACCATTAGTCCTATACATGGCTACATACATACCATTACTCCTATACATGGCTACATACATACCATTAGTCCTAGACATGGCTACATACATACCATTACTCCTAGACATGGCTACATACATACCATTACTCCTATACATGGCTACATACATACCATTACTCCTATACATGGCTACATACATACCATTACTCCTATACATGGCTACATACATACCATTAGTCCTATACATGGCTACATACATACCATTACTCCTATACATGGCTACATACATACCATTACTCCTATACATGGCTACATACATACCATTACTCCTATACATGGCTACATACATACCATTACTCCTATACATGGCTACATACATACCATTACTCCTAGACATGGCTACATACATACCATTACTCCTATACATGGCTACATACATACCATTAGTCCTATACATGGCTACATACATACCATTACTCCTATACATGGCTACATACATACCATTAGTCCTATACATGGCTACATACCATTAGTCCTATACATGGCTACATACATAAACCATTACTCCTATACATGGCTACATACATACCATTAGTCCTATACATGGCTACATACATACCATTAGTCCTATACATGGCTACATACATAAACCATTAGTCCTATACATGGCTACATACATACCATTCGTCCTATACATGGCTACATACATACCATTACTCCTATACATGGCTACATACATACCATTAGTCCTATACATGGCTACATACATACCATTAGTCATATACATGGCTACATACATACCATTAGTCCTATACATGGCTACATACCATTAGTCCTATACATGGCTACATACATACCATTAGTCCTATACATGGCTACATACCATTAGTCCTATACATGGCTACATACATACCATTAGTCCTATACATGGCTACATACATACCATTAGTCCTATACATGGCTACATACATACCATTAGTCCTATACATGGCTACATACATACCATTAGTCCTATACATGGCTACATACATACCATTAGTCCTAGACATGGCTACATACATACCATTAGTCCTATACATGGCTACATACCATTAGTCCTATACATGGCTACATACATACCATTAGTCCTATGCATGACTACATACATACCATTAGTCCTATGCATGGCTACATACATACCATTAGTCCTATACATGGCTACATACCATTAGTCCTATACATGGCTACATACCATTAGTCCTAGACATGGCTACATACCATTAGTCCTATACATGGCTACATACCATTAGTCCTATACATGGCTACATACATACCATTAGTCCTAGACATGGCTACATACCATTACTCCTATACATGGCTACATACATACCATTAGTCCTATACATGGCTACATACATACCATTACTCCTATACATGGCTACATACATACAATTAGTCCTATACATGGCTACATACATACCATTAGTCCTAGACATGGCTACATACATACCATTACTCCTAGACATGGCTACATACATACCATTAGTCCTATACATGGCTACATACATACCATTAGTCCTAGACATGGCTACATACATACCATTACTCCTAGACATGGCTACATACATACCATTAGTCCTATACATGGCTACATACATAACATTACTCCTATACATGGCTACATACCATTAGTCCTAGACATGGCTACATACATGCCATTACTCCTATACATGGCTACATACATACCATTAGTCCTATACATGGCAACATACATACCATTAGTCCTAGACATGGCTACATACATACCATTACTCCTATACATGGCTACATACATACCATTACTCCTATACATGGCTACATACATACCATTAGTCCTATACATGGCTACATACATAAACCATTAGTCCTATGCATGGCTACATACATAAAACATAAACCATACCATTAGTCCTATACATGGCTACATACATACCATTACTCCTATACATGGCTACATACATAAACCATTACTCCTATACATGGCTACATACATAAAACATAAACCATACCATTACTCCTATACATGGCTACATACATACCATTACTCCTATACATGGCTACATACCATTAGTCCTATACATGGCTACATACATACCATTACTCCTATACATGGCTACATACATACCATTACTCCTATACATGGCTACATACATACCATTAGTCCTAGACATGGCTACATACATACCATTACTCCTAGACATGGCTACATACATACCATTACTCCTATACATGGCTACATACATACCATTACTCCTATACATGGCTACATACATACCATTACTCCTAGACATGGCTACATACATAAACCATTAGTCCTATACATGGCTACATACCATTAGTCCTATACATGGCTACATACATACCATTACTCCTATACATGGCTACATACATACCATTAGTCCTAGACATGGCTACATACATACCATTACTCCTAGACATGGCTACATACATACCATTACTCCTATACATGGCTACATACATACCATTACTCCTATACATGGCTACATACATACCATTACTCCTATACATGGCTACATACATACCATTAGTCCTATACATGGCTACATACATACCATTAGTCCTATACATGGCTACATACATACCATTACTCCTATACATGGCTACATACATACCATTACTCCTATACATGGCTACATACATACCATTACTCCTATACATGGCTACATACATACCATTACTCCTAGACATGGCTACATACATACCATTACTCCTATACATGGCTACATACATACCATTACTCCTATACATGGCTACATACATAAACCATTAGTCCTATACATGGCTACATACATACCATTACTCCTATACATGGCTACATACATACCATTAGTCCTATACATGGCTACATACAATTAGTCCTATACATGGCTACATACATACCATTAGTCCTATACATGGCTACATACATACCATTACTCCTATACATGGCTACATACATACCATTAGTCCTATACATGGCTACATACCATTAGTCCTATACATGGCTACATACATAAACCATTACTCCTATACATGGCTACATACATACCATTAGTCCTATACATGGCTACATACATACCATTAGTCCTATACATGGCTACATACATAAACCATTAGTCCTATACATGGCTACATACATACCATTCGTCCTATACATGGCTACATACATACCATTAGTCCTATACATGGCTACATACATACCATTAGTCATATACATGGCTACATACATACCATTAGTCCTATACATGGCTACATACCATTAGTCCTATACATGGCTACATACATACCATTAGTCCTATACATGGCTACATACCATTAGTCCTATACATGGCTACATACATACCATTAGTCCTATACATGGCTACATACATACCATTAGTCCTATACATGGCTACATACATACCATTAGTCCTATACATGGCTACATACATACCATTAGTCCTATACATGGCTACATACATACCATTAGTCCTAGACATGGCTACATACATACCATTAGTCCTATACATGGCTACATACATACCATTAGTCCTATACATGGCTACATACATACCATTAGTCCTATGCATGGCTACATACATACCATTAGTCCTATGCATGGCTACATACATACCATTAGTCCTATACATGGCTACATACCATTAGTCCTATACATGGCTACATACATACCATTAGTCCTAGACATGGCTACATACCATTAGTCCTATACATGGCTACATACCATTAGTCCTATACATGGCTACATACATACCATTAGTCCTAGACATGGCTACATACATACCATTACTCCTATACATGGCTACATACATACCATTAGTCCTATACATGGCTACATACATACCATTACTCCTATACATGGCTACATACATACCATTAGTCCTATACATGGCTACATACATACCATTAGTCCTAGACATGGCTACATACATACCATTACTCCTAGACATGGCTACATACATACCATTAGTCCTATACATGGCTACATACATACCATTAGTCCTATACATGGCTACATACATACCATTACTCCTATACATGGCTACATACATAAACCATTAGTCCTATACATGGCTACATACATACCATTACTCCTATACATGGCTACATACATACCATTAGTCCTATACATGGCTACATACCATTAGTCCTATACATGGCTACATACATACCATTAGTCCTATACATGGCTACATACATAAACCATTAGTCCTATGCATGGCTACATACATACCATTACTCCTATACATGGCTACATACATACCATTAGTCCTATGCATGGCTACATACATACCATTAGTCCTAGACATGGCTACATACATACCATTACTCCTATACATGGCTACATACATACCATTAGTCCTATACATGGCAACATACATACCATTAGTCCTAGACATGGCTACATACATACCATTACTCCTATACATGGCTACATACATTCCATTACTCCTATACATGGCTACATACATACCATTAGTCCTATACATGGCTACATACATAAACCATTAGTCCTATACATGGCTACATACCATTAGTCCTATACATGGCTACATACCATTACTCCTATACATGGCTACATACATACCATTAGTCCTATACATGGCTACATACATACCATTAGTCCTATACATGGCTACATACATAAACCATTAGTCCTATGCATGGCTACATACATACCATTACTCCTATACATGGCTACATACATAAACCATTACTCCTATACATGGCTACATACATAAAACATAAACCATACCATTAGTCCTATACATGGCTACATACCATTAGTCCTATACATGGCTACATACATACCATTAGTCCTATTCATGGCTACATACATAAACCATTAGTCCTATACATGGCTACATACATACCATTAGTCCTATGCATGGCTACATACATACCATTACTCCTATACATGGCTACATACATACCATTAGTCCTATACATGGCTACATACATAAACCATTAGTCCTATACATGGCTACATACATACCATTAGTCCTATACATGGCTACATACATACCATTACTCCTATACATGGCTACATACATACCATTAGTCCTATACATGGCTACATACATAAACCATTACTCCTATACATGGCTACATACATAAACCATTACTCCTATACATGGCTACATACATACCATTACTCCTATACATGGCTACATACATAAAACATAAACCATTAGTCCTATACATGGCTACATACCATTACTCCTATACATGGCTACATACATTCCATTACTCCTATACATGGCTACATACATACCATTAGTCCTATACATGGCTACATACATACCATTACTCCTATACATGGCTACATACATACCATTACTCCTAGACATGGCTACATACATACCATTACTCCTATACATGGCTACATACATACCATTACTCCTATACATGGCTACATACATACCATTACTCCTAGACATGGCTACATACATACCATTACTCCTATACATGGCTACATACATACCATTACTCCTATACATGGCTACATACATACCATTACTCCTATACATGGCTACATACATACCATTAGTCCTAGACATGGCTACATACATACCATTACTCCTAGACATGGCTACATACATACCATTACTCCTATACATGGCTACATACATACCATTACTCCTATACATGGCTACATACATACCATTAGTCCTATACATGGCTACATACATACCATTACTCCTATACATGGCTACATACATACCATTACTCCTATACATGGCTACATACATACCATTAGTCCTAGACATGGCTACATACATACCATTACTCCTAGACATGGCTACATACATACCATTACTCCTATACATGGCTACATACATACCATTACTCCTATACATGGCTACATACATACCATTACTCCTATACATGGCTACATACATAAACCATTAGTCCTATACATGGCTACATACCATTAGTCCTATACATGGCTACATACATACCATTAGTCCTATACATGGCTACATACATACCATTAGTCCTATACATGGCTACATACATAACATTAGTCCTAGACATGGCTACATACCATTAGTCCTATACATGGCTACATACATACCATTAGTCCTATGCATGGCTACATACATACCATTAGTCCTATGCATGGCTACATACATACCATTAGTCCTATACATGGCTACATACCATTAGTCCTATACATGGCTACATACATACCATTAGTCCTATGCATGGCTACATACATACCATTAGTCCTATGCATGGCTACATACATACCATTAGTCCTATACATGGCTACATACATACCATTAGTCCTATACATGGCTACATACCATTAGTCCTATGCATGGCTACATACATACCATTACTCCTATACATGGCTACATACATACCATTACTCCTAGACATGGCTACATACATACCATTACTCCTATACATGGCTACATACATACCATTACTCCTATACATGGCTACATACATACCATTACTCCTATACATGGCTACATACATACCATTAGTCCTAGACATGGCTACATACATACCATTACTCCTAGACATGGCTACATACATACCATTACTCCTATACATGGCTACATACATACCATTACTCCTATACATGGCTACATACATACCATTACTCCTATACATGGCTACATACCATTAGTCCTATACATGGCTACATACATACCATTACTCCTATACATGGCTACATACATACCATTACTCCTATACATGGCTACATACATACCATTAGTCCTAGACATGGCTACATACATACCATTACTCCTAGACATGGCTACATACATACCATTACTCCTATACATGGCTACATACATACCATTACTCCTATACATGGCTACATACATACCATTACTCCTAGACATGGCTACATACATAAACCATTAGTCCTATACATGGCTACATACCATTAGTCCTATACATGGCTACATACATACCATTACTCCTATACATGGCTACATACATACCATTAGTCCTAGACATGGCTACATACATACCATTACTCCTAGACATGGCTACATACATACCATTACTCCTATACATGGCTACATACATACCATTACTCCTATACATGGCTACATACATACCATTACTCCTATACATGGCTACATACATACCATTAGTCCTATACATGGCTACATACATACCATTACTCCTATACATGGCTACATACATACCATTACTCCTATACATGGCTACATACATACCATTACTCCTATACATGGCTACATACATACCATTACTCCTATACATGGCTACATACATACCATTACTCCTAGACATGGCTACATACATACCATTACTCCTATACATGGCTACATACATACCATTAGTCCTATACATGGCTACATACATACCATTACTCCTATACATGGCTACATACATACCATTAGTCCTATACATGGCTACATACCATTAGTCCTATACATGGCTACATACATAAACCATTACTCCTATACATGGCTACATACATACCATTAGTCCTATACATGGCTACATACATACCATTAGTCCTATACATGGCTACATACATAAACCATTAGTCCTATACATGGCTACATACATACCATTCGTCCTATACATGGCTACATACATACCATTACTCCTATACATGGCTACATACATACCATTAGTCCTATACATGGCTACATACATACCATTAGTCATATACATGGCTACATACATACCATTAGTCCTATACATGGCTACATACCATTAGTCCTATACATGGCTACATACATACCATTAGTCCTATACATGGCTACATACCATTAGTCCTATACATGGCTACATACATACCATTAGTCCTATACATGGCTACATACATACCATTAGTCCTATACATGGCTACATACATACCATTAGTCCTATACATGGCTACATACATACCATTAGTCCTATACATGGCTACATACATACCATTAGTCCTAGACATGGCTACATACATACCATTAGTCCTATACATGGCTACATACCATTAGTCCTATACATGGCTACATACATACCATTAGTCCTATGCATGACTACATACATACCATTAGTCCTATGCATGGCTACATACATACCATTAGTCCTATACATGGCTACATACCATTAGTCCTATACATGGCTACATACATACCATTAGTCCTAGACATGGCTACATACCATTAGTCCTATACATGGCTACATACCATTAGTCCTATACATGGCTACATACATACCATTAGTCCTAGACATGGCTACATACCATTACTCCTATACATGGCTACATACATACCATTAGTCCTATACATGGCTACATACATACCATTACTCCTATACATGGCTACATACATACAATTAGTCCTATACATGGCTACATACATACCATTAGTCCTAGACATGGCTACATACATACCATTACTCCTAGACATGGCTACATACATACCATTAGTCCTATACATGGCTACATACATACCATTAGTCCTATACATGGCTACATACATACCATTACTCCTATACATGGCTACATACATAAACCATTACTCCTATACATGGCTACATACATACCATTACTCCTATACATGGCTACATACATACCATTAGTCCTATACATGGCTACATACATACCATTAGTCCTATACATGGCTACATACATAAACCATTAGTCCTATGCATGGCTACATACATACCATTACTCCTATACATGGCTACATACATACCATTAGTCCTATGCATGGCTACATACATACCATTACTCCTAGACATGGCTACATACATACCATTAGTCCTATACATGGCTACATACATACCATTAGTCCTATACATGGCTACATACATACCATTACTCCTATACATGGCTACATACATAAACCATTAGTCCTATACATGGCTACATACCATTACTCCTATACATGGCTACATACATAAACCATTAGTCCTATGCATGGCTACATACATACCATTACTCCTATACATGGCTACATACATACCATTAGTCCTATGCATGGCTACATACATACCATTAGTCCTATACATGGCTACATACATAACATTACTCCTATACATGGCTACATACATACCATTAGTCCTATGCATGGCTACATACATACCATTAGTCCTATGCGTGGCTACATACATACCATTAGTCCTATGCATGGCTACATACATACCATTAGTCCTATACATGGCTACATACATAACATTACTCCTATACATGGCTACATACATACCATTAGTCCTATACATGGCTACATACATACCATTAGTCCTAGACATGGCTACATACATAACATTACTCCTATACATGGCTACATACATACCATTAGTCCTATACATGGCTACATACATAACATTACTCCTATACATGGCTACATACCATTAGTCCTAGACATGGCTACATACATGCCATTACTCCTATACATGGCTACATACATACCATTAGTCCTATACATGGCAACATACATACCATTAGTCCTAGACATGGCTACATACATACCATTACTCCTATACATGGCTACATACATACCATTACTCCTATACATGGCTACATACATACCATTAGTCCTATACATGGCTACATACATAAACCATTAGTCCTATGCATGGCTACATACATAAAACATAAACCATACCATTAGTCCTATACATGGCTACATACATACCATTACTCCTATACATGGCTACATACATAAACCATTACTCCTATACATGGCTACATACATAAAACATAAACCATACCATTACTCCTATACATGGCTACATACATACCATTACTCCTATACATGGCTACATACCATTAGTCCTATACATGGCTACATACATACCATTACTCCTATACATGGCTACATACATACCATTACTCCTATACATGGCTACATACATACCATTAGTCCTAGACATGGCTACATACATACCATTACTCCTAGACATGGCTACATACATACCATTACTCCTATACATGGCTACATACATACCATTACTCCTATACATGGCTACATACATACCATTACTCCTAGACATGGCTACATACATAAACCATTAGTCCTATACATGGCTACATACCATTAGTCCTATACATGGCTACATACATACCATTACTCCTATACATGGCTACATACATACCATTAGTCCTAGACATGGCTACATACATACCATTACTCCTAGACATGGCTACATACATACCATTACTCCTATACATGGCTACATACATACCATTACTCCTATACATGGCTACATACATACCATTACTCCTATACATGGCTACATACATACCATTAGTCCTATACATGGCTACATACATACCATTAGTCCTATACATGGCTACATACATACCATTACTCCTATACATGGCTACATACATACCATTACTCCTATACATGGCTACATACATACCATTACTCCTATACATGGCTACATACATACCATTACTCCTAGACATGGCTACATACATACCATTACTCCTATACTTGGCTACATACATACCATTACTCCTATACATGGCTACATACATAAACCATTAGTCCTATACATGGCTACATACATACCATTACTCCTATACATGGCTACATACATACCATTAGTCCTATACATGGCTACATACAATTAGTCCTATACATGGCTACATACATACCATTAGTCCTATACATGGCTACATACATACCATTACTCCTATACATGGCTACATACATACCATTAGTCCTATACATGGCTACATACATAAACCATTACTCCTATACATGGCTACATACATACCATTAGTCCTATACATGGCTACATACATACCATTAGTCCTATACATGGCTACATACATAAACCATTAGTCCTATACATGGCTACATACATACCATTCGTCCTATACATGGCTACATACATACCATTAGTCCTATACATGGCTACATACATACCATTAGTCATATACATGGCTACATACATACCATTAGTCCTATACATGGCTACATACCATTAGTCCTATACATGGCTACATACATACCATTAGTCCTATACATGGCTACATACCATTAGTCCTATACATGGCTACATACATACCATTAGTCCTATACATGGCTATATACATACCATTAGTCCTATACATGGCTACATACATACCATTAGTCCTATACATGGCTACATACATACCATTAGTCCTATACATGGCTACATACATACCATTAGTCCTAGACATGGCTACATACATACCATTAGTCCTATACATGGCTACATACATACCATTAGTCCTATACATGGCTACATACATACCATTAGTCCTATGCATGGCTACATACATACCATTAGTCCTATGCATGGCTACATACATACCATTAGTCCTATACATGGCTACATACCATTAGTCCTATACATGGCTACATACATACCATTAGTCCTAGACATGGCTACATACCATTAGTCCTATACATGGCTACATACCATTAGTCCTATACATGGCTACATACATACCATTATTCCTAGACATGGCTACATACATACCATTACTCCTATACATGGCTACATACATACCATTAGTCCTATACATGGCTACATACATACCATTACTCCTATACATGGCTACATACATACCATTAGTCCTATACATGGCTACATACATACCATTAGTCCTAGACATGGCTACATACATACCATTACTCCTAGACATGGCTACATACATACCATTAGTCCTATACATGGCTACATACATACCATTAGTCCTATACATGGCTACATACATACCATTACTCCTATACATGGCTACATACATAAACCATTAGTCCTATACATGGCTACATACATACCATTACTCCTATACATGGCTACATACATACCATTAGTCCTATACATGGCTACATACCATTAGTCCTATACATGGCTACATACATACCATTAGTCCTATACATGGCTACATACATAAACCATTAGTCCTATGCATGGCTACATACATACCATTACTCCTATACATGGCTACATACATACCATTAGTCCTATGCATGGCTACATACATACCATTAGTCCTAGACATGGCTACATACATACCATTACTCCTATACATGGCTACATACATACCATTAGTCCTATACATGGCAACATACATACCATTAGTCCTAGACATGGCTACATACATACCATTACTCCTATACATGGCTACATACATTCCATTACTCCTATACATGGCTACATACATACCATTAGTCCTATACATGGCTACATACATAAACCATTAGTCCTATACATGGCTACATACCATTAGTCCTATACATGGCTACATACCATTACTCCTATACATGGCTACATACATACCATTAGTCCTATACATGGCTACATACATACCATTAGTCCTATACATGGCTACATACATAAACCATTAGTCCTATGCATGGCTACATACATACCATTACTCCTATACATGGCTACATACATAAACCATTACTCCTATACATGGCTACATACATAAAACATAAACCATACCATTAGTCCTATACATGGCTACATACCATTAGTCCTATACATGGCTACATACATACCATTAGTCCTATTCATGGCTACATACATAAACCATTAGTCCTATACATGGCTACATACATACCATTAGTCCTATGCATGGCTACATACATACCATTACTCCTATACATGGCTACATACATACCATTAGTCCTATACATGGCTACATACATAAACCATTAGTCCTATACATGGCTACATACATACCATTAGTCCTATACATGGCTACATACATACCATTACTCCTATACATGGCTACATACATACCATTAGTCCTATACATGGCTACATACATAAACCATTACTCCTATACATGGCTACATACATAAACCATTACTCCTATACATGGCTACATACATACCATTACTCCTATACATGGCTACATACATAAAACATAAACCATTAGTCCTATACATGGCTACATACATAAAACATAAACCATTAGTCCTATACATGGCTACATACATACCATTAGTCCTAGACATGGCTACATACATACCATTAGTCCTAGACATGGCTACATACATACCATTACTCCTATACATGGATACATACATACCATTACTCCTATACATGGCTACATACATACCATTACTCCTAGACATGGCTACATACATACCATTACTCATATACATGGCTACATACATACCATTACTCCTATACATGGCTACATACATACCATTACTCCTATACATGGCTACATACATACCATTAGTCCTATACATGGCTACATACATACCATTACTCCTATACATGGCTACATACATACCATTACTCCTATACATGGCTACATACATACCATTACTCCTATACATGGCTACATACATACCATTACTCCTATACATGGCTACATACATACCATTACTCCTATACATGGCTACATACATACCATTAGTCCTATACATGGCTACATACATACCATTACTCCTATACATGGCTACATACATACCATTACTCCTATACATGGCTACATACATACCATTAGTCCTAGACATGGCTACATACATACCATTACTCCTAGACATGGCTACATACATACCATTACTCCTATACATGGCTACATACATACCATTACTCCTATACATGGCTACATACATACCATTACTCCTAGACATGGCTACATACATAAACCATTAGTCCTATACATGGCTACATACCATTAGTCCTATACATGGCTACATACATACCATTAGTCCTATACATGGCTACATACCATTAGTCCTATACATGGCTACATACATAACATTAGTCCTAGACATGGCTACATACCATTAGTCCTATACATGGCTACATACATACCATTAGTCCTATGCATGGCTACATACATACCATTAGTCCTATGCATGGCTACATACATACCATTAGTCCTATACATGGCTACATACCATTAGTCCTATACATGGCTACATACATACCATTAGTCCTATACATGGCTACATACATACCATTAGTCCTATACATGGCTACATACCATTAGTCCTATGCATGGCTACATACATACCATTACTCCTATACATGGCTACATACATACCATTACTCCTAGACATGGCTACATACATACCATTACTCCTATACATGGCTACATACATACCATTACTCCTATACATGGCTACATACATACCATTACTCCTATACATGGCTACATACATACCATTAGTCCTAGACATGGCTACATACATACCATTACTCCTAGACATGGCTACATACATACCATTACTCCTATACATGGCTACATACATACCATTACTCCTATACATGGCTACATACATACCATTACTCCTATACATGGCTACATACATACCATTAGTCCTATACATGGCTACATACATACCATTACTCCTATACATGGCTACATACATACCATTACTCCTATACATGGCTACATACATACCATTAGTCCTAGACATGGCTACATACATACCATTACTCCTAGACATGGCTACATACATACCATTACTCCTATACATGGCTACATACATACCATTACTCCTATACATGGCTACATACATACCATTACTCCTAGACATGGCTACATACATAAACCATTAGTCCTATACATGGCTACATACCATTAGTCATATACATGGCTACATACATACCATTACTCCTATACATGGCTACATACATACCATTAGTCCTAGACATGGCTACATACATACCATTACTCCTAGACATGGCTACATACATACCATTACTCCTATACATGGCTACATACATACCATTACTCCTATACATGGCTACATACATACCATTACTCCTATACATGGCTACATACATACCATTAGTCCTATACATGGCTACATACATACCATTACTCCTATACATGGCTACATACATACCATTACTCCTATACATGGCTACATACATACCATTACTCCTATACATGGCTACATACATACCATTACTCCTAGACATGGCTACATACATACCATTACTCCTATACATGGCTACATACATACCATTACTCCTATACATGGCTACATACATACCATTACTCCTATACATGGCTACATACATAAACCATTAGTCCTATACATGGCTACATACATACCATTACTCCTATACATGGCTACATACATACCATTAGTCCTATACATGGCTACATACCATTAGTCCTATACATGGCTACATACATACCATTAGTCCTATACATGGCTACATACATACCATTACTCCTATACATGGCTACATACATACCATTAGTCCTATACATGGCTACATACCATTAGTCCTATACATGGCTACATACATACCATTAGTCCTATACATGGCTACATACCATTAGTCCTATACATGGCTACATACCATTAGTCCTATACATGGCTACATACCATTCGTCCTATACATGGCTACATACCATTCGTCCTATACATGGCTACATACATACCATTAGTCCTATACATGGCTACATACATACCATTAGTCCTATACATGGCTACATATATACCATTAGTCCTATACATGGCTACATACATACCATTAGTCCTATACATGGCTACATACATAAACCATTAGTCCTATACATGGCTACATACATACCATTAGTCCTATACATGGCTACATACCATTAGTCCTATACATGGCTACATACATACCATTAGTCCTATACATGGCTACATACCATTAGTCCTATACATGGCTACATACATACCATTAGTCCTATACATGGCTACATACATACCATTAGTCCTATACATGGCTACATACATACCATTAGTCCTATACATGGCTACATACATACCATTAGTCCTAGACATGGCTACATACATACCATTAGTCCTATACATGGCTACATACATACCATTAGTCCTATACATGGCTACATACATACCATTAGTCCTATGCATGGCTACATACATACCATTAGTCCTATGCATGGCTACATACATACCATTAGTCCTATACATGGCTACATACCATTAGTCCTATACATGGCTACATACATACCATTAGTCCTAGACATGGCTACATACATACCATTACTCCTATACATGGCTACATACCATTAGTCCTAGACATGGCTACATACCATTAGTCCTATACATGGCTGCATACATACCATTACTCCTATACATGGCTACATACATACCATTACTCCTATACATGGCTACATACATACCATTACTCCTATACATGGCTACATACATACCATTAGTCCTATACATGGCTACATACATACCATTACTCCTATACATGGCTACATACATAAACCATTACTCCTATACATGGCTACATACATACCATTAGTCCTATGCATGGCTACATACATAAACCATTAGTCCTATACATGGCTACATACATACCATTAGTCCTATGCATGGCTACATACATACCATTACTCCTATACATGGCTACATACATACCATTAGTCCTATGCATGGCTACATACATAAACCATTAGTCCTATGCATGGCTACATACATACCATTAGTCCTATACATGGCTACATACCATTAGTCCTATACATGGCTACATACATACCATTAGTCCTAGACATGGCTACATACATACCATTAGTCCTATACATGGCTACATACATACCATTAGTCCTATACATGGCTACATACATACCATTAGTCCTATGCATGGCTACATACATACCATTACTCCTATACATGGCTACATACATACCATTACTCCTATACATGGCTACATACATACCATTAGTCCTATACATGGCTACATACATAAACCATTAGTCCTATACATGGCTACATACCATTAGTCCTATACATGGCTACATACATACCATTAGTCCTATACATGGCTACATACATACCATTAGTCCTATACATGGCTACATACATACCATTAGTTCTATACATGGCTACATACATACCATTACTCCTATACATGGCTACATACATACCATTACTCCTATACATGGCTACATACATACCATTAGTCCTATACATGGCTACATACATACCATTACTCCTATACATGGCTACATACATACCATTAGTCCTATACATGGCTACATACATACCATTAGTCCTATACATGGCTACATACATACCATTAGTCCTAGACATGGCTACATACATACCATTAGTCCTAGACATGGCTACATACATACCATTAGTCCTATGCATGGCTACATACATACCATTAGTCCTATGCATGGCTACATACATACCATTAGTCCTAGACATGGCTACATACCATTACTCCTATACATGGCTACATACATACCATTAGTCCTATACATGGCTACATACATACCATTACTCCTATACATGGCTACATACATACCATTAGTCCTATACATGGCTACATACATAAACCATTACTCCTATACATGGCTACATACATACCATTAGTCCTATACATGGCTACATACATAAACCATTACTCCTATACATGGCTACATACATACCATTACTCCTATACATGGCTACATACATAAAACATAAACCATTAGTCCTATACATGGCTACATACATAAAACATAAACCATTAGTCCTATACATGGCTACATACATACCATTAGTCCTAGACATGGCTACATACATACCATTAGTCCTAGACATGGCTACATACCATTAGTCCTATGCATGGCTACATACCATTAGTCCTATGCATGGCTACATACATGCCGTTACTCCTATACATGGCTACATACATACCATTACTCCTATACATGGCTACATACCATTAGTCCTATACATGGCTACATACATACCATTAGTCCTATACATGGCTACATACATACCATTACTCCTATACATGGCTACATACATACCATTAGTCCTAGACATGGCTACATACATACCATTAGTCCTAGACATGGCTACATACATACCATTAGTCCTAGACATGGCTACATACATACCATTAGTCCTATGCATGGCTACATACATACCATTAGTCCTATGCATGGCTACATACATACCATTAGTCCTAGACATGGCTACATTCATACCATTACTCCTATACATGGCTACATACATACCATTAGTCCTAGACATGGCTACATACATACCATTACTCCTATACATGGCTACATACATACCATTACTCCTATACATGGCTACATACATAAACCATTAGTCCTATACATGGCTACATACCATTAGTCCTATACATGGCTACATACATAAACCATTAGTCCTATACATGGCTACATACATAAACCATTACTCCTATACATGGCTACATACATAAACCATTACTCCTATACATGGCTACATACATACCATTACTCCTATACATGGCTACATACATAAAACATAAACCATTAGTCCTATACATGGCTACATACATAAAACATAAACCATTAGTCCTATACATGGCTACATACATACCATTAGTCCTAGACATGGCTACATACATACCATTAGTCCTAGACATGGCTACATACCATTAGTCCTATGCATGGCTACATACATACCATTAGTCCTATGCATGGCTACATACATACCATTAGTCCTAGACATGGCTACATACATACCATTACTCCTATACATGGCTACATACATACCATTAGTCCTATACATGGCTACATACATACCATTACTCCTATACATGGCTACATACATAAACCATTAGTCCTATGCATGGCTACATACATACCATTAGTCCTATGCATGGCTACATACATACCATTACTCCTATACATGGCTACATACATACCATTAGTCCTATGCATGGCTACATACATAAACCATTAGTCCTATACATGGCTACATACATACCATTACTCCTATACATGGCTACATACATACCATTAGTCCTAGACATGGCTACATACATACCATTACTCCTATACATGGCTACATACATACCATTACTCCTATACATGGCTACATACCATTAGTCCTAGACATGGCTACATACCATTAGTCCTATACATGGCTACATACATACCATTAGTCCTATACATGGCTACATACATACCATTACTCCTATACATGGCTACATACATACCATTAGTCCTATACATGGCTACATACATACCATTAGTCCTATACATGGCTACATACATACCATTAGTCCTAGACATGGCTACATACATACCATTACTCCTAGACATGGCTATATACATACCATTACTCCTATACATGGCTACATACATACCATTAGTCCTATACATGGCTACATACATACCATTACTCCTATACATGGCTACATACATAAACCATTAGTCCTATACATGGCTATATACATACCATTAGTCCTATACATGGCTACATACATACCATTAGTCCTATACATGGCTACATACATACCATTACTCCTATACATGGCTACATACATAAACCATTAGTCCTATACATGGCTACATACATACCATTACTCCTATACATGGCTACATACATACCATTAGTCCTAGACATGGCTACATACATACCATTACTCCTATACATGGCTACATACATACCATTACTCCTATACATGGCTACATACATACCATTAGTCCTATGCATGGCTACATAAATACCATTAGTCCTAGACATGGCTACATACATACCATTACTCCTATACATGGCTACATACATACCATTAGTCCTATACATGGCTACATACATACCATTAGTCCTAGACATGGCTACATACATACCATTACTCCTATACATGGCTACATACATACCATTACTCCTATACATGGCTACATACATACCATTAGTCCTATACATGGCTACATACATAAACCATTAGTCCTATACATGGCTACATACCATTAGTCCTATACATGGCTACATACCATTACTTCTATACATGGCTACATACATACAATTAGTCCTATACATGGCTACATACATAAACCATTAGTCCTATACATGGCTACATACATACCATTACTCCTATACATGGCTACATACATACCATTAGTCCTATACATGGCTACATACATACCATTACTCCTATACATGGCTACATACATACCATTAGTCCTATACATGGCTACATACATAAACCATTAGTCCTATACATGGCTACATACATACCATTAGTCCTATACATGGCTACATACATACCATTACTCCTATACATGGCTACATACATACCATTAGTCCTATACATGGCTACATACATACCATTACTCCTATACATGGCTACATACATACCATTACTCCTATACATGGCTACATACATAAAACATAAACCATTAGACCTAGACATGGCTACATATGTAAAACATAAACCCAGTTTTAATGACAAAATTTGACATCCGCTTGTCAACAAAATCAAATTAGAACAAAATATTTGCAAATATCATCTGAGTGCATCGGCCAACAAACTTGAACACTATATGTGCACATGCACCATTAGAATTGCGAGCAGAATATGCAATCCATATATATAATGCATGTCTTTATATATTCACTCAGATATATATCACTGTTGGCAAAAAGATTGGAAGCAGAAACCTATGGGAAGCAGAAACCTATGGGAACTGTTTTTATGGTGGGAAGCAGAAACCTATGGGAACTTGTTTTTATGATCTTGCTTCCGATCATGCTACTACCATTGCACTGTTTGGGTTGTATTAATATGTTGGAATATGCTAAATAGTAATTGCTTGAAAGAACTAGGCTGATATAATTTAGTTTCATATTCTGATTTATTTACTAATTTTTCAGGGGTGTGTCCCAAAATGTGGGCCTGTAAAAATTAAAAAAAATGCACAGAGGGTTGGGGGTGGGTGGTCAGGTAGGGAAAATATGTTTTTCAAGACCCATTGGTGAACAAAGAATTTGAATATGCAGCAAGTTCCCGCTCAAGTCACGGATTGGTAGAAACTATCTGCTAATAATTATTTCATTCAGAGTTGTGGAATGGTCCATTGTTGAAAAATATACCACAACCTTTCAGAAATGTTTGTGAAATTTAATTCGTTGGCGTTTGCAGCTTATTTGTATAGATCGGCAATTAAAAAATATTTCTGCTGGCTATGAATAAAAATTTGGCTATTCAAGCTATCGGTTTCACATTAGAGTCCATTCGCAAAATCATGTTTCGATTACGGATATGGACAATATCCTGCCAGAATATGGCCAAAAATGTTATCTTTAAACATGGGCGTTCTTATGCGAGATTAAATATACCCCACTCAGTTTAATTATGTGCAGATGTGTCAAGGATGTGCCACCACTCCTGCTTGGGGATGCTCGAGATCTAACATTATATGTGTGACACATGTTCAACTCATTAAATGATTTCATACCTGAATTTAATAACATGTCTGATATATGTATCATTGTTGAAAAATTTATTGAAAAGATAATTGATCTCAGAGGTCATATTTGAAGCCCAGTCCATGTACATGTAGTTAATGTGACAATTGGATAATTGTTACTTATACATGTTCACATTTCAATGATTTTCTTTATTTGTTTTGTTTTTGTTTTTTTATTTTTTTGTGTGTGTGCTCATGTCTTTATCAACAAAAAAGAAACAAAAACAAAAACTAAAACAAAAAAAGAAAACAAAAGAAACGAGAAGTTGATATGACATTTATCAATCTTTATTTCCAACCACCTGTTACTCACATGTTACTGTATTTACATTTTACATTTAATTACGCTTTCATCATCATTGTTATTATTATAATTTATAGCCAAATGTGATATGTATGTTTCGTCATGAGCTATTAATAAAACTTCAAACTTCACATGGATAAGAACATGGGATCTGAAAGATCTTTTCATCAAATAAATGTGAAACTGAATATAGTGCTGTCTCTCCAATTAACCATGGTAATGGTCTGCCTTACTAAGACAATATATCCTATCCGTAATCTTAATAGTGATTTTGCGAAAAGTCTCTATTGCCAAAAATCATATCATTATTGACATTTATAACAGATGTGACATTAAGCCTGAGTTTAGTGTGCCTGTCATTTTCAG
Organism: Siphonodentalium dalli; assembly: GCA_032622095.1. Classification (NCBI taxonomy): domain Eukaryota; kingdom Metazoa; phylum Mollusca; class Scaphopoda; order Gadilida; family Siphonodentaliidae; genus Siphonodentalium; species Siphonodentalium dalli. The sequence continues at coordinate 207,526,421 of CP136067.1, forward strand.
AATGAGGTCCCCAGAGGGTGAATTTAGTGACATGGGCTAGCATCACAAATTCACCCTCTGGGGACCTCATTCTATTAAACCTCATCTTCTCTGGAAAGTTTCTTTATCAAATTTCTATAGAAACTTCTTCACACAGATTCTATTTCTTTTTTAGTTTAGTTTCTCCATATCCCCAAATTGGCATAATCGAGGTTCCCAATGGGTGTACATCACAATATTCACCATTTGGGAACTTCAATCTGAGTCTATGTCTCCTATAGCAGATGTGGCCTAAGCAGAATGAGGTCCCCAGAGGGTGAATTTAGTGATACTAGCCCGCTATGCAGGATAGCATCACTAAATTCACCCTCTGGCGACCTCATTCTGCAAATGACAGGCATACTAAATTCAGGCTTGTGTGACATTCATATTTTCTCTGTCAAAGAAATAACTGGGTGAAACACGGAAAAGTTATTATGGCAGGTTGATGCTCAGGTTGATTTTATACCCATATACCCTGTGCCAATGCATTCTCTTATATATGCGAGTCGACCATATAGTCGACCATAGGTCGCCTCGCATATATAAGAGAATGCATTGGCCTAACAATTTTTCATCATTTGTTATTATTTTTTACAATTTTAATAATTTTTTCTTATATTCTTTAACAAACTTATTTTGTAGGTTTAGTGCCAGGGAATCTTACGTTTTTCATGGGCATCAAAATTATTACTATGAATACTTGGTGATAGTTTTGAGTTATAACATGCCCCTAAGGTTTTAACCAGTTTGTTTTTAAATTCGCTATAGCATGCTTAAACATACCCAAACAAAACAAAAAATCTAAAAAAGAAAATAAAAAATTTATATTTTTTTAGGGCCGATTTTACAGACCGTAAATTAGGGCCGATAAGATCGGCCCCTGGCACTGAAAGGGTTAATCTATTGAAATTACTGTCAGTTGTACGTGTATCCTTATTTCTAGTGCTGGGCGGTATTTTGGTATACCAATTATAATGGGTAAAAATTTCAATACTATATGATGTATATATTATTTTAGCAAAACATAAATCAAAAGATGACTGCATTCCTTCATTTGCTGAAATTCACCAGAAAGCTAAGAGTGAGTTAGAGGAAAATACCGTATTGAAAGGTAAACGGTCTCGAATGATACATCGTTCGTACCCAGGGACTCCTCCCACCAAGCAGATGCAATCGTTTTGTCAGCTCTGGTCACCAGCGACGTCGACTCTACTCAACTCATTAAGTAAATCTGCACCGAATCTCGTCACATTTGGTGAAGGTCAATGTCACGTTTTGATATAAATTAACATCTGTTTGCTAAAGTGTCAAGTGTTACTAATCAGACGTGTGCTAAAGTGTCAAGTGTTACTAATCAGATTTGTGATGAAGTGTCAAGGTCACTAAACAGGTTTTAACCCTTCCAAGACTGAAGCTTTCTGAAAGTTTGCGAAAACCCTGTGTCAATGCATTTTCGTATATATGCGAGTCTCCCATTGGAAGCCTCGCATATATATGAGAATACATTGGCCTAACAATATTTACCTTGACTTTGTAACCCAGTGAATTCTCGTATATGTATGGTAGATATAAGATAATGCACTGGCGCAGCATTTTTAATGCTGCACCAGCTCAGCTGTCTTTTAAGGTTTGAAGTGTGCTGAAGTGTCAGGATCACTAATTGATTAAATTTTGCCCAACACTAGTTTGAGTTGATATTCATTGGGTTCATGCAGGTGTTGATATTAATTGGTCCAGGGTTAAAGCATGTGCTTGAAAACCTTGAATTTAACATAACTTTTTCCAGGCCTGAAAACCCTTGATAAAACATGGTTTTTGAGTAGCTAGAGTCTTAGAAAAGTGCTTGAATAACAGCAATGTGGGCTTGTGATGCCAATTTAGTGTTTTACGGTATTCCAAATTAAAGGCAATGATGGCCTTGGTTGTAGGTTATAATTTGTAAATTATGAATATTTCCAAAAATATACTAATAGTATAGTATAATGATAGTATGATATGATATTGTCCACAAAACACTCTTGTGTGTGCCAGCCATTTGTTTATATACAGCACATAAAGAGTTTGCGCTAAGCAAAACACTTAGCACCATGTTGATTTTTTTATGGAAATTGTTTCATGGTGACCCATTCAACACCGAAATATTGAGTGGCAGGATTATGAGTGCTATAATTTAATGTTGTACAGTTTTAACCAAAGTTCATTCAGTGAGATATCCCCGGTGTTGTCAGAGTGTTTTGCTTATCACACACTCTTGATGTACTGTACTGTAACATAACCAAGCCTTGAAATTGGGTGTCTGTCATTTGCAGAATGAGGTCCCCAGAGGGTGAATTTAGTGATGCTACCCTGCATAGCGGGCTAGCATCACCAAATTCACCCTCTGGGGACCTCATTCTGCTTACACCTCAGCAGAATGAAGTTCACAGAGGGTGAATTTGGTGATGCTAGCCCGCTATGTGGGGTAGCATCACTAAATTCACCCTCTGGGGACCTCATTCTGCAAATGACAGACACCCTATTTCAAGGCTTGAACATAACATGGCTTTTGTTTACTAACACTTTGTACGATCTTAACAATAAAATGCTATTCATGCAATTTCTTATGATTGATATAAGAACCAAATATGTCTATATTTTAATAGTCTTTGTGTTTATGGTGGTTTTAAAGAAATTAACGGATGTGACTTTTAAAATCAATACATATCATGAAGGCCAACCATATTTGAAACTATCAGTGCGAAATCCCAATACCAGTGTATCGTGGTGAGGACAAAGGTACAAAAAGGAGTTATTCCATGCTGAATTTTGTCATATTTAGTGTATACCGACTGTATTAGTGCAATGAAATATTCCAGTATACTGTGCGCACATGGTATACAGTGAAACCTCTCCAAACCGGACCCTCTACAATCCGAATCCCTCTCCATTCCAAACGAATTGTTCGGTCCCGAATTTACCCAAGTGCGTTGTCACTAATGATTACCTCTGTAATCCGAAACCTCTGTATTCTGAATGCCGGACTGGTTTGTTAGTCAATAAGTGAACAAATACACTAATGTTTACCTCCAAAATCCGAATGCTGAAAGCGATGAAAGAGGCCAAATGCATTCAGTTAAAAGGTAATGATTTGAATGTTTCCACTTATGAGTTGACCTGTGTGTGACCTCGATCATGGTCAGTGACAACAGTTAGTTACAAACGGATGAAGTGTTCGTAATCAAATTTGTTGAAAAATTAAAACGAAGATAATGGCTGATAATAACAAGATACAGCCGTATTTATATTCAATCTTATTCTAAATAAATTCCGAAAGCGATACCAGCCGAATGCAGGTGCACACAGGTAATGTACTTTCGTACTATTGAATAAGCATACCAATTTAATTGGCGGTCTTTTGTCTCGGTGAAATTGATTGAACAATGATGACTTCACAGATAATTAGAGCAGCGACATGTTGTTTTTACATCAGTTATTGTGCTGCAGTGGACTCTTTGTTTTAACAACAATTGTCCAAACTATAAACAATAATTCGCTAAAATTTCATGGTGGTGTTTTATTGTCACCGTCACAGTTTTAATGAATTTCTCACAATTAATGAGCCGTCGGGGAAAATGACACCTCAGAGTTGAATATAGACCAGAATATTAAACATAAAATATCCCCAGTCTACACCAAAGCTGACAAGAGCTCAGTGTCAAGTATGTCAAATCTACTGTCAACAACAATTTATTAAATGGTGAATCACCATAAAATGTATCGTTTCTGAGTTTCCTGGTTTATCTATACATATATGTATATGTCTTATTATAACAAGTTTTGTCTATTGCAATTTAATTTTTATTTGGTAGTTTATTGCATAAAGTTTAATTAATCAGTAAGGAGGTGTTCGGGTCACAATAACTCTTACTGATGGCGGCAATATATTCCGATAGTTTTTTTGTAAACCGAACATCTCGCTAAACCGAACAGAAGGACCAATCATTATGCATGTGCCCTTTGATTCGGCGTTCAATAAATCTGCATGCGGACACCACTATTGTGAAAAATGCGCGCATTTGGAGTTGACGCAGGGTTGCCAATAGGTACTGGTACCGGTACCGGAACCGGCGGTATTCAGGAAAATCGGTACTGGTTCTGATGTCGATTACCGAAGGTTCTCGGTACTGATTGTTGATTTCTACTAATATACCTCTTAACGAATATAAAGGGTTAATTAAGCAGCTCAACTGCCAAACACAACTGCGATGGATTAACGTGATATCGTCAGCACATTCTAACATCAAAGCCACAGTATGCCGCACTATGACAACTTGTCACAAAATTGACAGAATGTATGCATTGTGTGGGCGGCAGTATTTTCTCTCAAAATCTATTCAAAATTTTGGAACTAGCCAACTACAACGAGGCTTACTGGAAACGACTTTGGTTTCATTGGTGACATCATTTATGAAATTACAACATGCGAGTAATATGGCCGATTAGTGAGTACTCTAATTAATTATCACACAAATAATATGGTACACCGTGTATACATACAAGCCTACAATGTTAGCCGGCCCATTAGTCAAACATACATGTCTACATTCGTTCCACTCTGTATTCCATCTTTTAAAAAATCCTCCCTTTGCGACTTGCCGAAAACCGCCACAGACAACAGCTTAATCGTAAATGTCTTTGCGATTTTTATTTTCGTTGTTTGACTAAACCTCAAACTTAACGAATAATTGATGATGGAATCCCACGAAACCATAGTTATTTGCAGTATAAAAGTCCACTCGATGAGTACCTACCCGGTTTGCGGTACTGAACATCAGTACGGAACCGGTACTGAAAGTTGTGCTACCGTCTGTACTTTGGCAACCCTGAGTTGACGTGACAAATGACATCCTGTAAGCAACGCATAGATCTACAGTACTTTAGCCAATCCGTTAAATATAAGATATATTTGATGAGTCTCTGACCAATCAAAGATGCTGTTTATGGCCATATTAAGCTGATATTACACTCAGACAATGGTCTTGTTTGGGGGGGGTTCATTATTACAGGAGGGAGGGTTAACTTCGTATTATCTCAATTAGTGGTTACATGTTCTGTTTCACTTGAACTGTTATTTATACATTCTTACAGAGATATCTACATATTATTTATATATATACTTACAGAGATATCTACATATTATTTATATATATACTTACAGAGATATCTACATATTATTTATATATATACTTAGAGATATCTACATATTATTTATATATATACTTACAGAGATATCTACATATTATTTATATATATACTTACAGAGAATTCTACATATTCTCTTTATATATACTTACAGAGATATCTACATATTATTTATATATATACTTACAGAGATATCTACATATTATTTATATATATACTTAGAGATATCTACATATTATTTATATATATACTTACAGAGATATCTACATATTATTTATATATATACTTACAGAGAATTCTACACATTCTCTTTATATACCACTTTCATCAGAACCTCTTGTCTTTATGCACCTTTATTTCATCTAATTTCTGTTACAGTTGAGCTACTTTAAGATGTTAGAATTGGACAAACAGTGTCAATGCTGGATTTAATGTGTCTGACATTTGCAGAATGAGGTCCCTGGAGGGTGAATTTAGTGACATTATCTCGCACGGCCGGCTTGTGTCACTCACCAAATTCCCCCTCTTTGGACCTGATTCTCCTTAGGCCTCAACTGCTATGGGAGACCTTGGATCAGATTAGATTGAAGTTCCCCAGTTGAAGTTTGTGATGTTCACCCATTAATCACCTTGATTATGTATTTTATTGTCTGCAAATTAGGTGATATAGAAACTGAACAGAAGGGAAAAAGTAACTAAAAATAATGTTAATTTGAGACAAGAGATCCTTCCCAGAAGATGAGGCCTAAGTAGAATGATGTCCTCAGATGGTGAATTTGGTGATGCAAGTATGCTATGCGGGGTAGCATCACTAAATTCACCCTCTGGGGACCTCAAATGTCAGACACACTATATCTGGCTTGAACAGCATCTAAATTTTCGACTTCATACTTCAGAATGAATTGAATCTCTTTAATTCATCTGTTAATGGTTCTTACAGGCAGAGAGTACCCGGAGGAAGTTTGGAAAGCAAAGGAAAGTAGAAAGAATAACCGAAACGGGCGAAGGAGTCGAAAGGGTTAGTAATAATCTAAAATAATAATTCTTGTTTCTATTATTACTCTATTATACATTTCCTAACCTATCAAAGCTGAGCCAATAAATGTTGATAAGCGCTCTTTTATATTGACTGGCAACAAAGAAGAGGAAATATTATAATTTTTTTAACAATTAATTGTTATAATTAAGTTTATGTTTATTATCATCCAGGATTCTGAGAATTAATTGTGAAATACGGTGATTATTCATTAATTATTCACTATATGTTACTGAAGTTACTTATATTGTAAAATATAATTATAATATAACATAAATATTAACACCAATGTTGTTTAAATTCATTTGATGTGTAAATGAACATCTGCCTCCTTAGGGACTAAAGAGGAAATGTTTCAATCTGGTTTTCCACAAGGGACACTCATTGGGAGATTGGAATTGGGCATTGTGCCAATAATTAATCAAATTTATTATCAATTTCTGCCAAAAGACACTAACATAAAATTAATTAATCATGGCCTAACATAACTTTAAATACCTCATTAACAAGCCTTGAAATAGTGTGTCTGTCTTTTGCAAAATGAGGTCCCCAGAGGGTGAATTTAGTGACAGTATGAATGAATGCTTTAATTGTCAACGCTGCAAATTAATGCAGAACATGGATATATACATATATACAATGGGGTCACTTACATCATCATCGTCATCATCATCACCATCTCACATCATCCCACATGGCTGGCTAGCATCGCAAATTTACTTAGCCCCGCACTGCGAGGTAGCGTCACTAAATTCACCCTGGGAACCTCATTCTGCAAATGTCAGACACACTGTATCGAGGCTCCCATTAATCGACACACTAGTTGTTTTTTTTATAATCCCTTCCATGTTTTACTTTACCTTGTTAACTTTCTTTATTCTTTGTCATCCCATTAAAGGTACTCAATCCGATTCGATGGTCCCCATAACATCAGATTCCAACAACAACATTTTTTAAATGCCGCTTCAGTTATCAGAATCGATTAATTGCCCAAAAATAATGCTAACCACAGTCAACTATAGTATAAAATTGCCCAAAACCTGTTATTTATTAACATTTTGGTCAACAAAATTTTGCTGGTTTGTCAAATATCTGATACAAAAAGGCCACTTGATTTTAGATTTATCCATCTTCATCCGCAATTTGTTCAGAGAAATTCCTCTCATCGACTGTTTACTGGCCCACTTAAAATTAAAATAATAGATTTCAAGCGTCAATATCTGATCACTCAGAGCTTTGATGGGTGGGTTCCTCGACTCGAATCAAATATTTTTAAACCCCCGAAGCCAAGGAAATAGTAATTTGCGAGCGTTAATTCGGATTGAGTACCTTTAACTGCATTGCATAACATTTACCATATTATTCCCTCCTCAAGTTGAGTTACAGTGTCATTGACACTTTCATTTATTTAATTAATAATGCTCATCATTACTATACTATGTAAACAATTGTTGGCAGCAGTATAGGTCTGCATATCAATGATTATGTGGTTATATTTAATGTAGCACCATCAAACATCTTTGTAGTTTTTAGCTCACCTATGACAAAGTCTCCAGTGTAGCTGTAGTCATCTCTCCCCGTCCATCGTCTGTCCAACCGTTTGAAGCTCATTGTGACAAAATAAAAATGAACAAAATCTACGTATGTCCATCTGTCAACAATTCTTTAAACATCTCCTCCATTACTATAAGACAGAATGGGGTCATATTTGGTGTTGATGTTCGTTTGTTATTATTTTGATACTGAAGCTTTCGGTTGCATATCAACAGCCTTCACCAGGCAATTAACCCTTTACCCAACAGAAGGGCCCTGTGCCAATGCATTCTCTTATATATGCGAGTCGACCATAGGTCGCCTCGCATATATAAGAGAATGCATTGGCTTAACACATTAAAAATTATAAAATTGTTAAAGAATGTAAGAAAAAATGGTAAAAAGTGTTAAAAAAAGATTTTTTTTAGGCCAATGCATTCTCTTATATATGCGAGGCGACCTATGGTCGACTCGCATATATAAGAGAATGCATTGGCACAGGGCATAACTGTAACTATCACAATGTGGTCAAGGAGCCGGTTCCAATGATATCCATATTTGTATGGTTCTATTGAGACAGACCGAAGATATTTTAGGCTGTTGAAGCTTTATTTGACCAGTTTTGGCCGGTTTGTTGGGTAAAGGGTTAATGAAAGAATACAAGAATGTTACATGATCCTACCCTTATTCCATTCAATAAACCCATTCTATACATTGTGATATTAAATGTTCGTTTAATAACAGGAAATAGTGCCAGGGGACCTTTGACTTCCAGTTTGTTGTCTGTTTGAATTCCGTACGCTACATCTCAAAATGCTATGGCTTTCAATATTTTCCAATAAACTATAAAGAATGAAGAGTTTGAAAAGACTAATTTACTGGACTTGTTTTGTAAATTCCGCTATAACTGGGAACGAGTTGCAGATCCTCTATATACTACACATAGCAAAGAATTAAATTGAGGGAGACATGTGTCGGAACCCAGTGATAGGTAACTGATTATATCTATACTACACCTGGCAGAGAATTAAATTGAGTGGGAGGGAGACACATGTGTCGGAACCGAGTGATAGATAAGTGTGTTGACAGTTGAATGGTTTGTATCAAAATAATAACAACTACATACCCAGTAGGGATTTAACTCTTTCATGACGGGATCTGCGCTGGTGCAGCATTAAAGACCCTGTGCCACTGCATTCTCTTTTATATGAGAGTCTCCCATAGGGAACCTCGCATATAAAAGACAATGCTCTGGCTTACAAGGTAAATATTGTTGGGCCAAAGTATTCTCTTATTTATGCGAGTCTCCCATAGTGAGCCTGGCATATATATGAGAATGCACTGGCTTACAAGGTCAAGGTAAATATTGTTAGGCCAATGTATTCTCTTATATATGTGAGGCTTCCTGTGGGAGACTCGCATATATAAGAGAATGCATTGGCACAGGAGCTTTAATGCAAAATTTCTGGAAGCTCCGGTCATGGAAGGGTTAAATGAGTTACATTAAGCCGCTTTAACACATGTCCGTTTCTCGGATGCGTTTCCTTGCATTATAAGTAACGCCCTTGCGTTATAAGTAACGCAAGTCAGTTGTTTTCACACATGTGCGTTTCATCCGTGCGTAACGGACGTGCGTTTCTACTGTGATTCTACTGATTTTCTAGTATTTAAAGGGATTCCTCTCTTTTAAAATGGAATCTTCCGACGATGAGGAAATATTTCTGTTCTCGTTGGTGCATTGGCACAACGAAAGAAAAAGATGGCCACGTCGTTTTTGTGAACATCCGATAGTGAAGAGGAGCAAGGGGCGTTTGTGAACCTTATCATTGCCGATCTGTACTTCGACGGGCAGAAGTTTATAGCCTACCTGCGTGTGACACGAGAGCAGTTTGCTTTAATTCTCCATTTTATATCAGAAGATATCACCAAGAGTAACAGGATGAGGGAAGTTATTTGCCCCGGTGTGCGTTTCTTTTTGAGAAACGCAGCATTTCAAGTCCGAGACATGAACAAAAATAAACGCATCCGGCAAACGCACATGGGTGAAAGACCCAGTGATATTATCACTGTTTCGACCGATGTGTTTTCCGGATGCGTTAAAATATTAGAAACGCAAGGAAACGCATCCGAGAAATGGACATGTGTGAAAGCGGCTTTAATATAATCACATAATCACTATACAATGTTGTAATTCCCTGCTTTTGAATTTATAGCCATTGTTGACGAAGGTGAATCTAGTTTACCGAGGGTACTGAATCAGGATGCCGAGGAGTTGGATAACCTACTACGTTACTCGCCGGTCCGACAGAAGGTCAAGAATGCCGGTGGTGCAGAGATGACCAATCAGATAAAGAACATACGGAATCTAAAACAATCGCTGGCCGTTAATAGCTCGTCTAACAGCTCACTGAAGGAGAAATCTACCGCAGGGTGAGTTTCCCAATTAATAGCTCGTCTAACAGCTGACTGAAGGTGTAATCTACCGCAGGGTGAGTTCCCCGTCCCACAATACGGGCAATGTTAACCCTTTTCATGAATGCCATCAGTGCTGAGTTAACCAATCAAATAATAGTTTATCAAATGCAGAAAGTCAATTGTGGATTATTGGCTTGCTCAAGGCTGGAAATAGTGTGTCTGATATTTGCAGATTTGGGGTCCCCAGAAGGTGAATTTAGTGACGCTACCCCGCATAGCAGGCTAGCATCACTAAATTCACCCTCTGGGTACCTCATTCTGCTTAGGCCCTCAACTTCACTCTTTTGGAACCTCATTTCACCAAAGTTATGGCCCTTTTTTGGAATTACCATTGGTGTATTTTTCCATGCTCTAGTTTTTTGCAGATATATCTTGAGAAAATCTATTTTTAAACATAGAATCTTTGGATTCTATTTCAGCCAAGGTTGAGTGGAGTTTCTAACAGTGTATTCTCTGTTATATACTTTTCAGTAAATATATCCATAAATTGTTGAAAGAAACAGATGACGATATAGATGAGCTAACCCATAAAATACAGCAGGATATTGAGGTAATATTACAGTTGTCTAAAAATTAGAATTTTGAAATTTATGTGTTGGCCACTATATGCCAAATACTTCCTTTTTAGCTCAACTTTACAACGTAAAGTTTGAGCTATTGCCATGGGTTGGCGTCATCCGTCCATGCATGTGTGTGTCAGCAATTTCCTTTGGCACGTCCTACAGGCTGCATCCCTTATCCTATCTCAAAACTTCATATGTAGCTTCAGGGTGACCTATAGATGAGAGCTGTCAAATTTTTCCGAATTTCTATAAAAAACATGGCCGCCAGCAGCCATCTTGGATTTAAAATTTGAATCCATCGGCACACCATACAGCCCGTATTTATGGTCGGACCATTTTTTTGTTTTGCAGGCACGATTGTGATCACCTGTAGATGGGAGCTATCGAATTTGAATGATTTTCGATGAAAAACATGGCCGCCAGCAGCCATCTTGGATTTTACTCTTTGCATGACTAAATCCTTTGGCACAGCCTACAGACCACATACCTCATCCAATCATCACCAAACTTAATATGGAAATTCGGGGTGACCTCTAGATGGGAGCCTCCTATTTTGACCGAAATTTGTTTTAAAAAAACATGGCTGCCAGTAGCCATCTTGGATTTCAAATTTGAATCCATCGGCACACCCCAGAGCCCGCATTTATTGTAGAATTAATTTGAAAATTTACAGGCATGTTTAGAATAACCTGTAGATGGAAGCTATCAAATTGGAACAATTTTTGATGAAAAACATGGCACCGGCAGCCATCTTGGATTTTACTCTTTGCATGACTAAATCCTTTGGCACACCCCAGCGGCCATCTTGGAATTTACTCTTTGTATGACTAAATCTTTTGGCACAAACTACAGACCACATCCCTCATCCGATCATCCCCAAACTTCATATGGATCTTCGGGGTAACCTCCAGATGGGATCCTCCTATTTTTACCGAAATTCATTGAAAAACATGGCCACCATCTTGGAATTTACTCTTTGGATGACTAAATCCTTTGGCGCACACTACAGACCACATATCTCGTTCTTTCATCACCAAACTTCATATGGATTTTCGGGGTGACCTCTGGTTTACTTTCCTTCTTCTTTATCATTATATTCATTGCTCATTAACTCCTTCCCAAGTTGAGCTACAGTGTCGTTGACATTTTCATTTGTTATCTTATTGACCAAAGGGTCAAATTTGGCCAGGGAATGAATAGTGATGGGTATTTGGCATTCAAGTTAATAATTTCAACAAGAAAATAGAAATAACTTATTCACACATCGATAATTTACAATTGTTAAAAATCACTCCCATCAAAGCCTTGAAATAGGGCGTCTGTCATTTACAGAATGAGGTCCCCAGAGGGTGAATTTAGTGATGCTACCCCGCATGCGGGCTAGCATCACCAAATTCACCCTCTGGGGACCTCATTCTGCAAATGACAGACACCCTATTTCAAGGCTTGCTCCCGTCAAAATTACACCTGAGAAGCACTGGCCGTGCATGCATGCTTTTTATTTTTACCATTCAGCGAAGACTAATATTTGAATGCTCTTTTAATTTTGAAACTGATAAGTTAGTATTCGGGCGCTATGCCAACTGGAGGAATGTAACATTCTACTAACATCGCCAAAAATCTGAAGCAAATCGACCGTACCACTCCATAGAAAACATTGTTTGAACAACGCTCAATTGTAAATATTTACTACTCGCTTCGGGACGCATCTATCGCCGATTAACTAACGAAAATTATTTCGCCATCGAGAGTCACTGCATTTGATTAATATATAAGAATGACTGTCTGTGTTGTCTATTTGCATATAATATTTCTAAAAATTACTACTTTGAACAAGATTATTCTCCATATCTCCGTCAAAGTTATCTTGCCCACTGAACTATATGGTATATTCCCAATTTAACTAGGAAGGGTTAACAACCCCTGAGTTGAAAACGGTACGAAAATTCTATGGTACATTTTATCATGGTTATCGAAATTAGTAATATCGATATGGTGTCGCATATTAGGTAACTTACTTTCGAGTTTCTGCCGTTGGAAGGCTTTATTAAGTTGGTAGTTCTTATATTTATTTAGACTATGACAATCATAGTCTGGTGTACAACTGTCGGAAGCAGTATTTAAATCTAGTGAAATAGGATTGTAATATCCCGAGTATAAATTTGCTCTTGTTAACAATTTTTATACCCCCACTTTCGAAGAAAATGGGGGTTCGAAGAAAATGGGGGGTATACTGGATTGACTGCGTCTGTCCGTCACACTTTATCCCTCCGTGTGTCCGTCCGTCCGTCCTCATAACTCGAACAACTATGAACCGATTTCAATAATTTTTTGTATGCAATCTCCTTAGGACTGCCTCTCCGCATGATGCTAATTGCGGTGCAGTCCGACTTTCTTTTTTTAAGTTACGCCTTACTTTTCGACTTATTTTGACTTAGAAAATTCTGTCCGACTTAATAACTTTAACAAATATGAACCGATTTCAATAATTTTTGGTATACATGCTTCTCACAATACCCTCTCTACATGATGCAGCTCAGGGTTGGCTCGGACTGTTTTTCCCCTAACATTACACTTCATTTTCGACTTATTTTCACTTAGAAATTTTGGGATTTTTTTGTGTGGATGCTATCAAGTTAGGATATTTTCTTCGAATATGGGTTTGGAACAATGATTTTTACCACAGTTTTGGTTACACTCGACAAAAGCCATCTTAGATGTTAAGGTTGCGTTTCATTTTCTACCCTTTTTTGGGTTTCTGCAATCATTCGAACAAATATGAACCAATTGAATATTTTTTTCTGTACAAGCTTCTTGCGACACCATATCGATATTATTAATCCAAATTTGTCTTTAAAGTTAAAAATCTTTTTTGTTCGGTTTACGGATAATGCGGGTTGAATTTTCCATGGTGGGGGTATGCTACCACGCGGGTGCACACCTCTTGTTCAACTTAATAATATTGTGTTAATAAAAATTTCATGCAAATCAAGGTTATTCGACAGTCACAATCGATTAGCTTATTGCCGTTAGTTGCCACAGCCAAGGTGCTTATCAACATAACACAAAAACAACAGGTGTATTTTTGATTGTTAGCAATTGTCAAAAAAGACTTAACTGGTGTTGACAGTGCAATCACACTAAATACCTTCTCAGGACAAGGACTGCTACACGATGTAAGACCAGATACAGAAGATCTCCTTCCCTATAGCTTCCCTTGAGATGCTTTTCTCCTCGTTTCGAGGGTCCCACTGCCTCTGAGACCAGGACACTAGAGAATAGTGGTCCCCTCTTTGGCTTAGCAACTCGGGGCGATAGTTACCTCAAACAAGGATCTGGAGGGGCACCTCATCCATCCACCAATAGTGGGCTCCTTGGACTATCGTACGGGACGTCAATCTGCTCCCTCGGGTCGACCGTTGGCGGGTTGGCCTACCCAGGTACGGCCGTGGCTTCTCATCTAACATTTGAACCACGCCGTCCATCGCTACAAGTCACCATCTTGGGGTTATCACCTCTGGGGTTCGAAAGAACCCTGTCCCTATTATCATCCTATATGCCTTCGGTCCCTGCTGGGCTTGGGCTGGGGCCGAAATTCCCAAGCATGCTTCCTCCTTGTTGGCCAACTCCATGTCCGTGGGCCTGGAATTCCAGTTACTGGCCGCCTTCTGATCAACAGCAGCCAGTACCTTCGGGTTTGAATCCTAATGCACAAGAATTTGTTCCCCGATGCTGTTCGAGTAGGAGGCATGTTTCGGACCCTGCCCCCTACTAACAACCCATCGCCAGTTCGGACGGATGGAGATCGGGATCGGGACGAGCTGTAGCTCCACCCCGAGGTGAAAAGCTTTGGACATTCCTTTGGGGTCACCCATACATGCGCTCACGAGGGAGCTCAGATAGTTGTTCGGGGTTCTCTGATGCAGACAAGCGTTGCCGTAGCCGAGTGGTTATGCCATCGGACTGCAAACTAGGTGCCATGGGATCGAACCAGCTGAGAAGTATTCGAAAGTTTTATGGTTCTCGGATTGTGCAGAGTTCAACTCCTTGCTTATAGGTTGTTACTTCTTTCAATTTGCCATCCAGCTCCTGCGAGGTCATGGTCATTGCTGGAATAGAGTGTCGCCTGTGTCAATAGTCTTCAGGAATAATCTTTGGATGATGGGTCAGTCATATCACTAAGGGCGGTAATGTTACACTGGGTCACTATATCGCGACCGTTAATATTATTGATTTTAATACCACCTATGGCTGACAAATACCCATAAAAAGGTATAAAAAATATCTTGTAAATATGGTACATGTGGGTTATATATTTTACGAGGGTGCATCCGCATATTTTTCGGGGGGGAAATTACTCGGCAAGTACTCAGCTGATACATTAATGGCTCTAAGCTCCGAAGGGGAGGTCATCTCCGTCTTCATGTCTTTCTGAAACTATCCACTTTATTTGCAGGATCTTCAATCCAAGTCACCACTATTTGTTTAGTTTGGGCCCTCTGGTAGTTGGCCAACATGTATTAGTCTTATGGTGTAATTACATACATTGGCTTATGGTGATATTGTATATATTGTAGGTTATCAGGTCAATCCAGTTCTTTGATTGAGGTGCATAGCGGTGTTTATTTTTCCTCGTGGCCTCCACCTGCCAGAAAATTCTATATTTTACCATATAGATCAGTGGGCAAGATAACTTTGACAGAGATACAATATTTTTCAAAATGAGTAAAATATTTTTCTCCTAGAAGTATCTTGCCCACTGAACTCTGAGCTCCCTCCCAGGGTTTCGCACCCACCCCGCTCACGAGGAATGTCCTAATGGGGGAAAATAGAGGATGAGTCAACCTGGCGATTGTTTTTGATGGAATCGGAGATCACGTGGCCGGATATTACAGGTTGTAATGAACCATGATAAAATGTACCATAGAATTTTCATACCGTTTTCAACTCAGGGGTTGTTAACCCTTCCTAGTTAAATTGGGAATATAGCATAGTTCAGTGGGCAAGATACTTCTAGGAGATATATATTTTACTTATTTTGAAAAATATTGTTTCTATTTGATCACCCTACCGGGGTGTTTCATACCACTTTAATGGCCTTATATGCAATTTCAGATGGAACGACAGTTAGCCCTGGAGCTGACGACGGAGGAAATGGAAAGCAGAAAATTAAAACACAGCAAAGAATTAAGAACCGAGTTGTTTTCTCCCGGTTTACGAGAAATCAGCGCTAATAAACCTGCACAGGATTTAAACCCAAATAAAATAAATCGCGACTTCGAACTCAATTCAACAAGGCTTGTTCCTGGACGAGGAGTGAGCCCGCCGAAGCTCGTGCATGATTTTGACTTTGATAAGTTCGACGGTGGAGGAGATTCACGAATGTTGAAAGAGAATAAGCTTCCATTTATGAAGAACAGTTCTTCGTTAGTGACGCTATCAAGTTTAGAGAATCAGCGGCACGCTTCTAAATCAAAAGGAACCAGAGGATTCGAGGACGATAAAAATACCTTCTGTATTCAAAACAGTATTGTTAAACCACGAGATGGTAGTGCTACGAGTGCAAGCAGCATGGAGGGGACTCAGGGGAGGAGGTGCAGCAGTGAGAGGATAGAGGGGATCCACAGCAGACACGCAGAGGTAAATATGGAGGGGACTCGGGGGAGGAGGTGCAGCAGTGAGAGGATAGAGGGGATCCACAGACACGCAGAGGTAAATATGGAGGGGACTCGGGGGGAGGTGCAGCAGTGAGAGGATAGAGGGGATACACAGACACACAGAGGTAAATATGGAGGGGACTCGGGGGAGGTGTAGCAGTGAGAGGATAGAGGGGATCCACAGACACACAGAGGTAAATATGGAGGGGACTCGGGGGAGGTGCAGCAGTGAGAGGATAGAGGGGATCCACAGACACACAGAGGTAAATATGGCGGGGACTCGGGGGGAGGTGCAGCAGTGAGAGGATAGAGGGGATCCAGACACACAGAGGTAAATATGGAGGGAACTCAGGGGAGGAGGTGCAGCAGTGAGAGGATAGAGGGGATCCAGACACACAGAGGTAAATATGGAGGGGACTCGGGGGGAGGTGCAGCAGTGTGAGGATAGAGGGGATCCACAGACACGCAGAGGTAAATATGGAGGGGACTCGGGGGAGGTGCAGCAGTGAGAGGATAGAGGGGATCCACAGACACACAGAGGTAAATATGGAGGGGACTCGGGGGGAGGTGCAGCAGTGAGAGGATAGAGGGGATCCACAGACACGCAGAGGTCAATATGGAGGGGACTCTGGGGGAGGTGCAGCAGTGAGAGGATAGAGGGGATCCACAGACACGCAGAGGTAAATATGGAGGGGACTCGGGGGGAGGTGCAGCAGTGAGAGGATAGAGGGGATCCACAGACACACAGAGGTAAATATGGCGGGGACTCGGGGGAGGTGCAGCAGTGAGAGGATAGAGGGGATCCACAGACACACAGAGGTAAATATGGAGGGGACTCGGGGGGGGGGGAGGTGCAGCAGTGAGAGGATAGAGGGGATCCACAGACACGCAGAGGTAAATATGGAGGGGACTCGGGGGAGGTGCAGCAGTGAGAGGATAGAGGGGATCCACAGACACACAGAGGTAAATATGGAGGGGACTCGGGGGGAGGTGCAGCAGTGAGAGGATAGAGGGGATCCACAGACACGCAGAGGTAAATATGGAGGGGACTCGGGGGAGGTGTAGCAGTGAGAGGATAGAGGGGATCCACAGACACACAGAGGTAAATATAGAGGGGACTCGGGGGAGGTGTAGCAGTGAGAGGATAGAGGGGATCCACAGACACACAGAGGTAAATATGGAGGGGACTCGGGGGGAGGTGCAGCAGTGAGAGGATAGAGGGGATCCACAGACACACAGAGGTAAATATGGAGGGGACTCGGGGGGGGGAGGTGTAGCAGTGAGAGGATAGAGGGGGATCCAGACACACAGAGGTAAATATGGAGGGGACTCGGGGGAGGTGCAGCAGTGAGAGGATAGAGGGGGATCCTGACACACAGAGGTAAATATGGAGGGGACTCGTGGGGAGGTGTAGCAGTGAGAGGATAGAGGGGGATCCAGACACACAGAGGTAAATATGGAGGGGACTCGGGGGGAGGTGCAGCAGTGAGAGGATAGAGGGGATCCAGACACACAGAGGTAAATATGGAGGGGACTCGGGGGGAGGTGTAGCAGTGAGAGGATAGAGGGGATCCACAGACACACAGAGGTAAATATGGAGGGGACTCGGGGGGAGGTGTAGCAGTGAGAGGATAGAGGGGATCCACAGACACACAGAGGTAAATATGGAGGGGACTCAGGGGGAGATGTAGCAGTGAGTGGATAGAGGGGATCCACAGACACACAGAGGTAAATATGGAGGGGACTCGGGGGAGGTGTAGCAGTGAGAGGATAGAGGGGATCCACAGACACACAGAGGTAAATATGGAGGGGACTGGGGGAGGTGTAGCAGTGAGGGGATCCACAGACACACAGAGGTAAATATGGAGGGGACTCGGGGGGAGGTGTAGCAGTGAGAAGATAGAGGGGATCCACAGACACACAGAGGTAAATATGGAGGGGACTCGGGGAGGAGGTGCAGCAGTGAGAGGATAGAGGGGATCCATACACACAGAGGTAAATATGGAGGGGACTCGGGGGGGAGGTGCAGCAGTGAGAGGATAGAGGGGACCCACAGACACACAGAGGTAAATATGGAGGGGACTCGGGGGAGGTGTAGCAGTGAGAGGATAGAGTGGATCCAGACACGCAGAGGTAAATATGGAGGGGACTCGGGGGGAGGTGTAGCAATGAGAGGATAGAGGGGGATCCAGACACGCAGAGGTAAATATGGAGGGGACTCGGGGGGGAGGTGTAGCAGTGAGAGGATAGAGGGGATCCACAGACACACAGAGGTAAATATGGAGGGGACTCGGGGGAGGTGCAGCAGTGAGAGGATAGAGGGGGATCCACACACACAGAGGTAAATATGGAGGGGACTCGGGGGGAGGTGCAGCAGTGAGAGGATAGAGGGGATCCACAGACACACAGAGGTAAATATGGAGGGGACTCGGGGGAGGTGTAGCAGTGAGAGGATAGAGTGGATCCAGACACACAGAGGTAAATATGGAGGGAACTCGGGGGAGGTGCAGCAGTGAGAGGATAGAGGGGATCCACAGAGGTAAATATGGAGGGGACTCGGGGGAGGTGCAGCAGTGAGAGGATAGAGGGGATCCACAGACACACAGAGGTAAATATGGAGGGGACTCGGGGGAGGTGCAGCAGTGAGAGGATAGAGGGGATCCACAGACACACAGAGGTAAATATGGAGGGGACTCGGGGGAGGTGTAGCAGTGAGAGGATAGAGGGGATCCATACACACAGAGGTAAATATGGAGGGGACTCGGGGGGAGGTGTAGCAGTGAGAGGATAGAGGGATCCACAGACACGCAGAGGTAAATATGGAGGGGACTCGGGGGGGAGGTGCAGCAGTGAGAGGATAGAGGGGGATCCAGACACACAGAGGTAAATATGGAGGGGACTCGGGGGGAGGTGTAGCAGTGAGAGGATAGAGGGGATCCACAGACACGCAGAGGTAAATATGGAGGGGACTCAGGGGAGGAGGTGCAGCAGTGAGAGGATAGAGTGGATCCACAGACACACAGAGGTAAATATGGAGGGGACTCGGGGGGAGGTGTAGCAGTGAGAGGATAGAGGGGATCCATACACACAGAGGTAAATATGGAGGGGACTCGGGGGGAGGTGCAGCAGTGAGAGGATAGAGGGGGATCCAGACACACAGAGGTAAATATGGAGGGGACTCGAGGGGAGGTGCAGCAGTGAGAGGATAGAGGAGGATCCATACACACAGAGGTAAATATGGAGGGGACTCGAGGGGAGGAGGTGCAGTGAGAGGATAGAGGGGATCCACAGACACAGAGGTAAATATGGAGGGGACTCGGGGGAGGTGTAGCAGTGAGAGGATAGAGGGGATCCAGACACACAGAGGTAAATATGGAGGGGACTCGGGGGGAGGTGCAGCAGTGAGAGGATAGAGGGGGATCCAGAACACACAGAGGTAAATATGGAGGGGACTCGGGGGGGAGGTGCAGCAGTGAGAGGATAGAGGGATCCACAGACACACAGAGGTAAATATGGAGGGACTCGGGGGGAGGTGTAGCAGTGAGAGGATAGAGGGGATCCATACACACTAGAGGTAAATATGGGAGGGGACTCGGGGGAGGTGCAACAGTTGAGAGGATAGAGGGGATCCACAGACACACAGAGGTAAATATGGAGGGACTCGGGGGAGGTGTAGCAGTGAGAGGATAGAGTGGATCCAGACACACAGAGGTAAATATGGAGGGAACTCGGGGGAGGTGCAGCAGTGAGAGGATAGAGGGGATCCACAGAGGTAAATATGGAGGGGACTCGGGGGAGGAGGTGCAGCAGTGAGAGGATAGAGGGGATCCACAGACACAACAGAGGTAATATGGAGGGGACTCGGGGGAGGTGCAGCAGTGAGAGGATAGAGGGGATCCACAGACACACAGGTAAATATGGAGGGGACTCGGGGAGTGTAGCAGTGAGAGGATAGAGGGGATCCATACACACAGAGGTAAATATGGAGGGGACTCGGGGGGAGGTGTAGCAGTGAGAGGATAGAGGGATCCAGACACACAGAGGTAAATATGGCGGGGACTCGGGGGAGGAGGTGCAGCAGTGAGAGGATAGAGGGGATCCACAGACACACAGAGGTAAATATGGAGGGGACTCGGGGGAGGTGCAGCAGTGAGAGGATAGAGGGGATCCACAGACACACAGAGGTAAATATGGAGGGGACTCGGGGGAGGTGTAGCAGTGAGAGGATAGAGGGGATCCATACACACAGAGGTAAATATGGAGGGGACTCGGGGGGAGGTGTAGCAGTGAGAGGATAGAGGGATCCACAGACACGCAGAGGTAAATATGGAGGGGACTCGGGGGAGGTGCAGCAGTGAGAGGATAGAGGGGGATCCAGACACACAGAGGTAAATATGGAGGGGACTTGGGGGGAGGTGTAGCAGTGAGAGGATAGAGGGGATCCACAGACACGCAGAGGTAAATATGGAGGGGACTCGGGGGGAGGTGCAGCAGTGAGAGGATAGAGTGGATCCACAGACACGCAGAGGTAAATATGGAGGGGACTCAGGGGAGGAGGTGCAGCAGTGAGAGGATAGAGTGGATCCACAGACGCACAGAGGTAAATATGGAGGGGACTTGGGGGGAGGTGTAGCAGTGAGAGGATAGAGGGGATCCATACACACAGAGGTAAATATGGAGGGGACTCGGGGGGAGGTGCAGCAGTGAGAGGATAGAGGGGATCCACAGACACACAGAGGTAAATATGGAGGGGACTCGGGGGAGGTGCAGCAGTGAGAGGATAGAGGGGATCCATACACACAGAGGTAAATATGGAGGGGACTCGGGGGAGGTGTAGCAGTGAGAGGATAGAGGGGATCCATACACACAGAGGTAAATATGGAGGGGACTCGGGGGGAGGTGCAGCAGTGAGAGGATAGAGGGGGATCCAGACACACAGAGGTAAATATGGAGGGGACTCGAGGGGAGGTGCAGCAGTGAGAGGATAGAGGAGGATCCATACACACAGAGGTAAATATGGAGGGGACTCGAGGGGAGGAGGTGCAGTGAGAGGATAGAGGGGATCCACAGACACAGAGGTAAATATGGAAGGGACTCGGGGGAGGTGTAGCAGTGAGAGGATAGAGGGGATCCAGACACACAGAGGTAAATATGGAGGGGACTCGGGGGGAGGTGCAGCAGTGAGAGGATAGAGGGGGATCCAGACACACAGAGGTAAATATGGAGGGGACTCGGGGGGAGGTGCAGCAGTGAGAGGATAGAGGGGATCCACAGACACACAGAGGTAAATATGGAGGGGACTCGGGGGGGAGGTGTAGCAGTGAGAGGATAGAGGGGGATCCATACACACAGAGGTAAATATGGAGGGGACTCGGGGGAGGTGCAGCAGTGAGAGGATAGAGGGGGATCCATACACACAGAGGTAAATATGGAGGGGACTCGGGGGAGGTGTAGCAGTGAGAGGATAGAGGGGGATCCATACACACAGAGGTAAATATGGAGGGGACTCGGGGGAGGTGCAGCAGTGATAGGATAGAGGGGGATCCAGACACACAGAGGTAAATATGGAGGGGACTCGGGGGAGGTGCAGCAGTGAGAGGATAGAGGGGATCCAGACACAGAGGTAAATATGGAGGGGACTCGGGGGGGAGGTGCAGCAGTGAGAGGATAGAGGGGATCCACAGACACACAGAGGTAAATATGGAGGGGACTCGGGGGGAGGTGCAGCAGTGAGAGGATAGAGGGGATCCAGACACACACAGGTAAATATGGAGGGGACTCGGGGGGGGGGGGGGGGGGGGGGGGGGGGAGATGCAGCAGTGAGAGGATAGAGGGGATCCAGACACACAGAGGTAAATATGGAGGGGACTCGGGGGGGAGGTGTAGCAGTGAGAGGATAGAGGGGATCCACAGACACACAGAGGTAAATATGGAGGGGACTCGGGGGGAGGTGCAGCAGTGAGAGGATAGAGGGGATCCACAGACACACAGAGGTAAATATGGAGGGGACTCGGGGGAGGTGCAGCAGTGAGAGGATAGAGGGGATCCACAGACACACAGAGGTAAATATGGAGGGGACTCGGGGGGAGGTGCAGCAGTGAGAGGATAGAGGGGATCCACAGACACACAGAGGTAAATATGGAGGGGACTCGGGGGGAGGTGCAGCAGTGAGAGGATAGAGGGGATCCACAGACACACAGAGGTAAATATGGAGGGGACTCGGGGGGAGATGTAGCAGTGAGAGGATAGAGGGGATCCAGACACACAGAGGTAAATATGGAGGGGACTCGGGGGAGGTGCAGCAGTGAGAGGATAGAGGGGGATCCATACACACAGGTAAATATGGAGGGGACTCGGGGGGAGGTGTAGCAGTGAGAGGATAGAGGGGATCCAGACACACAGGGGTAAATATGGAGGGGACTCGGGGGGGGAGGTGTAGCAGTGAGAGGATAGAGGGGATCCAGACACACAGAGGTAAATATGGAGGGGACTCGGGGGAGGTGCAGCAGTGAGAGGATAGAGGGGGATCCATACACACAGGTAAATATGGAGGGGACTCGGGGGGAGGTGTAGCAGTGAGAGGATAGAGGGGATCCAGACACACAGGGGTAAATATGGAGGGGACTCGGGGGGAGGTGTAGCAGTGAGAGGATAGAGGGGGATCCAGACACACAGAGGTAAATATGGAGGGGACTCGGGGGGGGGGAGGTGTAGCAGTGAGAGGATAGAGGGGATCCAGACACACAGAGGTAAATATGGAGGGGACTCGGGGGGAGGTGTAGCAGTGAGAGGATAGAGGGGATCCAGACACACAGGGGTAAATATGGAGGGGACTCGGGGGAGGTGTAGCAGTGAGTGGATAGAGTGGATCCACAGACACACAGAGGTAAATATGGAGGGGACTCGGGGGGGAGGTGTAGCAGTGAGAGGATAGAGTGGATCCACAGACACACAGAGGTAAATATGGAGGGGACTCGGGGGGAGGTGTAGCAGTGAGAGGATAGAGGGGATCCAGACACACAGAGGTAAATATGGAGGGGACTCGGGGGAGGTGCAGCAGTGAGAGGATAGAGGGGGATCCATACACACAGAGGTAAATATGGAGGGGACTCGGGGGGAGGTGTAGCAGTGAGAGGATAGAGGGGGATCCAGACACACAGAGGTAAATATGGAGGGGACTCGGGGGAGGTGTAGCAGTGAGAGGATAGAGGGGATCCAGACACACAGAGGTAAATATGGAGGGGACTCGGGGGAGGTGCAGCAGTGAGAGGATAGAGGGGGATCCATACACACAGAGGTAAATATGGAGGGGACTCGGGGGGAGGTGTAGCAGTGAGAGGATAGAGGGGGATCCAGACACACAGAGGTAAATATGGAGGGGACTCGGGGGGAGGTGTAGCAGTGAGAGGATAGAGGGGATCCAGACACACAGAGGTAAATATGGAGGGGACTCGGGGGAGGTGCAGCAGTGAGAGGATAGAGGGGGATCCATACACACAGAGGTAAATATGGAGGGGACTCGGCGGGAGGTGTAGCAGTGAGAGGATAGAGGGGGATCCAGACACACAGAGGTAAATATGGAGGGGACTCGGGGGAGGTGTAGCAGTGAGAGGATAGAGGGGATCCAGACACACAGGGGTAAATATGGAGGGGACTCGGGGAGGTGTAGCAGTGAGTGGATAGAGTGGATCCACAAACACACAGAGGTAAATATGGAGGGGACTCGGGGGGAGGTGTAGCAGTGAGAGGATAGAGTGGATCCACAGACACACAGAGGTAAATATGGAGGGGACTCGGGGGGAGGTGTAGCAGTGAGAGGATAGAGGGGGATCCATACACACAGGGGTAAATATGGAGGGGACTCGGGGACTCGGTGCAGCAGTGAGAGGATAGAGGGGATCCAGACACACAGGGGTAAATATGGAGGGGACTCGGGGGGGAGGTGCAGCAGTGAGAGGATAGAGGGGGATCCAGACACACAGAGGTAAATATGGAGGGGACTCGGGGGGAGGTGCAGCAGTGAGAGGATAGAGGGGATCGAGACACACAGAGGTAAATATGGAGGGGACTCGGGGGAGGTGCAGCAGTGAGTGGATAGAGGGGGATCCATACACCACACAGAGGTAAATATGGAGGGGACTCGGGGGAGGTGTAGCAGTGAGAGGATAGAGGGGGATCCATACACACAGAGGTAAATATGGAGGGGACTCGGGGGAGGTGTAGCAGTGAGAGGATAGAGGGGGATCCATACACACAGAGGTAAATATGGAGGGGACTCGGGGGAGGTGTAGCAGTGAGAGGATAGAGGGGATCCATACACACAGGGGTAAATATGGAGGGGACTCGGGGGGAGGTGTAGCAGTGAGAGGATAGAGGGGATCCAGACACACAGAGGTAAATATGGAGGGGACTCGGGGGGAGGAGGTGTAGCAGTGAGAGGATAGAGGGGATCCACAGACACACAGAGGTAAATATGGAGGGGACTCAGGGGGAGGTGCAGCAGTGAGAGGATAGAGGGGATCCAGACACGCAGAGGTAAATATGGAGGGGACTCAGGGGAGATGTAGCAGTGAGTGGATAGAAGGGATCCACAGACACGCAGAGGTAAATATGGAGGGGACTCGGGGAGGTGTAGCAGTGAGAGGATAGAGGGGGCCCACAGACACGCAGCGGTCAATATGGACAAGCCTCGATATAGTTTATCTCACATTTGCAGAAGGAGGTTCCCAGATGGTGTATTTTGTGATGCTATCCCACACAGCGGGCTAGCATCACCAAATAATTCACCCTCTAGGAACCTCATTCTGCTTTGGCCTCATCTTCATGAAAGTATCTATAGTCTCAAATTAACTTTGTTTTTTAGTTACTTTTTACCTTCTGTTCAGTTTCTATATCCCCTAATTTGCAGAAGATAAAATGCATAATCGAGGTGTCTAATGGGTGAAATTCACCAACTTTAACTGGGGAACTTCAATCTATAGCAGATGAGGCAATGGAGAATAAGGTCGTCAGAGGGTGAATTTGATGATGCTAGCCAACTGTGCGGGATAGCATCACTAAATTCAAACTCTGGGGACCTCATTCTGCTTAGGCCTCATCTTTTGGGAAGGATTACCTTAACCTTTGCAAGGACCAGCCGAGAGGGCAACTTGGGAAGTGTCTATAGTCTCAAATTAACATTGTTTTTAGTTACTTTTCCTCGTTTCTATATCTCCTAATTTGCAAGATAAAATACATAGTCAAGGAGACTAATGGTTGAACTTCACCAACTTTAACTGGGGAACTTCAATCTGATCCTAGGTCTCCCATAGCAGTTGAAGCGTAAGCAGAATGAGGATCCCTCTGGGGACCTCATTCTGCAAATGTCAGACACACTATATCCAGACTGAACATTGAGAAGTCGCTAAGACCATGCAAAGTCAACAGTGTTGCGGCCAAAACTTGGCATTCGCAATATTTTTCGCATCATTTTAAAAAAGTCTTGGGCCATTGATTAAAAGAAATTTATGTATTTAACAGAAAACTATAAACATGACATAAATAGACACAAATGTATAATATGGTTCAAACATAATTGAAAATTCTACATGATTTGACATCAGACCATTTCTTGAAGGCTTTGTCAAACATAAAAAGACAACCAATGTGTCATACAGACTTGCTTTATTTTCTTTGTGTTGACGGCATAGAACTTTTGAACTATCTGTAATGCGATTTGATGTTTTGATGATTGACTGAAGTATATGTAGACTATTTTGAGAACACGTTGGTTTTTGTCCAAATAAGGAATTTGGTCCGCAGCATCGCAACTTGCTAGCGATAAACGGTGCGCAATACAATGCATTGTTATCAATAACACTTAATTGCTGGAACTCGTCTTTCACACCAATGTTCCTTCTGGTCATAACAGATCCTCCGTCTTTTGTATCCTAATGGACAAAGCCGGTGGCTAAACACACATGTCGAGAAGTATCCAAGCCTGCACCAAGTGAGGTGTGAGTTCTTTATTGCTACATTTAATCTGGCTACTATGTTTAATTAGTATGTCAACTATTCGCTGCATAATCAGAGCTGTTCTGCTTTTTGTAAAGCAAATTCGTTGGGTCATTTTTCAGGCCATAGGTGATATTTTTCAGGCCATAGGTGATATTTTTCAGGCCATAGGTGATATTTTTCGGGCCATATTGTATTTTTTCTGGCATTTGGCCCCAATGAATGGCCACCGACAGCGTGAACACTGAAAGTCAATCACCCATTTCTCAGACCAAAAACATTTGAAAAGCATGAGCGTGCATATTTAGATTTTATTATTTTTGTCTGGTACAGACGCCAATGAGACATTCCACCTGCGTAACGGCTAGCTCCGTATCTATTGACCATGGCCATCAAGCCTTGAAATAGGGTGTCTGTCATTTGCAGAATGAGGTCCCCAGAGGGTGAATTTAGTGATGCTACCCCGCATAGCGGGCTAGCATCACCAAATTCACCCTCTGGGAACCTCATTCTGCTGAGGTGTAAGCATCACTAAATTCGGGGAAACTGGAATTTGACTTTGTGTGACTTAACGAATATCAAAATCTGTAATGATTATGGCAAATAGTTGCAGTTTTTTATATTCTACCACTAGCAGGTTAGCCCGCCACTGGCGGCAATCGTCAGAAACATGACAATTTTTAATTTGTTTAATTAATTTGTTTAATTAATTTTTTAATTAATTTTTTTGTTTTTCAATGAGTTAATTGTGCCTTTTTAATTTTTTAATTTAATTTTTTTTTCCAATTATACCCGATTTGACCTTGAATTGATAATTTTCATGGTCAAGGTCAGGTCGTGGTCACAATTTAACCCGTCCATGACACTTCCCGTAGGTAGCAAGTTTGAGCTCAATCGGTTCGAGTCTATAAAGGACACACACATATATATCATTTGTGGGTACCCGTTTCAAGGTGAAGATCACCTCGGGCGGAAAAACTGACCAGATGAAAATCTCCCCCGTTCCTAGGAAGCCCTAAGTATGTAAGAATCACACAACACGCTCATGTCTGGATACAGTCACGCTCACGCCCAGATGTAAGAATCACATTACATGCATACGCTCTTATCAACGACACTGCGGATACGAACGCTCTTTAACTATCAACGCGATTAACCTCACAGTGCCGTTTTTTGTGACTGGAAGTGAAGAACGGGTGCTCGGAGCTTCTCCAAAACGCCGCGACGACCATTCCTGTGGGTTTTTACCCTTAGATGGGAAGTTTGGTCTCGATCGATGCAGCCTTTTTCGAGTCTATAGAGGACAAATATACACATATACGGA
Source organism: Siphonodentalium dalli (assembly GCA_032622095.1). Lineage (NCBI taxonomy): Eukaryota > Metazoa > Mollusca > Scaphopoda > Gadilida > Siphonodentaliidae > Siphonodentalium > Siphonodentalium dalli. The sequence goes on from CP136067.1 coordinate 207,554,204, forward strand.
AGTCTCAAAATATATAGTAGATTGTTTTAAATGTTGGTGATGATTTTTAAGTTTCCTACAATGTAACATATATTTCTCAAGTCAACTACTTCAAAATATATATCTTTACCTCAATGCATGTTTTATCTACTCCACTTAATATATATCTTTACCACAATGCTGTATTATCTACTCCACTTAATATATATCTTTACCTCAATGCTGTTTTATCTACTCCACTTAATATATATCTTTACCTCAATGCTGTTTTATCTACCCCACTTAATATATATCTTTACCACAATGCTGTTTTATCTACTCCACTTAATATATATCTTTACCACAATGCTGTTTTATCTACTCCACTTAATATATATCTTTGACATACTATAAATATGATTATCATTTGACATACTATAAATATGATTATCATTTGACATACTATAAATATGATTATCATTTGACATACTATAAATATGATTATCATTTGACATACTATAAATATGATTATCATTTGACATACTATAAATATGATTATCATTTGACATACTATAAATATGATTATCATTATACATACTATAAATATGATTAACATTTGACATACTATAAATATGATTATCATTTGACATACTATAAATATAATTATCATTTGACATACTATAAATATGATTATCATTTGACTTACTATAAATATGATTATCATTTGACATACTATAAATATGATTATCATTTGACATACTATAAATATGATTATCATTTGACTTACTATAAATATGATTATCATTTGACATACTATAAATATGATTATCATTTGACATACTATAAATATTATTATTAGTTATCATATTTGAGTAGCGCTGAACATTAATATATAAGTGCGGAGCAATTGTAACATCCAAGTATATATATATATTCACATCTTATATTGTCTTTTCAGTCCATGGCACAGTCCATGTCACAGAGTAGTAACAACAGACTGAGGTCAGCGAAGGGAACACGGAAGCTAATGGGTAAGTGTTAGTGCATGGAGTATGACGATTCATCTGTCACCATACAGTTCGCGAGGTGGATGAATGACATTTCATCTGTCCCCATACAGTTCGCGAGGTGGATGAATGACATTTATGTCTAGAACAACATTTATGTCATCATAAAGAGATATATACCCTTGCCTCACCCAGTGTAAACCACCTGCTGTGTAAAAGTCTCACTTGGTGAATATAACTACTGGTGTCACACATAATCCACTTAAAAATATTAACAAGACAGGTTTTCAATCGCAAAACATGCACCGATCACAGTGTGTTGTTCTAAAAATAGTAACATTTGTTGTCTCACAGTGTTAATATGTGTGTGGGAAAAAATGGAAACATAAATTTCTGTTGACGAGGTCACGCACATCCTGAATTTAACTATTACTGTTGAATTTGACATATCCACAATTTCATCTGTGATCGCGCATTCCTCTGCAAACCGTCTGCAAACCATCTGCAAACCATCTGCACTCTTAACTCTTTTAGTGCCAGGGGGCCGATGAAACGGCCCTAATTTACAGTCTGTAGATTTTTTTTTTTAGGGTATGCTTAAGCATGCTATAGCGAATTTAAAAACAAACTGGATAAAACCTTAGGGGCATGTTATAACTCAAAACTATCACCAAGTATTCATAGCAATAATTTTGATGTCCATGAAAAACGTAAGATTCCCTAGCACTAAACCTACAAAATAAGTCTGGCACTGAAAGAGTTAAAGAATATAAGAACAAATTATTAAAATTGTAAAAAATTGTAAAAAATAATAACAAATGATGAAAAATTGTTAGGCTAATGCATTCTCTTATATATGCGAGGCGACCTATGGTCGACTCGCATATTTAAGAGAATGCATTGGCACAGGGTATATGGGTTGATACAAAAATCGGACTTGGCACTGAAAGGGTTAACGCTATTGTAGTGAATGAACAGTCTCCAGATCAAATATGTTGTGCAACCATTTCCCCATTAAAGTTACTTTTTATTTAAATAGTAGCTGATGTGCCTGACTTCGTCCGGGATCTTTAGGGATTTCATTGTGATCGCCTCTGTCTGGGCAAAATATACAGCGACTGGACCAACTATTGTTTGATTGGTCCAGAAACATGCCTATATGAGCGTTCCAAAATATATAATAGATTAGTTAATTATCATGTGCCTTTGATTAATCATTCGCTTGGATCAAGCTATTTCATCACAAAAACAAACATAATGGTTTGAATTAGTGCGTCACTTATGTTTAATCACTTTTATGAAATATTATTTTGGATTATCCCTCTTTTATCAATTTGATGAAACGGTAATATCTACATGTAACCATTATAGTTAAATCTGAGGTGCCTGACCTGGTGATAGAAGCATATGTTCTCTAAAGTATTAATTTATTCTCTGGCATCTACGATTTAAATGTGCAGGCAGAGAAATGACCCCTTTAATCTAATAATAATTCAACATATAATATCAATATTATATGTTATTGTGATTGATAGGAATTTTTTATGTTTTGGGAATTTGGACCAGTCAGTCTTCGGGAATAATTGTCTAATTGCTATGTACGACCAGGACTGTCGACAAATATATACGTTATATACGACCTGGACCGTCGACAAACATACGCTATGAATGACCAGGACTGTCGACAAAACATATACGCTATGTACGACCAGGTCTGTCGGCTAAACATATACGCTGTGTATGACCAGGACTGTCGACAAAACATATATGCTATGTACGACCAGGACTCTCGACAAAACATATGCGTTATTGCGGTAACATGGTGTGACATTAAATGCTTAGAGTTCAGGTTCAAGCGATCGCGACCTGAGTTCCACATTGATTTAAGTGTAATATACATGAAACACATACGCTTAGAACGACATGGAAATCAGGTCCCGCGATGTTGAACAGAGGCTCCAAGCCGTCAATGTCACACCATGTTACCATCTATCAACCACAATAACACAATTGTCAGTTATCGCTCTTATCGTTAAAAATGCTGATAAACATGAAAAATGTCCACCTCAAATAGAAATAAATATGCACAACAATCAGTTCTTGCATGTACTTGATGTCTGTTTCAGATGTTTACCACTTACAAATTGCGGTTTCGATATTACCGCGAACTTGAACTTAAGTTGAATTGAAACAATGGCAAATTGTTTACTCAATGCTATGTATTTCACGCCGTGCATGTCTGTCGCGGTTCATGTCAAGAAATTTGGGGTCAAATGATATCGAGACACGGACATTTGTGGGATATAACGGTGTGGTCTTTTGTACATGTATACAGGGCGAATGTACTAACTGTCAATTTTCGAAAAAGCGACGTAGCTGGTTTGTTTATATAGCAACGAGCTAGTAACGGAAGTCAGTAGACCTGGCGCCAACTCTATAATCTACTCCGTAACGTCGCCGGCATGTACTGCGTAAGGGTGACGTCATGGAGTGAAACGGAACATTGAGCGGGGCTGGATTTGGCATGGTCGAGATTAGGAATTCAGCTAACGGCAATATTGGCGCGTAGGAATATATAACATTGAAGCGGTGAACCGGACTATACATTGCGACAGGTTATTGAATGAATAACCCCCCGCAAATATGTGGTGTTTCCGGGGGTATATTGGCCTAAGTGCATTAGAATAAAATTTAAACTCACACCTGCTGCAAAGAATAAAAACTAGATAAACCTGTATTTATTACATGATCCGTATTCCATTCAATAAACCATTCTATAAATAGAGGATCTACAACTCGTCCCCAGTTTATAGCGGAATTTACAAAACGAGTCCAGTAAATTAGGTCTGGACCGAGCCTTTGGCGAGGTTCAGACATAATTTACTGGACGAGTTTTGTAAATTCCGCTATAAACTGGGGACGAGTTGTAGATTCTATTTATTACATGATCCAAAACCTCGACGAAACATACTGAAATCAACAAATAGGACGCGAAAATAAGATCGGCTTCTATAAGGCATGCGATGACGTTTCACTGAACTATGCGTTATTTGTCCGCGTAAAGAAATAGTCCAGATAAATAATGACTCTTTGGCGTATTAAATAGCGTATATTTAACTTTTCAAACTCTTCATTCATTATAGTTTGTTGGAAAAATATTGGAAGCCATAGTATTTTAAGACGTAGCGTACGGAATGTAAACATACGACAAACCGGAAGTCAAATGTCACCTGGCACTATTTCCTGTTATTAAACGAACGTTTAATATCACAATTTATAGAATGGGTTTATTGAATGGAATAAGAGCAGAATCATGTAATAAATTGTGATATGGAACTTTGCATAACTATAGTGCCAGATGACCTAAATGTTTTATTTTTGCCCAAACGTGATCTTTGACTTCCGGTTTGTCGTCTGTTTACCTTCCGTACTCTACCTCTTAAAATACTATGGCTTCCAAGATTTTTATGAAAAGTTATTTAATTAGATTTACGCCATTCAATGAGTCTGGGACTATTTCTTTACGAGGGCAAATAACGCATAGTTACGTGAAACGTCATCGCAGGCCTTATAGATGCCTTAAATAGAATCTACAACTCGTCGCCAGTTTATAGCCGAATTTACAAAACTCATCCAGTAAAGTATGTCTCGACCGAGCATTTGGCGACCTAATTTACTGGCCAAAGACTCAGTCCAGACTAATATAATGGACTCGTGTTGTAAATTTTTATGTAAACTGGGGCCTCGTAGATCCTCTATTTAATCCCTGAGCTTGGCCTCATAACTTGCTGTTATAAGTTAACTTTAAAGTTATGTGAAACACTCCGGTCGGGTGATCACTTAGAAATTGAGAATAATCTTTCTCAAAATAGTTATTTGTTACGAATATTAATCCAAATTGACGATATACACCGTCATTCTTATATATTGATTAAACGCAATGACTCTCGATGTCGAAATCATTTGTGTTAGATTATCGCCGATAGTTGCGTCCCGAATCTAGATGTAAATATTTACAACTGTGCGTAGTTCAGACGATATTTTCCATGGAGTGGTATGGTCGATTTCTTTGAATTTTCGGCGATGTTAGTAGAATGCTACATTCCCCAGGTTGACATAGCGCCTGCACTAACTTATCAATTTCACGCACCCGAACAAGTCCATAATATGTCTTTAACAGCTCTAACCCTCATGTTTCACGACAACGAATAGAACAATTTATAATTCATTCTGAAAACATTCAGTCGGAGACCAAAATCCCTTTGATCAAATGATCATTTATTATTTAGTAAATCATGCTAGCTTAATTGTATCTGCAAATTCAGCAATGGTCCATATTTGATTCCCGCATTATGAATCAATCAAGCAGGAAATTTCCCTTTAGTAACGTCATTCAAATCTTCTTTTTTTTTTATCAACATCGTGTTTTATTTAAATTATAGATAATTCAGACATACAGGTGAAAATTGAAAACAGTCTTATAATTTTGTCAACCAAGATTGCGAAATATTAGATTCGAAATTCAATTCCTTTTCTATATTTTCGAGTGCTATTTGATTCATTCGAAAACCCCATATTTGCAGTTGTTTTGGTTTCCCTTATGTTGCCGGCTTTATGCGCAATGTATCTTATATTTATGTGACTCCCTGACCAATCAAAGATGCTGTTTCTTACTGGAGGTGGAATATATGGCCCTATCATGTCAGTTATGTCTTATAGATCAGCTAGAATGCATTTGTTCTGCTAGTATTTTTAGGTTCTTCGTATTTATTTTTGCTAGCATTTTATGTTAATTTTATTTTAATGTTATTACAATAACGCTTGATTCTCTTGAAAATTTCTAGGAAAAATGAAAGAATTCAAAATAGTTGGAGTTAGTCTGCATTAGAGTGAGCAGCTTTGCTTTGTTTCTATTTTATTAAACACATTTTATTTTAATTATAACATTAGCATCTAATCTTTAATACTAACATTTTACATCACATTATACAATTCATGACCACTAGCTATCACGTATATTACACTTATTAATCCTTTCATGACGGTGCAGCATTAACAATCCTGTGCCAGTGCATTCTCTTATAGATGTCACCCATAGGGAGCCTCGCATATATAAGAGAATGCACTGGCTTATAAGGTCAATGTAAATATTGTTAGGCCAATGTATTTTCTTATATATTTGAGGCTCACTATGGGAGACTCCCATATATAAGAGAATGCATTGGCACAGGGTTTTCACAAAATATCAGGAAGCTCCAGTCATGGATGGGTTAACCCTTTACCCAACAGAACGGCCCTGTGCCAATGCATTCTCTTATATATGCGAGTCGACCATAGGTCGCCTCGCATATATAAGAGAATGCATTGGCTTAACACATTACAAATTATAAAATTGTTAAAGAATGTAAGAAAAAATGTTAAAAAGTGTTAAAAAAAGATTTTTTTTAGGCCAATGCATTCTCTTATATATGCGAGGCGACCTATGGTCGACTCGCATATATAAGAGAATGCATTGGCACAGGGCATAACTGTAACTATCACAATGTGGTCACGGAGCCGGTTCCAATGATATCCATATTTGTATGGTTTTATTGAGACAGACCGAAGATATTTTAGGCTGTTGAAGCTTTATTTGGCCGGTTTTGGCCGGATTGTTGGGTAAAGGGTTAAACTGCATTAAAAAAAAAACAGATGTTCATTTTCTGGGTTCTTACAACTCTTACACAACATAGTAATTAGATTGATAACTTCTAAAGTATCTTCAAACGCCAGTCACTGTTAGCTACAACAGTCACCTGATTACATATCAAAATGCAAAAACGTCCGGCGATAACATGCATCATCTGAACCAAGCCTGCATATAGTGTTTATGTCATTTGCAGAATGAGGTCCCCAGAGGGTGAATTTAGTGATGCTATCCTGCACAGTGGGCTATAGCATCACCAAATTCACCCTATGGAGACCTCATTATGTTTAGGCCTCATCTTCTGGGATGTATCTATAGTCTCAAATTAACATTGATTTTAGTTACTTTTTCCCTTCTGTTCAGTTTCTATATCCCCTAATTTGCTAAAGATAAAATGCATAATTGATGTGACTAATGGGTGAACATCACCAACTTCAACTGGGGAACTTCAATCTGATCCTAGGTTTCTCATAGAATTGAGGCCTAAGCAGAATTAGGTTCCCAGAGGGTGAATTTGGTGACGCTAGCCCACCAAGCCGGATAGTCGCTAAATTCACCCACTGGGGACCTCATTTACAGATGACAGGCACACTATTTGCAGACTTGTTTCTAGTTCAGATGTTGGGTTTTCTAATATGTGACCCGCCATAACAAATCCAGTCGTAAGTCGGCATTTCTAATTCTGAGTAAATACATAAAATATAATAAGAATGCAAAAATCCGAAAAATTAAGATTATTTTTTTTTTGACACATTTTTTTTTGACACATTTTTTTTGGACACATTTGTCTATCGACTTAAAGTAGCATAAAGTGAATTTGTGTCTATTTTTGTGCTTTTGTAATTTGGACATATAATGGTGTATTTTTATACAAAATTTATCTAATATGTTTGTTTTTAAATGCGATTATATCTGATTATCTCTGGAATCGTTGGTTCATGTCGACACTGATATTCAAAATCCTATGACTTTGGACCGCAACAAGATATCCCCTTAAGTGTGTGACCTATATAAAGCTCTTATCACACTCTATAGCATTTAACACATAACTCAAATAAAATATTTTTCGACTTATGACTAGTTTTGATATGAAGGGTCACATATGGTACAAATGATGTAATATTTTTTTGTTTTTTTTGTGGCAATTTCACTTGAATGCTACAAATTTAAAACGGGAAGAGAATTAACATTAAGTGGCTCACACTTGTTCTACAATCATATATGGCGAATAAATATGTTTACACTAATCGGGCAAACTGTCTTAGCTCGGAAATGTTCGTTTTAATAACTGGAAAATTACATGATATAGAAGATACAAACATCCGTCATCTTGTATATGAATATCACCTACTATTGAAGACATTCAGGCAGAATAAAAAGTTCTCAAAATACATTTATAAGTGACAATCATTCTCATACTTAGTAATGTGTATTTGGAAATCCTAGGTATGCTAATAAATGTTTTGGTGATTCATGGTTCCCAGATAAATGGAAAAATGTCATCTTGACCATTTCAGCTTTGCTTGTATCTATACTCATAATATTTCATTAATAGTAGCCTAATTATATATTTGCGTCACTAACAGCAAATGTCTCAGGACAAAACTTAGTTAAACATTGAACCCTGTATTTTTGAACATTTAACCCTGTATTTTTGAACATTTAACCCTGTATTGGTGAACATTGAACTCTCTATTGGATACCTTAACATGCTCCACATATAGTTTTCCTCTTCGATACCTTAACATGCTCCCTATATAGTTTTCCTCTACTGATCCATGTAGCATTTGACCACTCACATCAATCATAGTTAACCACGCCTCCTTTATATTGACCCTTTATGCCACCCTCCACTTCCTCTTCATTGGCAGAACGTGGCACTGTCATTAGGAAAACCCATTGTAAGAACATAAATTCATTACACACGAGTACATTGACATTCCAACATTGATGCATTCATTTAATAATTAGCATCTTTTATTCTTTTAATTTATTCCATTTTATACTTAGAGCTGACATGATTTATTAATTTATTTATTACTTGATTAATATAAAATGGAAATTATATATTACCATTTCAACTAATTCCTTGGTAAGCCATATTACATTGTGTTTTTGGGATATACCATATTTGAGCATGTCATGACATTTAAAATTTACTTAAAATTTTGATTTAATCTTAAATTAACTGATGATCAGTGTTCACGCTGTCGGTAGCCATTTTAGCCATTGGCGAAAATAAATTGTAAATGGCGAAAAGAAATGACCAAATGGCGAAAAAAATAGCTAAATTAATTTCCTCTCAAATATGTCCATCTGGACATGGTGGCGATTATAAACACACCAGCAGTCATCGGTCTAATAACATCACGCGCAGCTGACATCCGTACAACAAAAGTGTCGCCACCTCGTGTATGTTACGCGATCCGATGTGCTTGGAGCAATTAGCAACAGGTGTACATTGGTGTTGATTTCATGCAGTGTCAATGGCAGACGCTTTGTGTTGTAATAAACGCAACTTTTGAGTGGGGATAAGGGAAATATGCTTAATCACTTTAAGTGACGGAGGGTTTTGTTGAGAGTCAAGTTTCCAAAATGAATTTCTTGCATTTGCAGTTTGATCCCTATTAATTAATTCCAAGATTTTACAAAACAACATATTTACAGTGACATTTGGCCAACTAGTCGCGATTAAATTTATCCTAATTGCGTAGTCACCAGGGTATACTTACTATATTCCCGCGAATTGAACAAATATGCACCAGATACGCATAGGCGTATATAAAACTATGCATAAAATTGCGAATAAATAAAACTTCAGGTTGCGTTCAGATATCCTATTGCCTATTTTCGCTATATGTTAATACACCGCAATTTGTTTCTATTTGCAATGGTCTAAAAACTTTCTGGAATCGCTGGAATCGCTTGGCAGGATGTCATTGCTTATATTACATTGTTATTGAGTTCTTTTGTCAATAAAATGTAATATATGTTCAATTTATCTCAAACAAATTTCTCAAACAAGTGGCTAAAGTAAATTCAAAGTGGCTAAATAAAATTAGCATTTGGCTAAATTAATGGCTAAAGGAATTTCTGGTCCAGTGTGAACGCTGCTGACGATCTATCTCTTAACAAGTTTTATATAGTTTCTGGGGTATATAATAATAAATATGAAATGAAGACACCTGTCCGGAAATGCTTCTATCAATTAATATTGATTTTATTTAGATTGTTTTCTGGTATATAATACATACAAATTTCTTGACAGTTTTACTGGTTATTTTTTTAACAGAAACTTCTAGTGCATTCTTAGCATTGCAAGAGAGAGAACTCTATCTTGTTAGCACTCTCCATCGAGGCAAAATGCAATTTCGATTCAGATATTTTGCAGGGATAATCCATTTTGTTATGCCTTTACTCTCAGGTGCCTAATAATCGTGATGGCCTAATAATAGTGATCGGTTGGGATTTAGGTTGAAATTAATAATAGTGATGGCCATTTCACTGTACATGTATGTCTCAATGCCAAATAATAGTGATCATTGGGAATTTTCTCCAAAATTAATAATCGTGCTGACACTATTATTAGGCACCTGAGAGTATAGATGAATAACATACCCAGTGTTTTATTGCTTGAAATCGGGTTGTATAAAAATTATGTTGATGTAATTGTAATTGTATTCAAAGAGATAGACAACAGGATAAATGTATAATGTTTTTCAAATAAACGATAGTCATAAATTCATTTTCATTATAATTACCATGTTGTTTGCATCATTCATAGAACACACGTGTGTATTTTGCACTAATCCATGGCTCAAATGCATTCATTTGTTGAGTATATTCTGTTGAGTATAAAAGGAGATGATCCCATAAATGGTCAGATTTAGTGTACAGTACCCCTTTAACCCTTTACCCAACAGAAGGGCCCTGCCAATGCATTCTCTTATATATGCGAGTCGACCATAGGTCGCCTCGCATATATAAGAGAATGCATTGGCTTAACACATTAAAAATTATAAAATTGTTAAAGAATGTAAGAAAAAATGGTAAAAAGTGTTTTTTAGGCCAATGCATTCTCTTATATATGCGAGGCGACCTATGGTCGACTCGCATATATAAGAGAATGCATTGGCACAGGGCATAACTGTAACTATCACAATGTGGTCAAGGAGCCGGTTCCAATGATATCCATATTTGTATGGTTCTATTGAGACAGACCGAAGATATTTTAGGCTGTTGAAGCTTTATTTGGCCGGTTTTGGCCGGTTTGTTGGGTAAAGGGTTAAGGGGAATAACTCTATCTAAAAAATGAGACAATTTAATTTATTTCTCTTTCAGGTCACTGTCCGGCGAAGATTTCTTTAATGATATCAAACGATCACAACAATACTCTAAAGAGCAGTAGTTACTGCATGCCTGGTGGGCGGGCTCTCAGCTGTCGATACGTCCATCAAAAGTTCAAACCCTGAAACTCAAAACAGGCTTACAGGAAGATACGTCCAGAGTTCAAAGCATGAACATCAAAACACGCTCTCATCTGCAGAATGTCCACTGAGATTTGTAAAGCACTAAACAGCTGATGGTGGGAAAACGTCCACTGAAAATCAAAACCATGAACATCCTGCTCAATGTGCAGCCACCCCCAAACGTTCAAACTCAAAAAACATGTTTTGTGTCAGTTAGGGCCATTCAGATGGCAACGCGTGTACTTCATGATTTCTGCATCAATGGCATCAAAACATTATCATGGATTTCCGTCATACAGTACATTAATACCCTAAATAATCGACTCCTTAACCACAGCAGAAGTATGGGTAACTTTTCAAGATTTAGTCGGAAATATGGTTTGTTGCCATTCATCGAAAAGCTCTCATTGAGAGCTTTCCAATGAATGGCAACAAGCCATATTTCCGACTAAATTCTAATAAGTTACCCCTAATTCTGCTGTGGTTAAGGAGTTGATTATTTAGGGCATTACTGTACATGGTGGGTTCCTCTTGTTTGTTTTTGCGTTTTCAAAATTGCAACTCGAGATATGATTTCCTCTATAGAGATTTGAGAATTCGAAGCAGCTATTTTATGTAACTCAAATGACCTTGGTCATGTTGACGGATTCCACATTCGGTATCTTCGTCTATGTCCGTCGTTGAACAATCTGGAAACACTAAGTAAAACCTTGAAGCTCAATTAAAGCATCACCCAAGCCTGTATATACATGCAGCATTCAGAATGAGGTCCCGACCCCAGAGGGTGAATTTAGTGATGCTATCCCACACAATGAGCTAGCATAATCCAATTCACCCTCTGAGAGCCTCATTCTGCTTAGGCCTCAACTGCTATGAGAGACCTAGACTCAGATTGAAGTTCCCAAGTTGAAGCTGGTGATGTTCACCCATTAATCATGACCTCATTTATGCATTTTATATTCTGAAAATTAGGGGATATAAAAACTAAACATAACGGAAAAAGTAACTAAAAATAATGTTAATTTAAGACTATAGATACTTCCCATAAAATGAGGCATAAGCAGAATGAGGTCCCCAGAGGGTGAATTTAGTGATACTAGCTCACTGTGCAAGGCAGCATCACTAAATTCACTCTCATTCTGCTTAGGCCTCATCTTCTCTGGAAAGTAGTTTTTTATTATCAAATTTCTATAGAAACTTATATTCTATTTCTTTTTTAGTTTAGTTTATTTATATCCCCAAATTGGCCAATGACACATTGCATAATCAAGGTTCCCAGTGAGTGTACATCACAATATTCACCATTTGGGAACTTTAATCTGAGTCTGTCTCCCATAGCAGATGAAGCCATGCATAATGAGTCTATGTCTCCCATAGCAGATGAAGCCATGCAGAATGAGTCTATGTCTCCCAAAGCAGATGACGTCATGCATATTTATAGTATTGCCTTAAAGGGAAAGGAAACTCTCACATAACGTAACGGCATGTGCATTAACCCTTTCAGTGCCAAGTCCGATTTTTGTATCAATCCATATTTCCTTGATCATTTTTCAAATTTATTGATTATAATAATGTGATACATTGATGGAAAGAGCTCTAAGATGTAATAATGTATCACATTATTATAATCAATAAATTTGAAAAATGATCAAGGAAATATGAGTCGATACAAAAATCGGACTTGGCACTGAAAGGGTTAAGAAGGAGGTAAAGTGGCAACATTTAAATGGGGAAATCAGTGTTAATTTTCAAACCGTAGAATAATGCTTCATGTCTTGTTGGAATGTTTGAGTAAATATCTAGTGACAACGCGAAGCAGATTTTTCATTTTATGTTTTAATTGTTTTGTGACATTTGATGGAAATATTTTAAACAATGATAAACAATGGTGACCTACTTTTTAATGTCCAATAATATCCAACCTGGGATGAAAATCAAAATTCCGCTTCGCGTTGTCACTAAATAAGTCTTCAAACTTTCCATAAAGCTATGATATGGTCACCTGTGCTTTGTAAGGTTTGATCAATATTTTCAAAAAATTAATACTGAATTTCCTATTCAAATGTTTCCACTTTACCTCCCTCTTTAGGAATATGGAATCTTGATTTTCAAATGTGTCAACAGTGATTGAAAAAAGTCAGCCCTGAGTCAGGAGGCCATGGTCACAAGTGTGTATCATATTGTTGTAAAGAGATCACTTCTAGTTGATGATATTGGGTGGGCGCGAAGCACCCGGGATGGTCGAAAAGATCGAGTGAGTGTGTATCATATCGTTGTAAAGAGATCACTTCTAGTGGACATGCATGCTATCCTATATAGTCACCTAATCCAATCAGAGGGGTCTTTGCCTGTGTCAGACAGACTAATCTAATCAAGATAATCCCTATGTTGTTATCTGGTCTGGTTGTAAGATATCCATGAGATGTTTTATTGGGCCAATTTGTGACACATATTTACATTGAATCTGAGGAAAAATGAAATTCCAAAGTCTTAAAATTGGGAGACGTTGGTAGTTTCGGGTGTCAAAAGTATCCATTATGATGTTTCATCTAGCTCGTTTAACAGGCAGGCGCACTTGGATACCGCTAAAAGTTGTTTATTATTTATATATATATATTTTTTTTTTAGAAATTTTCTAAATTTGAGATTCCATATTCCTTAACCCTTTCAGTGCCAGGGGCCGATCTCATCGGCCCTAATTTACGGTTTTTTTTAGATTTTTTTGGGTTGAATTTTTTTGGGTATGCTTAAGCATGCTATAGCAAATTTAAAAACAAACTGGATAAAACCTTAAGGGCATGTTATAACTCAAAACTATCACCAAGTATTCATAGTAATAATTTTGATGCCCATGAAAAACGTAAGATTCCCTGGCACTAAACCTACAAAATAAGTCTGTTAAAGAATATAAGAAAAAATTATTAAAATTGTAAAAAATAATAACAAATGATGAAAAATTGTTAGGCCAATGCATTCTCTTATATATGCGAGGCGACCTATGGTCGACTCGCATATATAAGAGAATGCATTGGCACAGGGTATATGGGTTGATACAAAAATCGGACCTGGCACTGAACGGGTTAAGCAAGCTCTTTTCCGTTATGTATCACATACGACAGTATGTTCATTTGTAAAGTTTCAGCAGAAATCTGAAAACAGCGCAGCTCCCGTCATGAAAGGGTTAAGGGTCTGATTTATTGAGGGTTTCCTTTACCCTTTAACCAATGGAGCGGAATTATTGCCACTCTGCCGTCATGTCCACTCTACCATCATGTCCACTCTGCCATCGCGTCCACTCTGCCGCCATGTCCACTCTACCATCATGTCCACTCTGCCGTCGCGTCCACTCTGCAGTCATGTCATACTCCAAACATTCCGTTCTAATTAGCTGTGATAATTGTAATGATGTGCCATTTTTTGGATGATAATTATTTATAAAATGAATAATTCATGTAGTTGTCACTATAATATTCGTATTTTAACATTTTATTTGTTCAATTATTTTTCATGTATTTTACATTAGAACATTAGAACATTAGAACATTAATCATAATTTATTATTTCATTTAAAGGCCCACATAATTTATTATTTCATTTAACCCTTTACCCAACAGAAGGGCCCTGTGCCAATGCATTCTCTTATATATGCGAGTCGACCATAGGTCGCCTCGCATATATAAGAGAATGCATTGGCTTAACACATTAAAAATTATAAAATTGTTAAAGATTGTAAGAAAAAATGGTAAAAAGTGTTAAAAAAAGATTTTTTTTAGGTCAATGCATTCTCTTATATATGCGAGGCGACCTATGGTCGACTCGCATATATAAGAGAATGCATTGGCACAGGGTATAACTGTAACTATCACAATGTGGCCAAGGAGCCGGTTCCAATGATATCCATATTTGTATGGTTCTATTGAGACAGACCGAAGATATTTTAGGCTGTTGAAGCTTTATTTGGCCGGTTTGTTGGGTAAAGGGTTAAAGGCCCACATAATTTATTATTTCATTTAAAGGCCCACATAATTTTCGAATCACCAGATCACATTATACACAACATAATCCATATTATATACCATTTTTAAGAGAAAGTTCCAAAAACATTGTATTACCAACTTATCTGGTCGAAATATAAACTATGAACATGTTTAATTGTCAAGGTACCGATGTGTGTTCTGTGCTTATTTCGATCTGTTCTCAATGGAAGGGGTATAACTCTATCTCATAGTTGTGAATTATGATGCATTCTGGGGATAATAACATGGAACTCTTGGGATGAATCACTCCTAGGCTACAGCTGTTCTGTATTCTGGTGGAATATATATATTTTGGTTCCTCTTCCAAATGGTATATAATAAGGAATATGTTGTGTATAATGTGATCTGGTCATTTGATAAGTAAGTAAGCCTTTAAAGCCACATATCATATCTTATTGTACCTCATTTTAGTTTACAAACCATTTATTAAGTTTGTTTTTTCTCTCAATATAAAATCTGATTTGAATTATTATGTTAATTTGTTTAAAAATAACAGATCAACTAAAAAAATTGGCATGTTGAATTCATATTGAGCTAAACATGTCCATTCTCTCATTCATTAATTCATATTGAGCTAAACATGTCCATTCTCTCATTCATTAATTCATATTGAGCTAAACATGTCCATTCTCTCATTCATTAATTCACGAATAACATCCCAACATCATTATTCATGTTATTTCATACTTTATTGATGTTCACCCATTGGGTACCTCAATATGCATTTTATCTTCTGCAAATTAGGGGATATAGAAACAGAACAGAACGGAAAAAGAAACTAAAAACAATGTTAATTGGATACTATAATACTTCCCTAAGCAGAGGCCTAAGCAGAATGAGGTCCGCAGATTTTATGGGAAACATCATTGAATTACATTTTTAGAGGTAAATTTAGCTGGAAAGAGATACCATATCTATAAATATCTTCTACCTCTGTTGAAAAAATGTTCTTAATAATTAATCCCATCTTGAATTCAGCCATTATAGTTATATTTGACATTTTGTGGAAAACTTGGGGATTTGAATCTATGTTTTGCATCATTTTACGCCAGCTTATTTGATTTAATAATGCCTTTCTTAAACAACGTTAACATGACGACACAACTGATCCTTCATTACAATATTGAGATCAATCGAATGCATATTGACTTCCTTTCACCCTTTGTCGTCAGGATTAATCATTTGCATGAGTCGGGTGCCATCAGGATTAATAATTCGCATGGGTCAGGATAAGTTATTCCATCACAAAAACAAACATGATACCAAATTTTGGATTATCCCTCTTTTATCGAATTCACAAATCAGCAATATCCATATTTAACTATTTTATAATTTAACCCTTTACCCAACAAACCGGCCAAAAACGCCCAAAATAAAGCTTCAACAGCCTAAAATATCTTCGGTCTGTCTCGATAGAACCATACAAATATGGATATCATTGGAATCGGCTCCTTGACCACATTGTGATAGTTACAGTTATGCCCTGTGCCAATGCATTCTCTTATATATGCGAGTCGACCATAGGTCGCCTCGCATATATAAGAGAATGCATTGGCCTAAAAAAAAAAATTCTTACATTCTTTAACAATTTTATAATTTTTAATGTGTTAAGCCAATGCATTATCTTATATATGCGAGGCGACCTATGGTCGACTCGCATATATAAGAGAATGCATTGGCACAGGGCCCTTCTGTTGGGTAAAGGGTTAAGTATACCCCATGTATTAAAGGGTTAACTATTATAGTTTAATTCAGGATGTGCCTGACCTGTTAATAATTCTTTTTTATTAATCATGTGTTGGAAGTGTTAATTTTTGAAGCTCCATCCTTTTGGTTTAATCTGTTGAATGTGTTAACAGTAGTTCGTATGATTCATCTTTCATTGTTTGATTTATATATTCCTTTTATAAAACAGAATAAACTGATTCAAAACTGTGTAGCATCTGCTGTTAATGGTCACATGTAGCTACAAGAAAATATCAGGTACAAATGTAGCCTGACATTTTATTGCTGCAAAGATTATACCTGTGTGTTCATGGACTGATTACGGATCGATGATTGGGTTCAGAACAGCGTTCACACTAGTTTCCTATGAATCGGGGATTTTGCATCAAATCGAATTGAATCGGGTGGCGATTGTTTACCATCGTTAATTTCGGTGTTAATTATGTCTCTGTACGATGTCATGTTTTGACATCAAATTCGCATTATTGAACATAACCGACATGATTAACGCTCTTTATTTTTACCTTATCGAGACAAACAACTACTTGAATGCTATTTATCTGAGTGCGCAGTCGCCATTTCAAATTCGCCACCATGCTTCACTCTTGCACTATAAGTGATCCCTTAGCATTATGGCTGGCACGCAGATAATCTATGAGCGAAGATATTCTCCATAGGGCTAAGAGTCAACATCCAAATGCAACATTTAGTGACACAGTATTTAATGAGGCATTAAACAACAGTTGCTAAATTATTGTAACTGGTTCAACCAGCCGGTTCTCATGAAAA
Organism: Siphonodentalium dalli; assembly: GCA_032622095.1. NCBI lineage: Eukaryota > Metazoa > Mollusca > Scaphopoda > Gadilida > Siphonodentaliidae > Siphonodentalium > Siphonodentalium dalli. The sequence continues at coordinate 207,571,875 of CP136067.1, forward strand.
CCAGCAAGTTATTGACTTATATTTACATACACCTGATATCTCTTCCGATTTCCCCATAGCGTTACGGTAGACACGCCCCCGTATTCAATGCGTTCATAAACCTATGAACGTAACGTGATGTCATTTTCAATGTCGTTCATAGGTTTATGAACACATTGGTCCCGGAAATCACCGGGGATTGTTGGACATTACCAACTGCTTGAGTATCTAGTCAGCCAAAACGTCAAGGATTTGATAGCAAACAATATGTAATCGAGGTTCACGATTGGATGGCTAGTGGCATCTAATCGCGAGCACGGGTGGCACGAGATGTTCGATTGACTATCAGAATGTTGGTTATCATATAATCCCATAATATGTCAAATATAGCGAATTATCGAAATATGAAATACAACGAAAAGACGAAATATGAAAATACAGCGAAATAGCAAGAAAAATCGAAATAGGAAAATACAGCGAAATATAGAGTGAAATATAATAATAGGAAATTATTTTTATAAAAGAAATAACGGAGATATTTGAAAAAGTTTTTTTTGACGAAATAACGGACATATTTGGAGAAGTGTTTTAAAGAGCGTAAGTATATAAATATAAATAATAAACAGCGGATTCAACGTGGTCATGGGTTTGACCTTGCTGAATTTTTCTCGCGGTCAAAATCCCATGACCACATTGAAACCGCCGTTCATTTCTTATATAATATATTTGATTTAGGTGCATACTCAGGGCTTAGAATCGCTCACTTTGAGTCCATAATGAACTGAATTTGAAAGTCATTTTAGTGCCATTATGGACTCATATTGACTTATAGACGTATATTGACTTATAAACGTATATTGAATTATAAACGTTCATTGTTGGCTGAAAATAGCACGAATAAACTAATGACTTACAATATGTTCCCTCTTTATACTGTGTTTTCACTGTGGCCCGTGCCAGTCAACAAAATAATGGATTTAAGTCCACTATGGGCTTAGTTCAGAATCATAGGTCCAATATGAACCTATTTGCACAAGCATAATTATGTTGCTTTCAATTTAAATTTTGCCACGTTTTACCATGCAATGCAGGGTACATCCCCTAGTATATTAATAAGTGTTAAATTCATATTTTATCAACCACAATGGAGTAATGTTCAAAAATAAAACTATATTCTCGGCAGGAACGGCAACCTACATTTGAAATATACTCACTGCACAAGCTGCCTAAATTAATTTATTCAATAAAATATCTGTCAGAAATGCATTAACCCTTTCAGTGCCACGATCCGATCTCATCGGCCCTAATTTACGGGCTGTAGAGCCCTAAAAAAAATAATTTTAGATTGTTTTTTTTTTTTGGGGTTGAATTTGTTTTGGGTATGCTTAAGCATGCTATAGCGAATTTAAAAACAAACTGGATAAAACCTTAGGGGCATGTTATAACTCAAAACTATCACCAAGTATTCATAGTAATAATTTTGATGCCCATGAAAAACGTAAGATTCCGTGGCACTAAACCTACAAAATAAGTCTGTTAAAGAATATAAAAAAAATTTATTAAAATTGTAAAAAATAATAACAAAAGATGAAAAATTGTTAGGCCAATGCATTCTCTTATATATGCTAGGGGACCTATGGTCGACTCGCATATATAAGAGAATGCATTGGCACAGGGTATATGGGTTGATACAAAAATCGGACCTGGCACTCAAAGGGTTAATAAACGTTAATATTATAATATGACAAACATTAATTACCCCCCAACCACCACCAAGAATTGTTGACAAAAAATCCATTGTTTCCCAGCAAAGTTTATGTAGTTCATACCATCATGTTTATTGTGTTGTTCGAAGGAAGATAACGCTATATTTTAATACCGCATGTCATTAAATATAATATTTAAATCTACCATATATTTTGAGACTTCCGTATATATATATATATATATATACTAGAAGGTGACCCGAATTTGTCCGGGCTTTGACCTTGAATTGACCATTTTGAAGGTCAAGGTCAGGTGGGGTCAAACACCAACACCCCCAAAAATGGTGGAAATCGGCCCAGCGGATACCGGGAAATCGGCCCAGCGGATACCGAGATACCCTATGCATCAAATTTCGTCCTGAGGTGACCTTGACCTTGAAACGGGTACTCACAAATGACCTTGGGCGATATCTCGGTCGTCAGCAGTGACATTGACGTGAAATTTGGTATGTAGGGTCAACTCGGGACGGGGAATATTTTTGTTGGCGTGCCTGTACGAGGTTAAATACCTTGAAAAACAAAAATTAATGGAACAACCAAAGCCATGGGACCAATCCACATATGTTCTGAATGGAATACATCCAAAATTGCTTACATTGGCAACTTTGTGCTTCATATTTTGTGATTGCATGTGCTTTGTGATGACACAAATCGAGATGACACCAAAATCACGCCAATTTGAAAATATCCGAATCCGGGGACCGATCTCGAATCAGCAGGCCGATGTCGACATCGAATCAAATCTGGAATATTCGTAGGTTCCCCAATTCATACAGTGACATCCAGGCGGTTATCTCGGGGCAAACAATATAAAGTCTATATTGTAGTATTGAACCGCTGTATGACATTTGTACAGCAGGCTGAAATGTTCCAAGTCAGAAATTCTATTTCCACGCCCCTTGGTCAGTCCGAAAGTAGGTAACATTCAACGTTTGATCGACAAAACTTGGATTATGTCAAATGGAAGCTTTGAATATATGAACATAGAGGGCAGCCTTTCCCCCAATCATGATGACATCAGACATGCATTTATCACATAATTTGGCCATAAAAGCAGTTTCATAATTATCGGTAATAGACACGTTTAATATCAGCGCGTGCGACGACGTCACGGCGTTTTTCAAATAACTTGCGATCGCTGTAGTTTAGGATTGTTGTTTTCGATGAATATTTCGCGTTTATTTGATCATGTGATAAAAGGTATCTCACACTCGTCCTATTTTATACGTAATTTATCAACCTCGTCCTCTAAATTCTATTTGAGCCTCGGTAAACCTCGGCTCAAATCGAATTTAGTGAACTCGGTTGATAAATTCCGTATAAAATATAAACTCATGTGAGATCCTCTATTTATCAGAGGTCTTTATGACAAAACCTTGTTTTCCCAGGGAATCGTTTTTATACAAGCTACGCATTCCAGAGTCTGCACAATTTCACCCTCAGTCATATTACCGCTGCTATAACCCTTTACCCAACAAAACGGCCAAAACAAGCTTCAACAGCCTAAAATATCTTCGGTCTGTCTCAACAGAACCATACAAATATGGATATCATTGGAACCGGCTCCTTGACCACATTGTGATAGTTACAGTTATGCCCTGTGCCAATGCATTCTCTTATATATGCGAGTCGACCATAGGTCGCCTCGCATATATAAGAGAATGCATTGGCCTAAAAAAATTCTTTTTTTGTCACTTTTTACCATTTTTTCGTACATTCTTTAACAATTTTATAATTTTTAATGTGTTAAGCCAATGCATTCTCTTATATATGCGAGGCGACCTATGGTCGACTCGCATATATAAGAGAATGCATTGGCACAGGGCCCTTCTGTTGGGTAAAGGGTTAAATAGCTTCTGCAGGCTACAGTTTTACGATTGACAGATCTCCCTTCCGTTTCGCGAATAACAAGATCTGTTGAAATTCTTGGAAATACATAATTCTATTCTGCTTGCTAGGTATTGGTAAATTGTGGACTCTTCATACATGCGACCGCTTTATAGGAATTCTGACAATTGGCTTCCATCTCTTTACCGTTAATTGTTGTGATTGGCCGTCAGTGACATAATGCATTTTGGGAAGTAATGGAATTCCCCGCTATTTAGTTCAGACTCTGGGATGCCCAACTTGTTCAATAGTTTGATTTTAATGACACTGGGGGTAGTTGGAACAATGCAGTATTCATAGGGGATTAAGGGTAGTTGGAACAATGCAGTATTCATAGGGGATTAAAATATTTATTTTATTTACAATCCACATAACAAGTATGACCATTCTTTAACAAATGGTACAATATAAAATGCTCTAAACACAATGATGATGTAGATGAGGATAAAAATTACAAAAATGAGGTTCTCAAAAATGTGGTAGACAATAATACAGGGTTTAATAATTCTGAAGTGTTCATTTTCATAAGATAAAAGTGCATAGCTATTTGGAACATACCGGTTTGTGCATAAAATTCCATAGAAAACTACTCAATTGTTTTATCTGGTTGACATAAAACAAATTTCTTGATATTTCCAAATAATTTTTTTTTCGCATTTGTTTTTATTTTCTAATATATCTCAGATAAATTCCAGAATCCAATAAATAAAACACTGCTGTATATAAGACATGATTAAAATGATGTGAAACACTCTGGTAGGGTGATCAAATAGAAAAATACAGTGACTATCCTATCAATGCTGAAATTGTTTGTGTTAGCTTATCTAAATCCATTATTATGTAAACAAAACTCGTACAGTAAATTGTCAGACATTGCTAATCGTTTTTCCAGAATATTTTTTAATGCTAGTATATACATAACTATGGTTTCAACATTCCAAATCTGATCAAAAATATAGATAAGAATAAAGTATAAATAGTTTTCCATGTTCTTTAAGAGGATGGACAAATTTAACCCTTTCATGACGAGAGCTGCACTGGTGCAGCATTAACTCTTTAACTTCTGGTGACATGAAATAGGGTGTCTGTCATTTGCAGAATGAGGTCCCCAGAGGGTGAATTTAGTGATTCTACCCCGCATAGCAGGCTAGCATCACCAAATTCACCCTCTGGGAACCTCATTCTGCTGAGGTGTAAGCAGAATGAGGTCCCCAGAGGGTGAATTTGGTGATGCTAGGCCGCTATGCGGGGTAGCATCACTAAATTCACCCTATGGGGACCTCATTCTGCAAATGACAGACACCCTGTTTCAAGGCTTGACACCTGGTGACATGATTTGACATGTTTTGCATATACCTGGTCTGTTTTGTAATTAGTATGTCAAAATATGTCACCAGGTGTCCAGTGACATTAGATGGTAAAGAGTTGAAGGTACTCAATCCGATCAGAGGGTCCCCATATCATCAAGATACAACAACAACAACAACATTTCTTCAAAATACGCTTCAGTTATCAGGATCGATTAATTGCCCAAAAATAATGCTAACCAGTCAACTGTAGTATAAAATTGCACCCGCTATCTGGTCAGATAAGTTCTTCTCGTCGATAGTTTATTGGGCCACTTAAATTAAAATAATAGATTTCAAATATCGATATCTGATCACTCCTAGCTTTGATGGGTGGGTTCCTCGACTCGAATCAAATATTTTTTATCCCCGAAGCCAAAGAAATAGTAATTTAGGGGTGCTTAATCGGTACCTTTAAAGACCCTGTGCCAATGCATAAGAGAATGCACTGGCACAGGGTTTTTGCACTATATCAGGAAGATCCAGACATGCAAGGGTTTTAACTGCTTCCTCGTGAGTGCTAAATTTAACAACATATTACCACAGAATAATGCTGGCAACTGCTGGTATGTCTGATGTCTGTGAAGTTTTATCACAAATTTTCATAATAAATAATTTAAAGGGAGACCACATGTACCTAAATCCAGCCATTTACGGGGCCATCAACTATACTCAATAGTTACACAATGAACAACCTGATAATTATAATGAAAATGAGTAAAACGGTTAAGATATTTACTCATTTTCATTATAATTACCATGTTGTTTTACATCATTCATAGAGTAAATTAGTGTATTTTGCACTAATATAAAGTAGGAGATGGCGCCGTAAATGGCTGGACAAAGGTAGTGCCTCCCTTTAACCTTTCCATGACTGGAGCTTACTGAAATTTTGGAAAATCCCTGTGCAAATGCATTCTCTTATATATGCGAGCCTCGCATATATAAATGAATTCATTGGCCTTACAATATTTACATTGACCTTGTAAGCCAGTGCATTCTCTTATATATGCAAGGTTCTCTATGGGAGACTAACATATATAAGATAATGTACAGGCACAGATGCATTGTAGCTCCAGTCATTAAAGGGTTAAGTTCAGTATTATAACATTTCTATGAGATTGTGATGAGAATGGTGATGGGTGATGACTGACTGCCCTTAGTTATGCTGGGGAATGTGAAAATTATTCATACTAAAGATACATTCAGAGTTAGTTACAAGATTTAAAAATATATTTCAATTGTTAATTACGGAAAAAAGTGGTTACAACACACATTTGACCTAAACATAGGCTTATAAAATATTTTTTAAACAAAGTCATTTTGAATTTAATGCAATTAAATTAAGTATAAAAAAATTAAAATTGCCTGTTCTTAGGGACCTCTCTCGTCACTGAAATGTTATTTTAACAAGCCTTGTCAAACATTTTTTTCTCAATATTTTCTGTTAGAAATATTGATTTGAACAACGAAAATGATTTTTGTTTGTTTCTGGAAAATGTTTTCCAGATTCTGAGAAAATAAAAATAAAAATATATAGTCTCATTGCCAAAATTGGGAGGACTTAACTGTTTTAAGGTGTTCATTTTACACACTAGAAGCATAAGATTTCCAAAAACTTGGACAGAAACTCTGAATATATCTTTGATATGAGATATTAATGACTGATAGAGATGATGAGGCAGGGACCCAGCCCAGAGTATTCAAACAAAGTCACTACTCACCAATTAGATTATTAGGGAGAAACCAACTGTTACCAGGGATAAATCATAAAGGCTATTGAGCACACTTGAGTTGCACTTACCGGTAGATGCAATTGGGTACACATTTAAGTAATCCATGCAATTGTATTACACTAAGTTAAATTATTAATAAATGTGAAAATGGCCTCCCATATTCTCCAGGCTTCCTTTATGATGCAATAGATTCTGTAACATAAGACAAATTTTCTCTAGGCTCTCATCGCCAGTGACATGCATGAAATATGATATAAATCTCTGGCTGTTATAATGGGTCAACCCAAAATGACAAATCTGTATGTATGGTTCAATGAATGTTAGGTTAAGAGTGACTGACCTCCCAGTGACCTCCCAGGCCGAAATTAAGATTGTTTCCCCTCTCCATTTTTACAATAATTTATTTGTTACCAGCGCTGAATTATGATTAAAATATAATTTTTTAAGTTAACAATGATTCCCAATACTGATGCTGAGTACTAGATTTGAGTTGCGGCTGAGTGTTGTATCAAAGGGATGATGAAATTCATGTACCCGGTAGTGCTTACTGTCACTCAAATGATCACTGTCATCCCCTTTCGTTCAGTTGGGTACACAGCTTTTTAAAACTTTCAGTTGGGTACCCAGGTTTGATCAAATTTACATTTGGGTACCCACTAATAAGATCATGTTCTGTGTGAGATTTCATAAGTTGGGCACCCAAATGTAAATTTTTATAAAAGCTGGGTATCCAAATGAACATTTAAAAAAGCTGGGTATACCAACTGAACAAAAGGGGGCGACAGTGACCATTTCAGCCTTACTGTCTATGCTTCATTAATAAGGGGAAAGGCATTCAAAAAATGAACAGGGTCGTCATTGAGAGATTACATATGGATACCTACCAAACCAGCCCCAAAAATATAGGTTGGGAAACGGGAAACACAAAATCTTAAAAGGGTGCCCCCCCCCACCTAAACAAGGTTTCACAGACTAGCAATATGCACTATATTATATAATACTCACATGGGTGAATTCAATGATCAACAGACAATATACATTAATGAACAAATATTACACAAAATCTACAAACTTTCAGACAATATGGCAGCCATCTTGATTGAATCTGAAATAGACAGATAAATTAGGTTATTATATTTATGATAAGAGAAGTCAGCTTTTTCACATTGATTATTTAGTAAAAGTCGCTGACAGGAGTGGAAAATTTGAAGCGAGGCTGACATTTTTTAAGTTGAAAAAGGTAATAAAAAGATGACATTTGTTTTTTAGCATCTTCACTATGTGCCTAACCATGTAACACAGAACAAACAGTCTTCATTTCATTGTCCTAAAAGTAATAAACGAATTAAAGCTATCTTCTTCTTGTTGGAAAGTATGATGTAGGTGCGTATTAGAGCATATCACTAAATTCACCCTCTGGGGACCTCATTCTCCAAATGTCGGGCACTATATATAATATATTCCAAGGCCAGTTCACAAACTGATTCCTCTATTATACAGGGTACACTGATCTCCATTTTTCTTAAAGAAACAGCACTTTTTATTTGATTACAAAGCGAGATCTCATGTTCTGGTCGCAGGCCTGAAAATACGGTGCCACAGAGGGTGAATTTAGTGACACTATTCCACACAGCAGGCTAGCATCATTAAATTCACCCTCTGGAGACCTCATTTGCATGGCCTCATCTGCTATGGGAGACCTAGACTCAGATTTAAGTTCGCAGATATGCACCTTGAGTCCTTGATTATGCATTTTGTCGTCTGCCAATTGGGGGATAAAGAGTAACTGAACTAAAACAGAAAAAGAAACTTTCCAAAGAAGTTTCTAAAGCAGCTAAAAAAAACTTATTTATTTGATAATAAAGATACTGTTCAGAGAAGATGAGGCCTGAACAGAATAAGGTCTCCAGAAGGTGAATTTAGTAATGCTAGCCCACAGTGCAGAGTAGCGACATTAAATTCACCCTCTGGGGACCTCATTCTGCAAATGTCAAACACGGGGAGGTACCATGGGAATAGCGCATAAACAACTTCCTGTTAATAGATGATAACTGTAACAAACAACTCTATGACTGGCACTTGATTACACGACTCCTGGCTGTGCGATAATGTTTTTAACGCTTGTTGTCAATCGCAACGTGTTCCATTCACATTTGTCCAGCCATCAACAGGCAATGACGGTGAACCAAAATCTAAAGTTAGTAGCTCTCGATAAATCAGAATGTGTGTTTTAACAACAGATATTCAACTTGAATTACTATTTCATATATTAGGACTGTTCCAGGTGGAATATGATATCTTAACCCTTTCAGTGCCGATTTTTAACCCTGTGCCAATGCATTCTCTTATATATGCGAGTCGACCATAGGTCGCCTCGCATATATAAGAGAATACATTGGCCTAACAATTTTTATAAAATTTTTTAAAAACATTTCTTACAATTTTTAGGACATAAAATAAAAAAACATCCATTACCCTGCAGGGAGCCCCACACATATATAGAAGCATATAGAATAGTGTCGTCTGCTCATGTTTGTCTGGGGCTCTGCATGGGTGAAATTATAAAATTGTTAAAGAATACAAGAAAAAATTATTAAAATTGTAAAAAATTGTTAGGCCAATGCATTCTCTTATATATGCGAGGCGACCTATGGTCGACTCGCATATATAAGAGAATGCATTGGCACAGGGCTCTTAGAGCTCTTTCCATCATTGTATCACATTATTATAATCAATATATTTGAAAAATGATCAAGGAAATATGGGTTGATAAAAAAATCAGACTTGGCACTGAAAGGGTTAAAGACCGAGCTAGAGTAGATTCATGGAGTTTTATTGAGTGACAACTGTACCCAATTTTTAGATTGAACTTAGGTAATTGACCAATAGTTTAAAGGGATTTGTGAGAGTACGTAATTATTATGTGCTGACCTTGACCTCATCGTCGGTCTCTCTCTCTACGATCTCGACTGCTACTCCAGTCCCGTCGGGGCGATCTGTTAATAAAACAAACAATTAATATGATAAATAAAGACTCCCGTCAGGCGATCTATTAATAGAACAATTAATATGATGAATAAAGACTCCCGTCAGGCGATCTATTAATAGAACAATTAATATGATGAATAAAATGCTGCTGTCAGGGCGACCTATTAATAGAACATACATATAATATGATGAATAAAGGCTCCTGTCGGGGCGATCTATTAATAGAACATACAATTAATATGATGAATAAAAGGTCATCAATTTGATGATTAATTGGTAAATCTAACCAACAGGAACCAAATGGTAAACTTTGCATGATATTGTTGATTAGTCGAGTAGATATCTGGACTGTAACAATTCTGATTTTTAACCCTTCCATGACTAGAGCTTCCTGAAATTTTAAAAAACACTGTCAATGCATTCTCTTATATATGCGAGTCTCCCACAGGGATCATCGCATATATAAGAGAATATTTTGGCCTAACAATATTTACCTTGACCTTGTAATCCAGTGCATTCTCTTATAAGACTCGCATATATAAGAGAATTCACTGGCACAGGATCTTTGATGCTGCACAAGCACAGCTCGCTTCATGAATGTGTTACAGATGGCAGTGTTTCAGATGAGTTGTGGCTGCAAAATGTTAATTTCTGATACAAACAAAATCATCGTCTATTGATGGAGCTGTTCATGTTTTCCTTGCATGCTATTGGTTTCGTCTCAACTTATTAAAAAAAAAATCGAGAATAGAATGGCAAGATGTGATCAAAAAGTAATTGAGAACACTACCTAAATTTCAAATTATTTGATTACAAATACAATACTTGGCTCCTATAATTCTTGGTTACAAATACATGTAATACAAACTTTGTAAATACAACGCAAATATAGAATGTGATTACCCAGATCCTATAGGTTATTCAGTCTCTTGAAAGAAACAGGAATCATTGTGTATTGTCATATATAAGGCAGGGGCGACTCCAGTTAGGGGATAACCCTCCTTGTACACACCCCCCGCCCCAACTGGAGCCAATCAGCACCACCCACCCCCCATGGAAAGCCACAATGGTCAGCCTGGTAGCTTCTGGGATTGTATATAGCCGTATGTTGGTTAACAAACAAATTTATGAAAATAGCTATATTTGATATGAGCATCTTAAAGTGATGTGAAACACTCAGGTAGGGTGATCAAATAGAAGTGGAGAATAATCTTGTTCAAAGAAGTTATTTTTACAAATATTATATCTAAATTGACAACACACACCGTCATTCTTATATATTAATTAAATGCAGTGACTGCCGATGGCGAAATCTTTTTCGTCAGTTTATCGCTGATAAAAGCGTCCCGATTCGAGTAGTAAATATTTACAATATAGCGTAGTTCTGACGACATTTTCTATGGAGCGGTACGGTTGATTTGCTTCAAATTTTCGGCGATATTGTAGAATGTTACATTCCTTCAATTGTCATAGCGCCTGAATACTAACTTATCAGTTTCACACACCCGAACAAGTACATAATATGTCTTTAAGCTCCCAGTGGAGAGTTTCACACCAATTAAGTAAACCTATATACATTGAGTCCTGATCTTACCGGCTTCTACTTCTGTATGGACTTCTCGATCGTCGTCGTGGAGATGGTGATCGCCGTCTGGAATAAAAAATTATTGTTTATTTGACATCTTCTAATAAAAACCTGAATCGTTTTCATTAGACGTCTTTTAATAAACACCTGAGCTCCTAATCCCTTGACACAATATAATACTGGAGACACTGGGAGGAAAGCATGATACATTAATTAGAGGGTAACCAGGGTATAACCTAACTGTTTTGCTTCTTACCTCCATCTACAAAATGTTGCTGTAATTTACGGTCAATACACTCAGGGACCCTCTTGATTCAGATTGAAATAATTTTAGCAGGACAGTGACATAACAGTCTCAGAACAGTGTCACAGAACAGTGACATATCAGTCTCAGAACAGTGTCGCAGAACTGTGAAAGTCTGCCATTGTTTCCTCAGTGTGACCGTGCTACTCCAATTTGAATCAAACTGGCCCCTAAGAAAGTGGGTGCAACAAGAACTTGATATCGAGTGAGATAGAGCTTATACATGTAGAGTTAACTAAGGCCATTTTTATTTGATATGATTTGCAGATCCGCCTGTCTGAAATACTCCTTTTTGCACACAAAAAAAAACAACGTGAAATTGCATGTTATTTTTTTTACCGCCGTGTCTGCCAAATCTCTCATGGTAACGAAAAAGATATAATGACGAAAACCATCAAAAACATAATGTACATTATGTATTGAGTATGAACATGATGAGTTTTAGCTCTAAGTTTTAAAAACTATTCCACGGTTGATATCTTTAATATCAATGTCAATGGCTACCCAGACAGGGAACTCTGAACCCTTTAACGCACACAGTAGGGTAAAGAAACTCTGCTGCAGATAAGAAAAGAGCATCCACAGGGCGTGGCAAAATACGCTTGTGGTAATTTCAACAAGGGGCCATAAGTTACTCTGGTAAAAATTGGCAGGCAGAACCCAAGTTCGAACTTGACCTGTATTTTGGGCTAGTAAACTCACATACCAAATTTGATTCCATGCATTTTCGACTTGCGAAACGAAAAAAGGAAACGACGGACAATGATAATTCCAACCAAATGAATTATTTTCTTGCAAAAAAATCTGCAAATCATCTTATCAAATAAATATGGCCCAAATGATAGACTTGTATGAAATAATAGACATATTCTAAAATTAATATTGGACTATAGAACATAGCTTGCATTAATGTAAATTACTAGTAACTTATTATCCGAACCATTTGAACAGGAGTTATATATAAATTACCTGATATTAAAGCTTTTATCACAGGCAGTCCAAAAAATATCTGAAACTTATTTATAAATTACCCGATATTATAGCGTATATACCACGCAGTCCAAAAAAATCCAAAACTTATATATAAATTACAAGTACCTGATATTACCGGCATAGCCCATATCTCAGGCAGTGCAAAAAATAACCAACAATTGGCCGTCGGATTGCACACAATCATAACCTGAATAAGGTGCACCCAAGTCCCGGGAATGCCATGTGAAATGACCAAACTGTTTGCAGACTTAAGCAATTATCTGACTGAACTTGTCCATGTCGAGATTGCAGAGTTGGTACAATCTACTGTACAGTTACTTCCAATATTTAACCCTTTCATAATGGGAGCTGCGCTGTGCAGCATTAAAGACCCTGTGCCAGTGCATTCTCTTATATGTGCCAGTGCATTTTCTTATACATGTATATGCGAGTCTCCCATAGGGAGCATTGTATATACACACGTATAAGAGTATGCACTGACTAACAAGATGAAGGTAAATATTGTTGGGCCAATGCATTCTCTTATATATGAGAGGCGCCCTATGGGCAACTCGCATATATAAGAGAATGCATTGGCACAGGGTTTTTGCAAAAATTCAGGAAGCTCCAGTCATGAAAGGGTTAACCTACACAGTGAGTACTATAGCAAAGCAGTGAATAATCTCACATCTGGCCGACAAGCCGCTCTCTGGCAATCAAGACTGCTTATCTGGATAAAGCATTGTTTTTTCAAGAGGCTGCAGATTTTTCACAAAATAACAAAAGCATGTCTACTAGTAGGGCGTGGCCAACGCCTGTAGTAATTCCAACCAATGGCCATAACTCTGAGGAAAATTGGCGGGAAAACCCAAAAAACAAACTTGACCTTTATTTTGAGCTAGTAAACTGCCAAATTTCATTCCATTCAGTTCAGACTTACTAAAGTTATCATTCGGAAACGAAAATTGAGTTCAAATTCCAACAAAAGGGCTACAATTCTGGTGAAAATTGGCAGGCAGAATACAAATTTGACCTGTATTTTGTGCTAATAAACCAACATACCAAATTTAATTCCATTCAGTTTAGATTAACTAAAGTTATCATCAGGAAACCAAAAGTGAAAGGACAGACAGATGGCATGACAGATGGACAGACAGACGAACGGACGGACCAATAACATAATGTCACATATTTTTTAAAACGGAGGTATAAAAAGAAAATGGACGGGTAGGAATACCTATTACCGCATTCACCCTGTGGTTTGATTATCGACGGACCGTTCATATGCTCCCGAGAAACAGAAATAAATTTCAAATAAAAAATTAAGCTGCTTTCACAGACCTGCGGCTGATGCAAGCGGCTATCGGGTTAGGTGCAACATTCATACATGTATATCACTGGCGCTTTCACAGGGTTGGGCATCTCTTTTTTTCCAAAAAGTTTTGAAATTGGTTGCGTTTAACTGTGTACAGCCGCAACCCTGTGAAATCACCAGTGATATTACCGGTATGTATGGTTTGAAATGTTGCGCATAACGTTGCGCATGTGTCAGCAGCAAGTCTGTGAAAGCAGCTTTAGTCTTCAGTTTGAAAGCCCCGTTTCTCTGATTCAACAGACATTTTTCAGAATACTGACGAACATCATTGAGATAAATGCCTCAAATAAATGTACACAATTTCGTTCTTACGCAACCACAATTTAACCTTGTTTTAATTAATGAAAATATCCAATTAGTGGTGATGCTGTGTAGCAAATTTATAAATAATAGCCATGTTGGCGGCGTTGACATTTTTGCTGCCAGTCAGAAATCTACCGGTGTTTATTATACACAGTATATATGTAATGATTTTTTGTTAGGTCATGTGAGTGGCAATGCACTTTTCAGGTACCAAACTTCCACCATGATCGTCAGGGACATGACATATATCAGTGGCATAAGAGTGCACAGCGGATGTGAATAACTAACACTAATTTGCTTTGTGATGCCTATTATTCAATCTTAACCCTTTACCCAACAGAACGGCCAAAACCGGCCAAATAAAGCTTCAACAGCCTAAATTATCTTCGGTCTGTCTCAATAGAACCATACAAATATGGATATCATTGGAACCGGCTCCTTGACCACATTGTGATGGTTACAGTTATGCCCTGTGCCAATGCATTCTCTTATATATGCGAGTCGACCATAGGTCGCCTCGCATATATAAGAGAATGCATTGGCCTAAAAAAAATCTTTTTTTAACACTTTTTACCATTTTTTCTTACATTCTTTAACAATTTTATAATTTTTAATGTGTTAAGCCAATGCATTCTCTTATATATGCGAGGCGACCTATGGTCGACTCGCATATATAAGAGAATGCATTGGCACAGAGCCCTTCTGTTGGGTAAAGGGTTAAATGGCATTTCTTCTGTCAGGGATTATATGTTGAGTGAGTCTATAATCAGAGTACAGGGTAAACATAATATTTGGCGTGCATCCCTGTTTATTCTAACCTACATTATCGCTACATAAGCATAGGACCCTCTCAATAAATAAAAAAAAAACATCATTTTAGCCAGATAAGCGACCTTGCATGACAGAGAGCAGCCTTGTTGGCAAGAGAGGGCATTGACAGAGAAGCGGCATATCAAATGGTAGGTGAGATTCTGAAGTGAGTGAACACCTTGGGATGAAACAATAATTTGATATTTATACACCATTCGGCTAGTTATTATGTACTAATATCTGTGAAGACTTGACCGTTCCCTAGATTAATTGAGAAATACAACGTGAATGAGACTTATAACTGCTTTGTGTGTCTGAAGGTATGTTAACTATGTGCAACAGATAACCATCCAACGCTGAGGAAAACAAAGCAAAAACACATCTTCACAAGACATGGCGGCAAGATTTAAGAAGCTTGTATATTATACACATTCGTATCCAGGATATATGTAAGTGCATCCAGAGAATATAACAGCATGTATCCAGAAGATATACATATGTGTATCTAGAGAATATACACATGTGTATCTAGAAAAAATAGACATGTGTATCTAGAGAATATACATGTGTACCCAGAAAATACACACATGTGTATAAAGAAATTATACACATGTGTATCTAGAAAATATAAACATGTGTATCCAGAGGATATACACATGTGTATCAGGAGGGTATACACAAACTTAACTTGCCGTTCCTTGAGTATACGTGAAGATACACGCATGTCTTAAATACACAAGCTTCGTACATCTCACAGTGGCTGTAATTACTTCAATTCGGAATACTCTAAAGTGGGTTTTTTCAACTCTAATTTACTGTTAACATGCTCTAGTATAATAATTTGTAACAGACATCAAAGTTGTTTGCGAGACACCGGTAGAAATATTCCTCCTTGCTGAAAGATCATCAAACTAATAGATTTTTGGCTGAAAATTCAAAGAATGAGAAGCAAAACTGAATGCAAGTTTAAAATGGAATGACGATGTTACAGTATCCAATGAGGATGATTTAGAGCTAAAGTTATCGTCAGTCTATGGTTAGCATCTACATTTAAATTTATCGGCAGTCTATGGTTAGCATCTACATTTAAAGTTATCGTCAGTCTATGGTTAGCATCTACATATTTGAAGTTGTGGTCTTTCTTCATGGATAGCACTTTAAAACAGAACATTTCAAAAAACTTGCTTGAAGACACTTTATACTGGTAATGCTGGGCAGCAAATATAATGTGTACATGTAAGTTATATCTCATGTAATTCAACTTAAAACGAGATATTTTTAATCGAAAACATTTCAAATGTCAATTTGTAGTGACAAATTCTTCTGTCATGGAGTATTATATAATTAAACCTTTCATTACGAAATGGGTTCTCCTACAGTTATAAATATACATTGGAACAGACCATTAATCATTAGGAAGGGTCTTCAGGAAAATTAAGCATATGACATGATACAAGTCCTACATGTATTTAATGGAGGGGAATGATATATCTGAAAATGTTATTCTGGAACTACTAGTCAGTAGTCAATGAGTATTTAGTATAGAATGGGTTAATAAGGTAACTACTCATCAATGAGTATTTTGTATAGAATGGGTTAAATGGACATGGCTCGTTCAACCACAAAATTATATTTACGTATATATCATATATATGTGACCCGCCATATCAAATCCAGTCGTATATGTAAGTCAGGATTTTTTTACCCTGTGCCAATGCATTCTCTTATATATGCGAGTCGACCATAGGTCGCCTCGCATATATAAGAGAATGCATTGGCCTAACATTTTTTACAATTTTAATAATTTTTTCTTGTATTCTTTAACAATTTTATAATTTCACCCATACAGAACCCCAGACAAACATGAGCAGACGACACTCTTATATATGCTTCTATATACGTGTGGGGCTCCCTGCAGGGTAATGGATGTTTTTTATTTTATGTCCTAAAAATTGTAAGAAACATTTATTTTTTTAAAATGAAAAAAAATTGTTAGGCCAATGCATTCTCTTATATATGCAAGGCGACCTATGGTCGACTCGCATATATAAGAGAATGCATTGGCACAGGGTAAAAAAAATTCCGACTTACGACTGGATTTTATATGGCGGGTCACATATCTGTAAGTTGGTACGAATTATATCAAAACATACCTATGCAGAAGATTTCCAAACAAACTTGTTGATAATGACTCGATATAGTGCTGAAAAAGGTGTTTTGTTTCTGATATTTTTTTCTGTTAATTTGAGATCTTTTTGTTTGCGTCTGTTAAAATTTTGGAATCAGCTAACCTTCCGAGTGTTGAGAAAATTTCACCTCTATACCATGTGATAAAAATCCAGAGCTGTCATCGCACTGCAACACCTCTCCAAATGAATAATAGACCATTCCAATGTAGACTTTTATAACTGAATGGGAGAATCCATTCAGTATAGAAAGGTTGATATGTTGAGGGAACGGAG
The DNA here is from genome assembly GCA_032622095.1 of Siphonodentalium dalli. Classification (NCBI taxonomy): domain Eukaryota; kingdom Metazoa; phylum Mollusca; class Scaphopoda; order Gadilida; family Siphonodentaliidae; genus Siphonodentalium; species Siphonodentalium dalli. The sequence goes on from CP136067.1 coordinate 207,589,388, forward strand.
ACCACACTTTAACAGGTGAAGCCTACAGTTAGTGTAGCAGGTACAATTTTCAAATCTTGTAGCAAATCTAAGAATTTTCAGCCATTTGTGAGAATGTTAAAACACCAACAAACGCCTTAAAGAGTTAAAGAACACAAAATCAGGAGCTTACTGAGTAACAAATCCATTTTCAATGTCCACCACATACATGTACATGTAATATGCAGGCCCTTAATTCCCCCAAATTCAAGTAGGTAATTGCTGTGCCCAAAATATTGAAATGTACCCAAAATAAAAATGTTACTGGAAATGGGTCATTCTCAGAAAATGAAAGCAACAATTTCAAGTTTTTTTGTCTAAATTTTGCAACTATGGATTGGCCCAATGTGCCAAATTTACACAAATAACTAAAGGCCTGGTACATATACATGTATATATTTACACAAATAACTAAAGGCCTGGTACATATACATGTATATATTTTACACACTTCTATTTTTGTATTAAGATGCACTATCTCTTCCTGGTAAAAACAAAATTGTTCTACGAAACTCTTTTTGATGACAGCATTATTAATGTATTATTCCCAAAGACAACAGAGAAATATCTCATCGCCAGTTGAGTCTCCCAGTTCATGCAAAACATTAGGAAAAATTATGTTTATTAAGACAGAATTTCACAGAAACTTCTGTTGGCTGGTCTCTCTCTGACTTAAATTTAATATTTGATTCTGCTAAAAAATTACATAAAGTTCAGGGACGAGATACACCATCTTTATACTGCTTCAAAATTTTATGACAAGGCTAGTCTGTACATGTGTTAAATCAAGAATTTTTTTAGAACTTTAAAAACGGTACCAGATACAGTAATTCCCTAATTAATCGACTCCTTAACCACAGCATAATTATGGGTAACTTTTCAGGATTTAGTCGGAAATATGGCTCTCACTGAGAGCTTTCCGATGAATGGCAATAAGCCATATTTCCGACTAAATCCTGAATAGTTACCCATAATTCTGCTGTGGTTAAGGAGTCGATTAATTAGGGCATTACTGTACAAAAGCCTGTGTTTTTCCCCGAATAATAGAAAATGGAATGTTCGATCAGTAAGCTCCCTTTGCTGAAATAAGAACAAGATAATCAGGGAAAATGCGTACAAACCAATTGAGACGAAAAACGAAGATAGATGACGATATTCCATATATGGAAGTTGTGGCGCAAGAAGGTGTGGACAAACACAGCAGTGCGGCTACAGATGATTGGTAGATTTGGACAAATACAATTTGCTTTTTAGAGGACGCTTGAAGTTAGCACATCGATGACCAATTCGTTGCTATGATGATATTCCTCAGAAGCGTCTCGTTGATTTCTCTTGTTAGTTGTTTTCATGATACGGTTGACTTGCTGGATCGCTGATGTGCGAAGGTCACCATGGTGATGGCGATGTTTTGGGCCAATGACGGGAATATGGTGCAGATATTATTAGATAAATATCTGTTTTCCGGCCTGAACATCTCAATTTCGGTGATGATCAGTGTATTAACGCTATCAATGCGTCAGTTACCATGGTTACTGCCAAGGTTTAGGCGAAGCAAGAAGAGCTGTATCTTAGCTTAGCGTTGTTCCCACTGAGCTAGGCAGTGCGTTGTTTACACCATGCATTAAGTCGAAGCTTGCAGAACGTAGTTTCAACGATGAATGTGTAGTGGTGAAATCAACGATGACTCAGCGTAAATATAAATCCTGTAATATGGTCATCAAGATAAAATTTAGAGTTCCGCCAAAACTGACTGAATGACTCACACTCACGTCATCTTAATTCTTATTTCCAACCACATGTAATCCATATTTCAATCACGTCATCTTAATTCTGATTTCCAACCACATGTAATCATCCACAATTCAATCACGTCATCTTAATTCTGATTTCCAACCACATGTAATCCACAATTCAAGACACATGGTACCACCATGCAGACCTGGTTATAACTCAAATGTTGGTGCTGGACAAAATGACAATTGGTTTGTGCCGGACATTAAACATTTTTCGACTGTCAAACAAATTTTCAAAAAGTATATGCTACATGTACAGTATGCTATGTGTTACCAGAGAATAAAGGTATCTGATTAAATAAAATTGTTAGATAAAACTTTGCAAAAATGGAGTAGATTTTAGGTCTGTCATGATTCATCGCGATTCCGATGCATGCATTATAAAGTTCATGATGCAATGCACCATATTGGGAGGGTGCGATCCGATGAAAAAACAATTCATGTATGCAGAGTTATAAATAGTCAAAGATTCAAAGTATTCCACTCAAAACTTCTCATCTGGGAAGATCCGAGGACTGTATTAGCTACTATAGTCTACTTTTAATACCTGGCCATGCATTTTGGTCATTTTAGTTAAATGTACATGTAGGTCTTGTAATTTACTTCAATGAATATGAACACTGATGAGAATATACATACTAAAAATGATTAAGTGGTTAATCTAGTTTTCACAGTCATCAGATGTGCATTGCATCATGATAGTAAAATCGCAATTTGCATCGCATCGCGAAGGTCTGAATCATTGCAGCCCAAGTAGATTTTCTGGAATTTGGTTCATACCACTTTCTCGCTAAAAATACATATACAAGTACATAACCATGTGGTGTGTACTATTCGAAAGCCATACCATTACATCCATTGTTTATTTAGATTATTTTGTCATCATAAATAATCAGCACCAGATGTAATGACAGGCACATACCCTGCTGGACAAAACAAGTGTCCATTGGCACCGCGGTGTATTTGCCGTTCGGCCGCGGTGTCAGAGTTTGTAACTGCAGTTGAGCACCACGGCTGAGTGGCAAGTACATCGCTGCCGAACGACAAGTACACATGTATACCATGGCTGAAAAGCAACTACAACGGGGCCGAATGGCATGTGCACCGTGGTTAGATTTCTGGTTTGTATTGTCTTTTTTCAGTTGAATGAATGTACACCGCGGCAACTGCACCATGGCCGAATGGCAAATACACCGTGGCCCAACTGTAGTTTGCCGGTGGAGCCGCGGTGTAGTTGCATTTCGGCCGCGGTGGCAATGCTAACCGCACCGTGGTTAAGTGGACACTTGTTTTGCCCAGCAGGGTACAAACATGCATCGGTCATTTGTGCCAGTCATTGACGATGATCAGATGCTTATCTCCAGGCTTACCAGTACATGTATGTGATGTGAAGCTTCACACAAGATGTCAGACATCAAATATCTTATAATATATTATCATGTTCATGGATTTTTGACTGTGCGTGTTAATGTTTTTACCCTAAAAATCATCTAGAATCACTTAATAAACTTCACATCAACAATGGACGACATACGAGAGATATAATACTGTAATCCGGGAAACATCAATGGACCATGTACAGTAATGCCCTAAATAATTGACTCCTTAACCACACCAGAATTATGGGTAACTTTTCAGGATTTAGTCGGAAATATGGCTCGTTGCCATTCATCAGAAAGATCACAGTGAGAGCTTTCTGATGAATGGCAACAAGCCATATTTCCGACTAAATCCTGAAAAGTTACCCAATTCTGCTGTGGTTAAGGAGTCAATTATTTAGGGAATTACAGTACATGTAGAAGTGATATAACACTGTGCTATGATCCAGAAAGATTTTCAATGTCAAGAACTGTAGCTTACAAAGGAAGTATCCAGAAAAAAACAGATGACAAAATTTATATAAAGTATTAGACACGGATAGAATTTCCGAGAAAGGGGAAATGGTATTTAATTTATATAAAGTATTAGAAATGGATAGAATTTCAGAGAAGGGTGTAATGGTATTTTATTTATATATATTAGACACGGGTAGAATTGCATAGAAGGGGGTAATGGTATTTTATTTATATATATTAGACACGGGTAGAATTGCATAGAAGGGGGTAATGGTCTTTTATTTATATATATATTAGACACGGCTCACACGGGTAGAATTGCATAGAAGGGGGTAATGGTCTTTATTGTTTTCTCTGGATAGGATAAGTACATCGAAAGATGAAGATGTCTACGTAATGAGAATGTGCCATCTGATCAGTCGCAATCAATCGGGTCTACGTAATGAGAATGTGCCATCTGATCAGTCGCAATCAATCGGGTCTACGTAATGAGAATGTGCCATCTGATCAGTCGCAATCAATTGGGTCTTTGAAAGCCTTGCATATAAAGGGAGTTAGATCTCGAAAGTAAACTTTGTCCAAAATAAATTAGGCAACATGAATTTAAATAGTCTGTTTACCAGGGACCAGTCTAAAGGTTTCTAATTGGGAGAAGTTACTTCTCGCTAGACCGGTACACAGACCAGTCTAAAGGTTTCTAATTGGGAGAAGTCACTTCTCACTAGACAGGTACACAGGGACCAGTCTAAAGGTTTCTAATTGGGAGAAGTCACTTCTCACTAGACAGGTACACATACTGTTATGCCCTAAGTAAATGGCCCATCTAACTGAAGTGGCACCCCAGTTTAACTGCGTTCCGTTTTAACCTAACCACGGTTATAAGATGCGTTTAAAGCGCAAGAGAACCGAATAAATTGTGCGGTTAAAACGGATACGTCGCGGTTAAACCGGTATATCTCGCTCTTAATGGAACAGATACCATATGGCGTATATGGCGTGTCATGTTTTAGTTGCCATGCTCGTTAGACAAGTTAGCACAAATAACATGGCAGTGTCCCTTTCAATATCAATATTTTTTGTTGTGGATCTTCTATTTATTTTGGATAAATAGAACAGACATTCATATACCAATATTTTATGTTTTGGGTAAACGGAAGATTGTGATGTATGGTGTGAAAAAATAAAAACGTTTTTGTGTGTTTTATTTATTTTTGGATTTCTTTTTATAATATACTTTATAGTAGCCTTTTGGTGAAAATAACAGTTGGGCTAACCCCAACAGGTAATCGGAATTCTTACGTCCCATTTTCGACTTTAACCATCGATAAAATAAATATTTATATAATTATATATAAATATAATTATTCGACAATTTAGCCGACGAGTGCCGGTCACTTTCAATGTAAGGAAACGCGTTTAAAATAGAACAACAGCAAAACGGAAAAAAACGCATTCAAACGGATCAAATGGCCACTGAATTTCATACAGATTCGAGTGGATAATTATATAATAATATAAAGTGGGGGGTTAGAGTCCCACACATGCATCATAAATGTAAAGTGAGGGAAAACTACAAACGTGACACGCCAGCTAGATTCGCGAATTGCGTATGTACTATTACTAGTATTAAATTCAGCACTCTACTTTGCTTCAAACATAAGCATGTATTTTTTCTCAAGCCGAACAACGGACGTATACTAGAACATACACGTCAAAATTATACAGTTTTCAACAAGTCGGGATTAAAACATAAAATATATCATGTTGAGTACCGATGGTGATAACAAAAACATACAATCAACTCCTGGTCGATTATGAAGTTACCACTTTGCCGTGATCGCTAAAACACAAAACGATAACATACACTGGTAGATGCATGGGTAGTACCCCTCTCTTTCCCATTAAATATTCAAATACCGGAAGGTTAACGTTTACGTGCGGTGTAACTGCAGTTAAGGGTTATTAACTGCGGTAACCTAACCGCATGTAACTGCGATGCCACCGCAATTACGGCAAATAACTGCGGTGCGGTTACGGTTTAACCGCAGTTGTAAACGGATTATAACTGCAGTTAATGGGTCATTTACTTAGGGCATAACAGTACCAGTCTAAAGGTTTCTAATTGGGAGAAGTCACTTCTCGCTAGACAGGTACACAGGGACCAGTCTAAAGGTTTCTAATTGGGAGAAGTCACTTCTCCCTATTTGATTATTAGGGAGAAGTTGACTGTTATCACGGAGAAGTGTGCATGAAACTTCGGACCAATTGGACATGTACCGGTATTATGTAACTCACCAGCCCACAAGGGACTACTTTGGAAATTAGCACATCACTGAAAGGATGTGCCATAGAATGTGCCATGGCAGTCTTAATAGTTCATGGCAGTCTTTTTGTTCATTTTCTTCTTTCATCCCATTATTTAAAGTCTTTTATTGGATAAAATTCCTGCTACTTTTATATTGTGAAAAAATCGTAACACTTAAAAAAACTTAATTTATCTATATTTCGGCTGTTTTCCCAATTGTTGTCATGGTGATTAATATTTGTTTTATTGTTTGTCCCTCCTTCATCTACTCGTTTTTCACTCATATATATTCGTAAACCAGGCTATAATATTGGTGTGGCCTACCAGTTAAATGTTTAAATTATTATTTGTAGAACAAAGGGCATTAAAATAAAACATCTGTAATTAGATCTCAATTTTGAGATGAGGGAGGGAGGCTAGTTATTAACCCTTTATGGAGCCCCAGACAGAGAGAACAATGCACCGATGACTGTCGTCTGCTTGGGTCCGTGTGAGGCTCCATATGGGAGTGATTGAGATGAGGGGAGGCTATTTATATTTTATTTTTGTCTCAAAATCTGGAATACAACCTCCAGCAACAAACAAAAAACATTTCCTTTGCTCAAATCCAATAGATCTAACAGAAATAAAGGGCTTCGACCACATGTCCCCGACAAGGTGGCTTTTCAGTAAGGATAGTTTTTCTTTAACTGTCAAAATTCATCAGACTGTGACCAAATTCAAACTTCGCCATTTTTGTCTTCTGAAATTTGAACTACGCAATGGACGGATGGAAACTGGCTACTTTAATAGTCTTCAAAAAAAAAAAACACTAAGGGAACTTTTTAAGAAGGGTTTTTAAAAGAACATTTCAGTGACAAGGGAGATGCCTGAGAACACAGATTTTGTATTTAATCGACCAAAGCCATACATGATATTAACTTTATAAAATGGTTTTGATGTTGCGTGGTTGAGATTTTTCCCCATGACACTATTTTAAACCACAAAAATCAGATTTGCCACATAGTCCTCAAAATTGAGCAATGCCATGGGAAACGCCATGGCATTTAACATGGGAAACGCCATGGCATCTAACATGGGACATTTTTCCTAATTTTGAGAGCTGTTTGCAGGTTGTCAAGACCCGAATTCATTGCGACTAAATCAGCCAATGAGAAAAGGTAGACACAATAGTAGAAAACTTATTAAAACATGTTTCACACTTGCGGCTACTAGTTCTAGTGCTCTGAAAATTGGCTATTAACCCTTCCATGACTGGAGCTTACTGAAAGTTTGTGAAAACCCTGTACCAATGCATTCTCTTATATATACGAGTCTCCCATACAGAGCCTCGCATATATAAGACAATACATTGGCCTAAAAATATTAACATTGACATTATAAGCCAGTGCATTCTCACTGTGTATATGCAAGGCTCCCTATGGGAGATGGTATATTTAAGAGAATGCACTGGCACAGTGTCTTTAATGCTGCACCAATGCAGCTCCCATCATGAAATGGTTAAGTTCACAAGACAATAGTTTGCTTCGATATTTTGGTTTGGGAATTACTCTTAACCGTGGGTACCATGTGAAATATTGATTGTATGTTACATACTACTCAAACCTTCCTGGCAGTGAATGAACTTCATTTACAGAATCCAATTAAATATAAAATACTGTTAATGTAATACCCTGTCCGACTTAACGGCCCTAAGTCACTATTACCCTGTCCAACTTAACAGCCCTAAGTTACTATTTCTTTGACTTCAGGGGTGCAAAATATCTGATTTGAGTCCAATACACATAGTTAATAGATTTTGATTTGTGGAATCTATTTTCTCGACGGTGTTCTAGTGTTAACGCTAACAGTCACAACGTTACTTCAACGCGGTTGCAATGTTCATCAACGTGGTGGAAACAACCGTCATTGCAACATAACGTGGTGGAGGTCAGAGGTTAGAAATGGAATGATGCCAAAAATATGTTTTGTACCCGTCTGTTTTGGCCAACAACATGCCTCAAACACAGTGTTTGTTAGTTAAATTAGGCAATGCATTGACAAGACATATTGCCTACCTCTGTTACAAGCATTAATATTTCGCCCAGATTGTTAACCATCCACCAATAATGTGTTGTCACGGAAACACACATATCAAAACACACATATATAAATCAACTGTGAGAAATACCACAAAAATAAACCTGAGCTTAGTGTGCCTGTCATTTGCAGAATGAGGTCCACAGATGGTGAATTTAGTGACTATATCCCACATAGCAGGCTAGCATCACTAAATTCACCCTCTGGGGACCTCATTCTGCTTAGGCCTCATCTTCTGTGGAAAGTTTCTTTATTTTAACAAATTTCTATAGAAACTTCTTCGCATATATTCTATTTCATTTTTAGTTTAGTTTGTCTAGATCACCCAAATTGGCAGACGACACATTGCATAATCGAGGTTCCCAATGGGTGTACACCACAATATTCACCATTTGGGAACTTCAATCTGAGTCATATGTCTCCCACAGCATGAGGACATGCAGAATGAGGACCCAAGAGAGTGAATTTGGTGATGCTAGCACACTGTGCGAGATAGCGTCACTAAATATTACCCTCTGGGGACATCATTCTGCAAATGACAGGCACACTAAACTCAGGCAGACACACTAAACTCAGACTTGCACACAAATACTGGTAGCCTTATAATGCCATAATATGTCTATCACAAAAAAAAAGATTTGTAAAGTTGGCCATTGATGGTTGAAATGTTGAAATACCAAATATCAAACAACTTGAAAATGACAACATCATATATTATTACTTGTATCTTGTATTATTAAATGTAACATTGAATCAAAGCCTGGAAATAGTGTGTCTGAACCCATAGAGAGCCCCACATAGACTGGAGCAGACAACACTGTAGTCCATGCTTCCATCTGTGTGAGGCTCACTGTGGGTTACCTATAAAACTAATACATCACATGTATAGATCCAACCCATAGAGAGCCCCACATAGACTGGAGCAGACAACACTGTAGTGCATGCTTCCATCTGTGTGAGGCTCACTGTGCGTTACCTATAAAACTAATACACCACATGTATAGATACAACCCATTGAGAGCCCCACATAGACTGGAGCAGACAACACTGTGTAGTCCATGCTTCCATCTTTGTGAGGCTCACTGTGCGTTACCTATAAAACATTCATGAGTTATTTCCAAGCCTTGAAATAGTCTGTCATTAATTTCCAGAATGAGAATGAAGTCACTGGATGATGAATTTGGTGATGCTAGCATGCTGTACAAGGTAGCATCACTAAATTCATCCTCTGGGGACCTCATTCTGCAAATGTCAGACATTATATCCAGACTTGGTCAGTAATGTAAGACATCCATCTCAAACCTCACTGATAAAAGTTTAATGTTTAACCCACAGGGAGCCTCACACAGATGGAAGCATGCACTATAGAGTGTCGTCTGCTCTAGTCTATGTGGGGCTCTCTATGGGTTAGACACACTATATCTTGCTACAAACGTGTGGCACCATATGTTCAGAACTGATTATCCTTACATATACTCCACAATTACGTGTTCTATTTTTTCCCAGTATGTTAATTTATCATACCTGCCGCCGCCACCACCGCCGCCGCCGCCGCCGCCACCACCACCACCACCGGCGCCACCTCGGTAATCGTCCCTCCTGGGAGGAGGGCCCCCACCCCGTCGTACTGGAGGCCCTCTTGGGCCCCACCTTGATTTGCCAGAAGACAGCTCTACACGGCATCGTCTGTTATTAATTCGCCTGTAAGAAAATAACAAGTACATGTCATCTGTGTGAATACTTTGTACCCTTCGAAAACAATTGATTATTCTGTCCATTAAAGATATATTATGGACATGTTCGTTGCGTTAAACTGATCAGTTAGTATTCAGGAGCTACATGTATGACAACTGGAGGAATGTAGCATTCTACTAACATCGCCGAATATTTCAAGCAAATCGACCATACCACTCCATCGAAAACATCGTCTGAACTACACTCAATTGTAAATATTTACTTCTCGATTCTAAACTGTAAATGTTGTCAATTTGGATATAATATTTATAAAAAATAACTACTTTGAGCAAGATATTCTCCATTTCTATTTGATCACCCTTCCGAAGTTTTTCACATCGCTTTAAAATAAATTAATTTTATAAATAATATGTGACAAATTAGTCCCTGATTATCCAGTAGATAATCATCTCAATATTTGTGAATATATCATTTCAATATTTGTGATGTAATGATTCTGCTTGACATCATTTTTTGACATTGGAACTGTCATCTCTCATCTCTCACATTTTTATATTCAAAAGAGGACTATTTTGGATATGGAAGATAGGCCCACTATAATTATGAAAAGATAAAATATCTTTTAGACACATCCACAAAATGATTTCAAGTGAATATGAGATTTACATTCACCAGGATCATGTGGAATAATCGGCAATCGAATCACTCATCAAAACGTGCCAGGATCGTGGGAATAATCGGCAATCGAATCGCTCATCAAAACGTGCCATGATCGTGTGGAATAATCGGCAATCGAATCGCTCGTCAAAACCTGCCAGGATCATGTGGAATAATCGGCAATCGAATCGCTCATCAAAACGTGCCATGATCGTGTGGAATAATACCAATCGAATCGCTCGATAAAACCTGCCTTGGTTATTTTTTCGCTCTTCTATCTGGAGAGATTTTTTTCCTTGATGTTCGAAAATCAACTAATAAATTTCTGTGACCTTATTCTCAAACTTAAAATAATTCAGGCCATGATTAATCAGCGCTGTTAATTAGCAGAAGAGGCCTTAAATTCCATAAAATGTTGCGAGAATCAAAATATAGTAATTCTACAGCGAATCAGCTGCTTTTCTGAGAATCAAACTGAGAATCATGATTCGGATTCTCGTCAGATTTAACCCTTTACCCAACAGAATGGCCCTGTGCCAATGCATTCTCTTATATATGCGAGTCGACCATAGGTCGCCTCGCATATATAAGAGAATGCATTGGCTTAATACATTAAAAATTATAAAATTGTTAAAGAATGTAAGAAACGAGAGGCCGATCACGATCGGCAGATGTTAACCCATCCCTTGGCGATAAAAATTTACTATGATCAGAATCATAAATGAGAGTTTTGGTTTTGAATTATACTGTATGTACTATTATAGACAAATGTACATAACACAAATTATTGGAATGTATGGGTCACAGGCATTTATATAAGAGAATGCACTGGTACAGGATATGTAATGCTAAACCACCACACCACAGCCTTGGGTTAAATGTGAAACGTGTGACCTGAACATGGAATAATATAGCAGAGTGTCAACAAATCTCAGGAATTGTTTATGTTGAACAATGACCTCTCTATTAAACCAATAACAATTATAATGACCTCAGACCATCTGAAGATATAACTCTGCAGCACAGATGTCCAAGTCTACTGCTAATATCATGTGATGTTTATTGTTGAATCTTTATTTTAAATTAGATACCATAGCCTTCTTTATCAGATTATTTGCGCATTGGCATAAGAGACATCAGAAAATGATATAGTCTTATCAATAGCTCCAAAGGAATGGCATGGAATTGGTGAATTTGATTTAATGTTGCTCCAAACAGATTTACCAGTACATAACACAAGATTTTGGACCGATTTAAACAAATTTGGTGTGGTGATTCGGGGTACCCTTGGCAGAGTTATAATGGTGTTAGTTTTTCAAATTTTCAAACTTAAAAAAATAATTGTTTTTAATTATTAAAAAAAAGGGACACATTGGGAATCTTTTTAATCAACTTGTATCATAATCATCAATATGTAAATGAAAACAAGTGGTCAATCCGGACATCACAATAAGTGTACCATACTATGGTATAGGTACACATAAAAATCTAAATAAATTAATGAATCAATAGGGGCAAAGAGGGTGTCAAAATAAACCAATATAAAATGAAACATGGTATCAGACAGATGAAAGTATCAGGAATGTTGAGATGTGTTAATCTTTAACTACAGAAAGCCATGCAAGTGAATGAGGAGAAACCTGGAGATATAACAGAAGAATTATTAATTGAAATTTCAAATGAGAACATCCCCAGAAATGAATAATAGACTATTCCAATTAAAACATTAGTACTGAATGGGACAGTCCATTGAATCATGATTGGGTTACACTTACAGCTTCACCACTATCATAGAGCTATGTTGTATATACAGTGGCTAAAAATAACTAATATTTCAATAAGAGATCACTTCTGCAGTCTCTCATATTGCAGTTAAGCTGCATTATTGGTAGTTAATTGTAATCTACCTGGGTTATCAAAAACTCAAATCTGTTCAATTCTTAGTTGAAAAAGGGCCATAACTCTGGTATAACAAATCAGATCTAACCCATATTCGAACTTGATCTGTATTTTGAGTTGAGAAACTCAGATACAAAATTTTGTTTCTATCAGTTGAAAAATTGTAGATTTATCGAAACATGCATGAATTCTATGTCAAAGGGCCATAACTCCATTAAAAAATATCGGATCAAACCCATATTCGAACTCGATATGTATTTTGGGCTGAGCAACTCGCCTACCAAATTTGGTTACGGTCAGATGAATTTTTTAGTTATGGCAGCATGCATGAATTCTAAGTTGAAAAAGGGCCATAACTCTGTAACAAAATCTAGGATCAAACCCAAATTCGAACTCGATCTGTATTTTTGGCTGAGAAACCCATAAACAAAAATTGGTTTCGATCGGATGGAAAATGTTTGAGTTATCGCATTACTCGTAAAGTGTCTACGGACAGACAGACGGACAGACAGACGGACCAACGACGAGTGGTCAATCCGGGCAACGACACTATGTTTACCATACTATGGTATGGGTAAACATAAAAATGGTAAAAAGTTTTAAAAAAAGATTTTTTTTTAGGCTAATGCATTCTCTTATATATGCGAGGCGACCTATGGTCGACTCGCATATATAAGAGAATGCATTGGCACAGGGCATAACTGTAACCATCACAATGTGGTCAATGAGCCGGTTCCAATGATATCCATATTTGTATGGTTTTATTGAGACAGACCCAAGATAATTTAGGCTGTTGCAACTTTATTTGGCCGGTTTGTTGGGTAAAGGGTTAAACCGTTAAAGCCTAGGACATAAATCATGATTCGGATTCTCGTCAGATTTAAAGCCTAGGACAGAAATGTTTCCTCGGCTAGAAAGACTAGGATCTGTTCTGTATAGTTGCATGCTCTATTATGCTCTGCATATATAATATCAGTACACCCTACAGCGGTCATAGTGAATACAAAGAACAGTTGTAGCAATCTAAAAAGAAGCTACTGGCATCATCCAAATAATGTATAAAGACATCACATTGTTACAGTTGAGTATAGGGGAACAAACATCCGACATCGAAATTGGCCGATTGTGCCTCCAGATAATAAGAAATCGGTCGGAAAGGCCTTTTCATTGTCGGAACATCTCTAGAAACCCTCCACTGAGGTATTCCCGGATGGAATAACAAATAATCATGCCGGTAACCATGGCCTAATAACTCACGTTCCATCCAATGCCCTAGTTGCATCCTCTGCATCCCTGGGGTCGTTGAATTCAACAAATGCGAAGCCAGGAGGATTCCTTGCAACCCAGACATTCTTCAAACTCCCGAAGCGGCTGAATTTGTCTTCTATTTCCTGCTTAGCGGCTCCATAACCTAAATCACCAATGTACACTTTGGCATCTAATTTGGCTTCTTTCGTTGAACCATATTCTCTTGACATGTTGGCTGCGACAACCTGTGCAAAAATTTATTAATTTTGATTGGCGAGAACAAGCAATGCAGCTTCCCAATTAATGATGTAGTTACATGTACATGCTGTAAAAGCTTGAAAGAGCAAGTGGGATTAAGGATCAAGTGTTCTCAAAGATAAGTGCATGTGCATACATTGTACAGGTACTTATTTTTCAGAAACACTGGTTTCCTTCCCAGGATGCTTAGAAAAAAATGGCGACCTACAGTAATGCCCTAAATAATTGACTCCTTACCACAGCAGAAATATGGGTAATTTGCCATTCAGAAACACTCACTGAGAGCTTTCCGATTAATGGCAATAAGCCATATTTCCGATTAAATCCTGAAAAATTACCCATAATTCTGCTGTGGTTAAGGAGTCGATTATTTAGGGCATTACTGCATATATCGACCAGTCTGACATTCGGAAATATCTGTAAAAAAAATTTTAAACTCTTAATTTGGTAAAATGAATTATTTTATCTCTGCAAAGTCGCAGATCAGTGTTTTTATAGGAAACAGGCGACATGCCCAGCATCCAATTGTGAAATGTACAATGTTTGTTTTTATTTTGTAAATCACTTCACTACTGGTACCAAGCCTTGAAATAGGGTGTCTGTCATTTGCAGAATGAGGTCCCCAGAGGGTGATTTTAGTGATGCTACCCCACATAGCGGGCTAGCATCACCAAATTCACCCTCTGGGAACCTCATTCTGCTGAGGTGTAAGCAGAATGAGGTCCCCAGAGGGTGAATTTGGTGATGCTAGCCCGCTATGCGGGGTAGCATCACTAAATTCACCCTCTGGGGACCTCATTCTGCAAATGACAGACACACTATTTCAAGGCTTCACTAGTACTTTCGCTTCGCTCTTGTTGATACCCAATTAGAAATTTGATTGAAACCTTATTTTTCAGGACTTTATCCTGGGTGTCTTTTTGCATGATACTGTGAAATAATTTTGAGGCTGAAGATGTGAATACAGAGAAATTTATTTGAAACAGTTGGTGCCAAATGGGAAGTGGCATATTTTTTTGTTAGGTGAGCAAAATTTATATTATGGTCGTCTCTGATACAAGTAAATAGCATTCATGCTTTTGTTTCCAAAAATTTGTGTACACATTGAAATAAAGAGCGTTTTCAAATATGATCTTTTGTACCCATTTTCAATTGAGGATGATTTTGTGGATTTCTAAGATGAATGTTTGTTACCAATGATGGTTATTTTTTCCCTAAATGTACTTACATATTCTATGTCAACTTAGATTAGTGCGATTTCAGCTGACAATGTTCCATTGTGATACCACAATTTGTTTGAGATACATGTGAGAAACAGTGGTGAATTAAATACATATCAAACTAAATATTGTTTTCCATTAGGCACTTTTCGATACAAACATGCTATACTATCAGGGTTTCCACATGGGCAGTAAAGCTCCATAACCGGACCCGGATTTGTCACCAAAAAAAAACTTCCATAAAAAAAAGGGTGCTGTATTAATCAATGTAATCAGAGTTGATTTCTGTGGGTTCAGTTGTCTTTGATCTTTCCGATTACCATCTGCACTGATGCCAAAAATACACCACTTCAAAGGTTGATACTCATTTTGTGTTTCAATGATTGGTCTGTCGGCAAAACATCACACACATGCGGAAAACATTAAACAACTGACTTCTATTGGCACCGATCAGTGTAATTGTGACGTTGACTGCTTCGATTTCGCTCAGAATAAATTCTCAGACACCCCCCCCCCCCCCCAGACAGAAGGCCCTCCCCCATGTCCCACGGTTCTGGTGCTAGCAATATTTTATTTGAACAGAACAGAACATGATTCCCAATGGGATTCATAGAACCCAGGAACCCAAAAAGATATATAAACCAGCTGATACTTCGGTCAAGTCAGCCGATATATAAAAAAATACTTGCAGAAATAATGAGTATGTTCAAGGAATTTATCGACAAATACGATCTTTAACTTCAAAATTATTAAAAGTATTAAAACTGGTAGTTTATTTCTCAAGATGGATTCTGAGAATGACATGTCATAGAAACCAAAACCACCCGGCTATGTTCCAGGAGCGATAACTCTATAATTTGATGATCGATTCTTCTTACATCGTTTTGACTTTCCAGCCAGCATTGGCCAAACTCGAGAATAATATCAAGCAAAAAGTCGCCTAACTTTATGTGCTATTATACATGTATACAGGATTTTTTCCCCTGAAATTCCGAAGCTGTACCGGTATATAAATATAGACGACTTGCTCAATGCTGGCCGGAAAGATGTACAATGTAAGATGAATTCGGGAATTTCCAATTTATTATTTATATAATGGAGATGAAGGTCACAAGTAGGGTTGGGCAGTATTTACGTTTTTTAAAACCGTGATTTTTCCAAAATAACACCGCGATGTACGGTTTTATTGAATATTATTTTACTATTGAAAAATACCACGTAAAATCTAATTTTAAACGAGAGATATAACACTCCGGTTTTTCGTTATAAGCGATGTGCCCATTCTATAAAGTTCCTGCCTTCTGGAATACGCAACAACATTGAGTGAATTACAGGCTCAAGTTATCCTGATTACTCCATTGTTTACATGAGCACATGCTCATAGGTTGATAGAGGACCTAGTAGAATTGGGCCAAGATGGTTCATTCTGGGCTGTCTGCAGTTTATCACACAATATAAATTATGGAACATTTTTAATTAACTTTTGAACACGGGGAAAGATAATCATTGAACAATATTGCAGTTCGTGAGTCTATTTGTCCAAATTATTGGCAAGGAACACTAACATGTCAACTCTAGACGGATTGAGACGTGTTCGTTTCCCCGAGTCAAGTTTTAAGATATAATTGAACGACATATACCGGTACCACCGAGTCGTGAGTCGGAATGTTTGGACGAAGTATCGCTCGTGAAGTTACACCGCTACCAGGTTGGATTCGGAAGAAGATACCCCATCGCTCTACTTCAGCCCAAAATACAACCGTTGCGTCATTGGTTACAATAAAAGACAATGGAGACTTGGAAGCGACCAATAAAGGCTGCTTTCAATCAGCGGTCCGCTAAAGTATTCAACTCAGTATTGGATTGTAATTTGAAACAGTCTTTTGAGGTGATAAAATTGTGGTTGTGATATACATATGTATTGAGTTTTTATTTTATACAGGTTTCAATACGGTTTTTCTTTTCCAAACCGACTATAGTCAATATATTGAAATATCGCCCAGCATAACTTGATAGTTGTTGATAATTACAGTATAAGCAATGCCGGCATATCTTACATGATTCAATTATTTCAACTTGTTAATATCAATCTCCAGTGAATATACTTTTCTAGAAACTTATTTGGATCTACTCATGTGAAAGGAAATGGGGGTGGGTTTCGGACAAAAAATAAATTTCAAAATTTGTATACGTAGGACCTTCAATTTTGAGGCGCACAATTGCTCTTACGTGCCATAGCGCACCTGGAATTGAAAAATATCAAGCAAAAACTTGAAAAAGTTGCGTGCCCCACGATCTTGGTTAAGTTTACTCAATGATTTAATAAAATGCTAAATAGTAATGGTTGTGATAATAATGATCGCCGTAGAAGTCATAGCATAGTGTTTTTTAACCCGTAATGGTCTGTGTGTCCCAATGTGTCTGTCGCAGACAAACAAAGAGATCATAAATAGAATCAAAGAGACAACGTTGTCAAAACAGATATATTATGCCATCGCTCAATATTGGTAAGCATGTGGTACTAGGCCTACTTTAGAGTTACAATTGAACAGACACATGTCCTACTCCTTACAAAAACAGGACATCACAGATCAACTCACTGTTGTGATAAAAGGTTTATTATATGAAGCCCAGTTCACAATATTAAATAACCCTTTAATCTGATTTAATTACTGATTGTTTTCACTTCAGCAGTTTAATTTTCTTATTTTCAATGGATAAATACGGTATCCAGACGATTGGGACCTTGGACGATTGGGACCTTGGACGATTGGGACCTTGGACGATTGGACGATTGGGACCTTGAGTCAAGACGATTGGGACCTTATTCAAGTTAATATAAGTTTATACCGTAATATACGTTTATATTTTATTTATATGTTCCTATTAAATAATTATTACATTGTGTTAGTGTTAGTAAGTATAGACTCACAGTGAGTACAGTTTATCAATGTTTACTTAACGGCAGCCTACTTAAAAGTAGGTGCCGATCGTGTTGTTATTGCTCTGTAAAAACAAGAACAGCTATATAAGATTTCCAGATCTGAAATGATGGCATATCAAACATGTCTTCCGAAAACGTTGAGTGCTTATTCTGTGGTGTCGAAATTCGACCTCGGCAGGAAGGTTTGAACTGCGGTGGCTGTTCTCGTTGGCAGCATCGTAAGTGTCAGACTGGTGTCAGCAGAGAAGTTTACAGACAAGCAGTGAAAGAGCGTTCAGATATCGACTGGTCATGTTCATCTTGTAAAACCAAACAGGTATATATATATTTTTAAATCTTCCTTTATACATGCATGCAACACCTTTAAAAAGAACAGAAATATAATAATGTAAAAACTTTCAATTTACCATTTCGAAACTGAGAATTCATGGATCATGTTAGATAAAGAGCGTTTTATTTTCCGATCTGTTATAGACTAAAATCAGAAGGTTTTATTTCCCGTTATATTCCGTTTTCCGTATGCTATAAATATTTTTCCTAATTTTTTTAAACTAATATACCGTACTTATAATTTCTTATATATAACTGAAGAAATCAATTACTCAAGGTCCCAATCGTCCTGACTCAACTTCACTCAAGGTCCCAATCGTCTGAGGTCCCAATCGTCCAAGGTCCCAATCGTCCCGAGGTCCCAATCGTCCAAGGTCCCAATCGTCTGACAATCATAAATACTAGTAGTCCATTGTCGTTAAACGGCACATCTCCGCAATTTCCGTAGAAGTGTGATCTGATTTGATCCATGGGAAATCACACTCAGTGTGATCCGACGATTTGGATTAGATCTAGATCGTCAAACAATAGTGGTATTTAGGGAAGAATATTCATAGTCATACGGTACGGTATAATATAAATGACTATAGTATTCTTCTCTAAATACCTCTATTGTTTGACAAACTAATCGAAATCTTCAGATCACACTGAGTGAGATCTATTTCCCTGGATCAAATCAGATCACACTCCTACGGCAATAACCGAGATATGCCGAATATTAACGACAACAGACTTATTTTTCCGTTAAAAGTATACTACGTAACTAAGTATACACTGTGGCTGTGTTCATTTTCGCCCCCGTTGATCTGTGTCGTCGCATCACGTCTCGTTCAGATGGGCAGGTTGGTGGTTTGATCCGGCAATCTGCCCAACTCAAGTCGACATGATACTACGACACAGATCAACACACTGTTGTGATAATATCTATTATTTATCCGTGGATTTTGTTTTTGACCAAAATAAATAAATAAATCCAACAACTTGACAACTTTCCACTCGAAACTTGAATGAATACCGACTCAATTTTATTTGTTTTAGATTATTCTGAAATCTATACTACTGTTCGTAGTATAATATGGAACGTGAAGAGTAATGGTGTGAAAAACTGAGACCAGTTTGGACGAGGGAATGGACACTGTACATCCGTATACAAAATGGCGATCTATCATCTCCATGATCTTGTCATGGATGCAACTACTTTCATTTTATTTTGAGGTAAGACAACAAAATAACACAACGACAAACAACAGTTTATATTTACGAGCTGGTTTCACTTTAGATCATGCGATAATCTTGTTGTAAATTCGTGACAAAAAAATCCCAAGAACAAACGAAATATCGGCTGAAATTTATTTCTTATTTCGTTATTTATTGACACACTATTTCGACAACGCTCCAGCTTCCGGGGTGCCACCTGGGACGAATTTCTATTGGATACTATTTTTAGCACAACAGGTGCGCGCTGCAGGGGCGTTACGGGGGGTCCGTGACTACCCGCCCCCGAGACAACCCGCCCCCTTTCACTCTGAGACAACCCGCCCCCGGACAACCCGCCCCCAAAAATCAATTAGCGGTAATCAGTGGCTAATTAGGAGGGCTGAGGGGATTTTTATTTGATATTTAACAACATGGACAACAATAAATACACATGTAATATAATATATCTTATGAACACAAAAATGCATCAACGATAATATGTTTATTTATTACGAAGTTTAATGAACGAAATTTAAAAACGGAATGAATGAATATGAACGAAGATTAAAAATAAGTTTAACAAACGAACAATGATTAATTTGGGGCTGACGGATGAAGTTGTGCAATGGACCCTTCTGACCATAAGTATGCCGTCTCAAGGCCGACGGTTGATGTGTGTCTCTTCACGGCCTGCGTCCAATGGAAGCAGCATCTGTATCTGGAAATATATACTTCTTTCACAGCTTTCCACTGTGATAATGAACCATTTGCATCAATTGTTTGTTTTGAAAGCACCCCTTTTAATTAGTCTTCACTTACCCTATGTGCCGTTCAGTTGTCAAAACATCGTGTCATTCTTTATCCCAGTCCAGGCATTGACATAATTAATGAATAAACACATGTTTTGTTGATCAAAATCTGTAATAATATATCATAAAAGAATATAATCACTCTTAAAAATTTCGGGACAACCCGCCCTCATTTATCGGGACAACCCGCCCCCAAAATAGCATAGGGGCGGGTTGTCTCGGGGGCGGGTAGTCCCGTTCCCGTTACGGGCATTTGGCTCCCTTTCTATTCTGAGGGGTTTTACAGATAAAATATGTTGACGTTAGCTATATTATACCTCGTTTCCGACTAATATCTGGGACGAGTTAAGTTCATATATTAATATTAAATATCTTCTACTCATTTGAAATTACTGTTTCAATCGTGAGGTTCGCCGAAAACGTATTGTAATTTGTATTGGTATTTAGAAGAAGTTTATATGCTGAGAACATGTTTGTTTTGAAGAACAAATTGACTATTTTTGCAACTCCAGATGAGAAAATCGGGTATATTTTATAAACGGGTAAACAAAATACTAATAATTCAATCGATTGACATCCACTTTTTGGCTCATGACCAGTTGGGATGGAGATAGCCTATTTTCGTGGTACATCAGACTAGTCATTACCAGATTACACATGTAAACAGTATAGGCCTACACGCACTTGAAGTATAATCAATCAGAGCTGTCATGTCAACAGTTTCAATAACTGTCCACAGTCTATGTAATTTAATATCACGAATGAGTGAATCATTTACTATTATCAGAATATACACCCCACCAAAAACTAAATGCCAATAAAGTATCCATGCTCAACCTGCAAGAAATCTGTAATTAAGAAACAACCAAGATGCTCTAAGATGTGACCTGTGCGACCAGTGGATTCATTTGAAATGATCGAAGCTAAATAAAACTGATCTACGAAAACTTGATGAAGACAACACATCTTGGTTCTGCTACCACTGTATCCAAGAAGTCTTCCCTTTCAATCATATTGACGAAGAATTAATTAAGCTCTCTTCAAGTTAGCAATATATGACATGAAACAAAATGTCAATCATTTAGATCTGCCAAACATGAAACAACTTCTAACAAACCCCTTTACATTAAACGATGATTTCCAAAATGAGTATGATTCAAAAGAAAATGCGAGTTTGTTAGACTACCCGAATTCCTCAAATTATAGATAAATTATCAACCTTCCTCAACAATTGCAGACATAACTTTGACATTATAGGTATAACATGGTTATCTAATGACTCACCAATGAACCTCATGAAATTAAATGGATATAATTTGATTGAAAGTCACAGAGAAAATAAAGGGGGAGGAGGAGTTGGACTTTATATAAACTCATCACTAAAAACTGAGATCCGTACTGATTTGAATATCAACAATGACTTTCTGGAAAGCATTTTCATTGAGCTGGAAAATAATAGAGGGGGAAAAAAATAATAGGCTGCATATATCGACCCCCAAATTCAGATCTTGAGAAATTCATGGAGAAAATGGAGTCTATAATGTTGAAAATAACCAAAGAGAAGCGGGATTGTATCTTGTTGGGAGACTTTAATATTAATCTAGGATTTGATAATAATGCAGGTAAAGGTTTCACCAATCTATTGAAATCCTTTATGTTCCTCCCAACTAAACCAACACGAATAACAGAGTTCAGTGCAGCCCTAAATAGACAACATATTCACCAACTGTCACCATTCTTCCCCAAAATACTCAGGCATTTTTGTTGAAGATATATCTGATCACCTACCAATATTCCTTATAATAACTGAGCATGAAAATAAACACTGCCCAAATAAAGAGATGCACATCTACTAACGCGAATTTTCAAATCAGAACATTCAAAACTTTATCAATAAGATATCCTCTATGGACTGGGGCACTGTTTACAACAGTACCGACTGCAATTCATCCTATGTCAAACTTTCATTGATTATATGAGTGATGCATACAGCTTTCCAAAATGTAGAAAGAAAATTAGGACTCAAAACAACAATCCGTGGATAACAGCAGGAATAGTTAACTCAATCAAGAGAAAGAATAAATTGTATAGAAACTTCTTACAAAACAGATCTAAAAATAACAATGAAAGATACAAAGCATATAAAAATGCACTAATCACTACAATAAGAATGGCGAAACGAAGCTATTACCTAATAACAAATTTGAGCGTTACCAAGGAAACATGAAACAACCTGGGCTGTACTGAAAAAAATCCTCAATAAGAACAAAAACAATATTACTGTGAAAGAATTTCTACACGAAAACAAGTACATAAATGGTAAAGTCAAAATTGCAGAAAAATTCAATGAATTTTTCACTAATATTGGACCTAACCTTGCAGCAAAGATAAACTCAACTAAATATCCTAATGATTTTCTCCCAGTTCCCAAATCATTTTCATTTTATATTGAACCTGCTGGAGAATTAGAGATAATGAATATACTAAATAACATAGACTCAAAAAAAGCTGCTGGATTAGATGAATTTAATTGTGGCGCCTTATATATAAAAACAGTGTGCAGAATTCTTTATCCATCCTCTGACATATATTTGTAACTTACCGGTATCTCTCTCACAGGGGGTATTCCCAGAACAAATGAAATTTGCTAAAGTATCACCAATCTTTAAAGCAAAAGACCCAAGTGTAATTGGCAACTACAGACCTGTATCGATCTGTACTACCAATCTTTTCAAAAATACTTGAAAAACTTATGTATAACAGACTAATTAAGTACTTGGAGAAACATAAGATTTTATACAGTAACCCTGAATATGGATTTAGAAAGAATCATTCCACAATTCTAGCACTGACTGACCTCATAGAAAAAATAACTGGTGCCCTAGGCAATCGTGAGCACACAATTGGGGTGTTTCTCGATTTGTCTAAGGCATTTGATACAATTAATCACAGTATAATGCTAAAAAAAACTAGAGAATTATGGATGTCGGGGGGTTGCACTGAAATGGTTTCATGATTATCTTACGCAAAGAAAACAATGTGTCCAATATGATGGTCACATATCACGGAGAGGCCCTAAGATATAACCTTGTGGGACACCACATGTAATTTCATTGAGTTCTGATATCATATCAGAACTCAATGAAATTACATGTGTACGTGTCCCACAAGGCTATATCTTAGGGCCTCTCCTATTTCTAATCTACATGAATGACATACCTAGTGTATGTAAAGATGTCAAACTGATTCTTTTTGCTGACGACACAAATGCATTTTGTTCTGATAAAGATATCCACAACCTATATATCAGAGTTATTAACATTGAAATGGACTATATGAGTTGGTGGTTCGCTGCTAACAAATTGTCTTTGAACATTGATAAAACAAATTATATGTTTACATTTTGTTTTCTGATATCGCGGTTTTCCCACGTTTTTCAGTCAATTTAAGTTGCCATGATGTAATTATGCATTCCTGTATAAAATATGTTTTTGCCTGTGGCAATTCATGTATTTGTATATATGTTTACAATTTATTGTAATTTTGTATCGAACTCTTCAAATATGGAGGATAATAAAGATATATATATTGAAAACAATCTATCTTGGGATAAACACATAAGTTTAATATGCTCTAAACTTTCCAGTAATGTTGGAATTCTGAGAAAAATCAGTGACTTTGTTCCTATGCTGCTACATGTACATTGAAAACCGTGTATCTATCATTAATTATACCCTACCTGACCTACTGTAATGCAATCTGGAGCTCGTCAACCAAAACAAATCTTATTAAAATCAGAAAATTACAGGAGAATACCCTAAAAATTATCTCAAATTGTACTAGTAATATTTCTATATATTGCAGACAAGCCAAACTACTAATGCTTGATGACATTGGGAACATGCAGCTAATTAGAATACTGCATGACTACCATACACATGCACTACCTGATTCCTTATCAAAATTATTCACAAACCTAGCAGATATACATAGCCATAATACTCACTCAAAATCAAACCTACATCTCTTTCTCTCTCTCTGAAATGTTCTTCTCCTCTTGCACTTGCACCCACATGTAGTTTATGTCTATATTATAATTATTGTATTATTATAGGGCTCTGACCCATAAGCCATGGCTTCCACAGAGCTCCATTACCATATTGTAATTTATAATTGATCATCAAATAAAATCGTTTGAGTTTGATAGCCTACATGTATACTAGTTATAGATAACTTCCTTGGTTAAGCGTAAACTTTGCCTTTGGTTATGCTTCATGATAAATCTACATGTATTTAACACACTTCTGTTTCTGTTGCAATTCTGAATTTCTGGGCGCTAGATGTTATGCTCTAGATACTCCTGAAACATGGTTATGAGAGCTACATGTACATGTAGTCCAGGCTATATCATGAATTTCACGTCTGGAGACACAGTGAACAGCGGGTTCCAATCTGTTTTATAGGCCTGCACGTTGCAAAATTATGTGTAACATATTTTTCATTCGCCTTGTTTTGTGTTTAGGTAACCCATACCATAGGTTAGCATAAGAGTTACACAACTGGTATCATTAACAAGTGGGCATCCGGCAACTCATTGAAATACCGTAATAAGTTTGAATGTCTCATTTAAGGTGAGAAATTTTCACCTTAATTTGAGACATTCAAAATTATTACGGTATTTCATTGAGAATCAGTTTTCACGAGACCTACATAAAACTTTGGCGCGACCTGTTTTTTTTTCGTTCATGGCATTTTCAAGAATTTTCAATTTAGGCGAACTGAATAGTCGTTCATGTCAAATTTGCAAGCCTGGTTTTACATATACATGTATAACGTAGCACTTTCAAACACTGAATATTTATATATATTTCCTCTACCTGTCAGGGCCTGACTCAGCCCGTTTTCGACTCCCGTATACCGGGTTTGGGGACATTGATTTTGGGTGCCCAAACAAATTGAAGGCAAAAAAACAAAAAAATTATATATTTTTTTTAATTCGGGACGCAATTCACATTATAACAAGATACACAGCATTTATGTATTTATATATATTGACATAAGACATTTAAGTTTACAAAAAGATTTAAGTTTAACAGTTGGAATCATACTGTAAAGTATGTTTGGTTCTATCTAGCTTTCATCTGTGAAAACTTCAAATAGTTCAGGTTTGTTACCATTCAGCCTTCAGACTTTAGTATTTCAATCAAATTAAAGCGAAATTACACAATACAGTATAGGAACAGTGACAATTTGATCAAATCAACCTGATTATCAGGTGGGATCTCATAATACCAAATGAATAATTAACGTAGAGAGTAGTTCTAATTACTAGGGCCCTAACATATACCGGTATATCAATTGGAAACAAATAGAACAACACAACATAATTTTGAGAGTGTTTAACTACAAACCTAGAAATAAGAAATAATGAAAAAATGTTGCAGGACTGTTCATTCTATCTTTTTCATCTCAGTCATACATTGGGGCATATTATACATTATTAGATTATATTATACATTATTATGATAATATATTAATCTGTTATCATTATGTGTGTTTGTTTAATTCTGTTAAAAACAATGTTATCTTGTAAGTTGAAATAAATATGTTGGTTCATTGTGTCTTTTATTTTGTGTATAAATATAAATTGAGTTCATGTATTAAATGAATTTTGTTTTCTAGCTTAAGTGACTCTGGTCATATTAATAGCTACTGAAAGTATAAAATTCTCTTTGGTTAAAAAATGAAAATCATCCTTCAGATATGCCCAAGATCACTCTCAGAACATTGAAATTTCAAAAAAATTCCCGTACCACCCCCAAAGAGAGGGGCCACCCCTCTCATACTCTCCCCGGTTCCTGTCTTCGGCAGTCGGCGATGACCGAATCGGGAGGTGTCCCCAAATAAAACCTGGAACAGGCCCTGCCTGTATATTTATAACTCATGGTTTCGCATGATGTGCTGAGGGAAAACCAGCTCACAGTGTATACTGAGTGCTTATATGAGCAATTGGGTAGAGATATGAGCAATTGGGTAGAGATCAGTCTGGAGTAAACTACATACCCACGTATAAAAAATAGTATCAGTATGAATCTGAGTGTATGTTTACATAGACTGGGTAGAGATATGAACAATTGCGCAAAAAGCACAATTGAATTATGCTTAAGGACAATTTGAGTTATGCTTAAGCGTAATTGAATTGCACAAGTATCATTGAATTGTGCTTGAAGTCCAATTATTATATAGGTGAAAACGGCCTCCCATAGATTCATAAATTATTTGCCCTGAAACACAAATGACTAGCAAGTACGGTACTAGCCTACTTAGCTTAGATTTCATGCATCTCCACCTACATGTACATGTAATCATCCGTACATGAGGACAATGGGGTAACAAGTAGATGGACATGCACTTAGATGTCAGATCCTGGATAAGTGATCCATCTCGTGGTATGGATTGAGTCTCTCTTTTTAGATCATTTACTTGACAAAGTAAAGTTTGAGCTACTGGTATTACCATGGGTTGGCGTCCATCTGTTGGGGTATCCATTCTTCTGTCCGACAACAATTTCCTTTGGCATAGTACACCCTACAGGCCACATTTCTCATCCAATCATCACTAGACTTCATGTGGATCTTCAGGGTGATCTTTAGATGGAAACCATCAATTTTTTCAGAAATTTGTTAAAAAGCATGGCTGCCAGCAGCCATCTTGGATTTCAAATTTGTAGCCATCGGCACACCGTGCAGCCCGCATTTATTGGAGAAATGTTTTGAAATTTTACAGACATGTTTAGGATCAACTCTAGAAGGGAGCTATCAAACTAAGAATAATTCTAATTCACTTAAATGTACATGTAAGTGTAATAATTGGTTTACACTTTTAAAATCATAATTCATTTTCATGTTTTGATGAATTATGCTTAAGTTTAATTATTAATTACGCGCTAGAGTAACTTAGATACCCTGTCTCAAAAATCAACTCAGGTTGAAATGGGTGAATCCTTTGACATATCTTAACCCTTTACCCAACAAAACGGCCAAAAACGCCCAAATAAAGCTTCAACAGCCTAAAATATCTTCGGTCTGTCTCAATAACACCATACAAATATGGATATCATTGGAACCGGTTCATTGACCACATTGTGATGGTTACAGTTATGCCCTGTGCCAATGCATTCTCTTATATATGCGAGTCGACCATAGGTCGCTTTGCATATATAAGAGAATGCATTGGCCTAAAAAAATTCTTTTTTTTAACACTTTTTACCATTTTTTCTTACATTCTTTAACAATTTTATAATTTTTTCTTACATTTTTTAACAATTTTTATAATATTGTTCTACATTCTTTGACAATTTTATCATTTTTAATATGTGTTAAGCCAATGCATTCTCTTATATATGCGAGGCGACCATTGGCACAGGGCCGTTCTGTTGGGTATTAAAAGGGTTAAGTCATTGAGACTGAGTCAAAATAATACTTAAAAAAATGCAAATAGGTGAAGGTACCACCCACACCATTTTAGACCATGCCATTTTATCCAAATTAGAAAACCCAATTATGCTTCAGTATAATTCAATTATGCTTAATAATAACAGAATTACACTTAAGTGGAATTCATGCAGCTGATTACGCATAATTCAATTAAGCATAATTAGCTAATAAATGTGAATTTGTTCTCCCATAGGAATCACTATCAATTTTTTTGCCTTTAGCATTATAGTAAATATAATGCATTTGTGATTCAGCACAGATGTTTTCTGTGTTATTCTTCAAGTTCATCAAAAATGATTTTGCTTCAGCAGAAATGATGTGCACTTCAGTTAAATTGATTTACTATTAAGTGTAATTATAATGCACAAATGATTTATGCTTAAAGGTACTCAATCCGATAAAAATCCTCTCAATTACTATTTCAATGGCTTCGGGGGTCAAAAATATTTGATTCGAGTCGAGGAAGTCACCCATCAAAGCTCAGATTTGTTAGATATCGATTTTAGAAATCTATTATTTTTCATTATCGGGAATACTATCTGGCCCAGAATTGCGTAAAAGGGGGATAACTTGATGACTAAAATTGCGTAAAAGGGGGATAACTTGCGTCAAAATTGCGTTAAAATTACCACTTGATTTTAGAGTTATCCATCCTTGTCATCCAGAGCAGATTATGGCAGTTATTAGTACTCATCTCGAGTTAATAAAAAATTTCAAAAATCAATATCTAATAACTCTGAGCTTTGTTTGATGGGTTCCTCGACTCGAATCAAATATTTTTTACCCCCAAAGCCAAAGAAATAGTAATATAGGACCCTCTGATCGGATTGTTGTTGTTGGAATCTGTTGAGATGGGGACCCTCTTACGGATTGAGTACCTTTAAGCACAAATGATTTACAATTAAGCGTAATTATAATGCACAAATGATTTATGCTTAAGCACAAATGATTTGCACTTCAGTTCAAATGATTTACAATTCAGCGTAATTATAATGCACAAATGATTTACACTCCGGATCAGGGGAGAGTATTATTATATATAGGAATCAGCTTGTCCGTCCATCGACACAACTTAGTCCGAGCTTGTATTCCTACATTTTTCAGTCAATTTTTTAAAATCTTGTCACAGTTATTTGGTACTGGTAGCATTGGAACCTGATTAATGAGGTCCATTCGACTTTTTTAGTCATCAAGTTATCCCCCTTTTACGACTTAGAAGTTTTTCACAACTGATTATTTTCTTCATACCGTGGGGGTGTCCTTAGACTTAGTCCCACCTCTGCCATATTATATACCATTTGGAAGAGGAAGCTCCAAGACATTGTATTATCAACTTATTTAACTGGGAACATGTTGTGTTTGTTGAGATACCAACTTGTGATTTGTGATGAAGTTTCATTATTTTCAATGGAAGGGGATAACTCAATATCTTAAGATATAGAGTTATTCCCCTTCCATGAAAAATACATTTTTAGTTTGAATTCTGTTGCATTCTGGGAGCCATAACGGGGGAAATCTTTCTATGATTTCAGCTAGTTTCAATTTCTCTATGGGCATCTTTTGAGACACAAACATCAAATGGTGATGAATTATAGTATTTTAATCATATTTTATGGCATAAATTGTTATTAAAACTGTATATCAAGGCAGTATAAACAAAATAATCATTGACTTGAAAATTAAATGGGCCTTCAATGCTTTCAATTTCAGAACAAAGTTGCTAGCATCATGGCTGAAGAGATTCCTATACAAACACTGTGTAGCAGATCCTACAGTTTGAATTCAGTTAGAGAAGAAATCATCAATTCACTGAGGAAAGAGCAGCAGACATGAGTGAGTTATCTCCCTTACTCCTCTCAGACATGAGTGAGTTATCTCCCTTACTCCTCTCAGACATGAGTGAGTTATCTCCCTTACTCCTCTCAGACATACCTCCTCATAAAGGAATTGCTCCTGCAGATGACGTCAACATAAATCTGTGTGATCACAAGATTTTGAATCAACCAGAGGAAATGGATACTCAACCAGTTGGTGTGAAGACTCAACCATTAGTTACGGAGACTCAACCATCAGGTACGGAGAATCAAGCAGGATGTTTAGGGCTAAGTGATAATAGTACCTCATTTGCTTCTGTTGCAAAGTCCAAAGGAATGCGACAATGTGCAAATGTGTTATCGCCTCCCTCCATGAAAATGAAAGTTTCTTCAAGTATTTCTGTGGGATTGCCATCATTGCCTTCAAATGCACCTAAAATTAAACGAAAGGCTGCAAACTTGGAGAAATGCATCAAAAGGTTTAGAACGAAAGAGGATACGATAAGTTCGGAAGGTTTACTCAGTGATTCAACGTCGACAGAAGACATTCAGCATGCTTCCAAAATAAGTGATAGGATACATTTCGTTAAACCGTCGGACCAATCTGAAAATCAGAGCAGTGACGATGATAGTAGCCGAGATAAGGTATCGCAAGATGAGAACCGAGAACTTCATGCATGTGGTGTTACACACAATGTAAAAATGATTGATAATATGTCACAGTATGCTACTTCATGCTCTTCTAACTTGTTAATTAACACGGATGATGAGTCACAACATGCAAGTGAAGAACTTACTTCAAGTGATATCAGCAAAGCTACTGAAATATTGCAATCGAAAATAACTGGTGGGCATGAAGTTCCAACCCCTGGAGAACACGATAAAACAGTGTCACCACACAGCAATACAAGTGATACTGCAGGCAATGATGAAGTTCCAAACCTCGGACAACACAACAGCACTGCTTCACCACATTCTAATACAAGTGATACTACATCTGGAAGTGATATTACTATTGATGCTGAAACCTGCTTGAAGCCCCAACTAACCGACATTGATGAAATTCCAACTCCTGGTGAACAAGACACAATAACTTCTTCACCCGATAATACAATCCCAGGTGATTCATCTGTGAGACCTGTACCTCGATTTTTTTGTCCGATGTGCGGTAAGGGATTTCATTGGGAGTCTCAGTTATCACGTCACGGCGTTGTACACACGGGAGAGAAGGCCTTTACATGTGATAAATGTCAAAAATCATTCTCACAGATGGCAGGACTGACTCAGCATTCCACCATCCACACGGGAAATCGACCATTCTTATGTCCGGAAATCAACTGTGAACGCGCCTTCTCTCATAAGTCCCACCTTGAGAATCACATGACCATTCACAGTGATGCTAAGTTTGAGTGTGACTTATGTAAAAGATCTTTCAACCAAAAAGCACTATTGACCCTTCACATGAAGAGTCATTTTAACGATCGACCTTTCAGTTGTATTATCTGTGAGAAGAGCTTTTCTGCCAATGCTCATCTGCAACGACACATGTTAATTCATTCTGGCACGAAACCGTATGTGTGTGAGATCTGTCAGAAAGCCTTTACTCAGGATCCTCATCTCACACGCCACATGAAAATTCACACAGGAGATAAAGACTACGTCTGTGATATTTGTTCCAAGGCTTTTGCACACAAACAGGCGTTACAGAATCATGTTAAGTTACACAACGAGAAATTCAATTTTACCTGTGATAAGTGTGAAATGTTTTTTAAACGAGAGGACGAACTTAAGAAACATACTGATGTGCATCTTGGTAAAGCGCAGTTTTCTTGTGATAAATGTGTGAAGCCCTTTTCGTCAAAGAATAATCTTGATCGCCACATGGCGATTCACGAAGGAAAGAAGCCGTTTGAGTGTCATGCTTGTGATCGAGCATTCTCTCAGAAAACACATTTGATACGTCATCTCCGGCGACATGCTGGGGAAGAGTTATACACAGAATTTGACACTAACAGCTCTTCTTGATTTATCAGGCTTTTTATGTGTACCCATACTATAGTATGGTACACATAGTGTCGACGTCCGGATTGACCATTCGTCCGTCCGTCTATCTGTCTGTCTGTCCATAGACACTTTATGCGTGGTGCGATAACTCAAACATTTTCTAACTGATCAGAACAAAATTTTGTATATGAGTTTCTCAGACCAAAATACAGATCGAGTTTGAATATGGGTTTGATCCGAGTTTTGTTTACGGGTTTATGGCCCTTTTTTTTTACTTAGATTGCACACATGCTACGATAACTCAAAAAATGTTATCTGATCGGAATCAAATTCGGTATTTGAGTTTCTCAGCCCAAAATACAGATCATGTTCGGTTATGAGTTTGATCAAATTTTTTTTAACAGAGTTATGGCCCTTTTTCCAAAAAAAAAAAAAATTAGTTTCAACTCCTTGCTCAATTTAACAACAAAAAAAGAATTCTAAATTTTTTTATTATTAATAATTACTGAGACTCATTTTATCAGTTATAGCTAATCACTATCGCCAAGGTATGGGTTAAACATCTGCCGATCGTGATCGGCCTCCCATTTGTTCAATTTAAAGATGTATTCAGGGTTCCAGACCTCCAGTTGAAACAGCAACATAATAATCTGCTCATTCACATGGTGAGAAATAGTCCGGGACATATTCTTGGTCAGGGACTATACCCCATTCACATGATTCGATTTGGTCATCCTCTATACTGTGTCTGAGGACAAAAATAAACAGTTGGGGACCTAAAAATCATCATGTAAATGCAATTGGTCGGTGACTACTGTATGTTATTTGATTCCCAACCAAATTTAAAAAAATAGTCCAGCTCGTGAGGTGGACCATATTGTAATACATGTAGTTGGTGACCGAATCATCAATGTGTGTACATGTGAATGTTCATGTGAAATGGTCCGGGACCAAACTAAAGTTTTCCATTAATTTACATGGCATATTATAATTAACTTAGTCAAAATTGCGGGTACATTGTTCATGGAGATTTGAAAACTGAACGTTGATTTTGAGCCCATCAGCTCTTTCCTCAGGGTTCAATAAGAGACAACCAGGTATCAATCATCCATGTACCCCACAATGAGCCGGAACACACGATTTATCCCAACCAGGTATCAATCATCCATTTACCCCACAATGAGCCGGAACACACGATTTATCCCAACCAGGTATCAATCATCCATTTACCCCACTATGAGCCAGAACACACGATTTGTCCCCACCACAATGGGTCCACAGCTCCCAAGTTTACTGTGTTTCACATCAAATCCTTTTATTTATTCACATCAATAAGATGGTTTGAATAGCAAATGCCGAAAGTGTTATCCCTGCAGCTGTTTCCACATTCTGTTCTACAGTTAACCCTTTACCCCTTATAGAGCCCCACATAGACTGGAGCAGACGACACTCTGCAGTGCATGCTTCCATCTGTGTGAGGCTCCCTGTGGGATAAATCTCTTAATTAACCCTTTACCCAACAAACCGGCCAAAACCGGCCAAATAAAGCTTCAACAGCCTAAAATATCTTCGGTCTGTCTCAATAGAACCATACAAATATGGATATCATTGGAACCGGCTCCTTGACCACATTGTGATAGTTACAGTTATGCCCTGTGCCATAGGTCGACTCGCATATATAAGAGAATGCATTGGCCTAAAAAAAATCTTTTTTTAACACTTTTTACAATTTTTTCTTACATTCTTTAACAATTTTATAATTTTTAATGTGTTAAGCCAATGCATTCTCTTATATATGCGAGGCGACCTATGGTCGACTCGCATATATAAGAGAATGCATTGGCACAGGGCCCTTCTGTTGGGTAAAGGGTTAACTCATGTGCAGCACTAAAAGCCACCACAGCAGTAGTGTGCAAACTCTATAAAAAAGTCAGAAAACGACTGAACAATTCACGCATGCAAATGTTACAACTTACTTGTCACAGCGATGGAGTATAACCCTGAAAACAAATTTGGGTCAATTTGGCGAACTTAGGTTTAGTCGCAACAATTTTGAGTCACATTGACTAACCCTAACATTTCAGCGGGTCACTATGACTAACTCAGGTCATTGTCATAGTGACTAAGTTACATGAAGAATAACTCTTAACCCTTTACCCAACAGAAGGGCCCTGTGCCAATGCATTCTCTTATATATGCGACCATAGGTCGCCTCGCATATATAAGAGAATGCATTGGCTTAACACATATTAAAAATGATATAATTGTTAAAGAATGTAAGAAAAAATGGTAAAAAGTGTTTAAAAAAAGATTTTTTTTAGGCCAATGCATTCTCTTATATATGTGAGGCGACCTATGGTCGACTCGCATATATAAGAGAATGCATTGGCACAGGGCATAACTGTAACTATCACAATGTGGTCAAGGAGCCGGTTCCAATGATATCCATATTTGTATGGTTCTATTGAGACAGACCAAAGATATTTTAGGCTGTTGAAGCTTTATTTGGCTGGTTTTGTTGGGTAAAGGGTTAATTGCTAACTGCCATAAATAATGTTTAATATTCATTGCTAAATGTTTAATTTCCATTGCATCGCAATTCTGTTAGATCTATAATTGAACCAATGTGATGGGAGGATATATGTACCTCTCAACAGGCCAGTTTTGTAATCTGTGTTTGAGAATTGAGTGAAACTTGTTTTGCTTTCAACTCGGTCTCTGATTCTGGATATATTATCTGGTTGAATTTTGGAATTATTTGCACCAAATTTCCATCAAATTACATTTTTACCTTCCCAGTAACTAAGAAAAGTTAATCATTATGAGTTAATCCTGGTCAATTTGACTAACACAATTCTAGTCTAACACCCCAATCAGTTGTTTCAATCAATTCTCTAAAACATATTATAATACTGGTCTGTTGAGTGGTATACATGTACCAATATTTTGTGGTGTGGGTCTGTTTAACTCGTTCATTGCCAATATGTCTGTTGTCTCTATGAAATAAGAACCTTTTTATCAAGTAATGTAGCCTTTGGTGTGGGGGTAAAGTTCTGATATATAATTATGTCATTATATCCTCCCATCACATTGGTTCAATTATAGATCTATCAGGATTGCGATGCAATCAAAATTGAACATTTAGCAACGAATATTAAACATTATTTAAGTCAGTGTTGCAATTAGAGTTACCATGTATTCTTCAAAGGCCTGAGTTACATGTAGTCTTAGTGACTCGCTGAAATGTTAGGGTTAATCAAAGGGATTCCAAATGCTTGTGACTAACCCCAACTTAGTCAAATTGACCAGAATTGTTTCTCAGTTTCTGAGACATAATTGATGTCATTGTGTTCAAAGTTGGCATTTTTATTTTAACTTTATTCCAATGCATTTGAAATGTTAGTGTTGTATCAATGAAACTTCCATGTGACACACATGGTGCAGTCCCATCATTTAATGGTTTATTAACTCTGGGACCAATTTTATACTTTTGTGATATTTTTCATTTGATTATTCTCCTATTCTATCTCCAGGTGTATAATGGCAAGCCTTCACTTGCATGGATTTTGGAATTAAAAATTAACCATTCTCACAATTTGTGATGCAATAACAGAAATCCTTTCATCTGATCTTCCTCATATTTGTAATTTAGGTTTCTCTTGGCACACTCATCACCCAGTTACTGTATTGTTTGATTAAAGGCCTACCTGAATCACCAAATCACATTATATACGACACTAGCAGGGTTATTCATCACATTATATACAACACTAGCAGGGGTATTCACCAAATCACATTATATACGACACTAGCAGGGTTATTCACCAAATCACATTATATATGACACTAGCAGGGTTATTCATCACATTATATACGACACTAGCAGGGTTATTCACCAAATCACATTATATACGACACTAGCAGGGTTATTCACCAAATCACATTATATACAACACTAGCAGGGTTATTCACCAAATCACATTATATACAACACTAGCAGGGTTATTCACCAAATCACATTATATACAACACTAGCAGGGTTATTCATCACATTATATACAACACTAGCAGGGTTATTCACCAAATCACATTATATACAACACTAGCAGGGTTATTCACCAAATCACATTATATACAACACTAGCAGGGTTATTCACCAAATCACATTATATACAACACTAGCAGGGTTATTCACCAAATCACATTATATACAACACTAGCAGGGTTATTCACCAAATCACATTATATACAACACTAGCAGGGTTATTCACCAAATCACATTATATACGACACTAGCAGGGTTATTCACCAAATCACATTATATACGACACTAGCAGGGTTATTCACCAAATCACATTATATACGACACTAGCAGGGTTATTCACCAAATCACATTATATACGACACTAGCAGGGTTATTCACCAAATCACATTATATACAACACTAGCAGGGTTATTCACCAAATCACATATACAACACTAGCAGGGTTATTCACCAAATCACATTATATACAACACTAGCAGGGTTATTCGGCATTTCTCGGGTGAAGAATGCATAATTTATTTGTGGCCCTTCAAGTCATTTTATATAATTGTTAGTCATCTGGGGTAAACAGCACCTTTTTCATGACTCTCCAGATAAAGTTACATCTATCTTTTCAGTTGATAATAAACGCTCTTTATTACTAATTATTATTGTCTCTTTAAATCATTTGAGATCAACAGCACCTATTCCATGACATTTTACTTTTGTTCACCAATGTTCCCATATAGCGTCTGTGCTAATAATAAACGCTCTTTATTGATCATATGATTTATTACCCCCCACTTATGTCATCTGAGGTCAAAAGCGCATATCCCATGACAATCCCCTGGTCAGGTGACCCATCTGTACACATCTTCCTACATATCTTTATTGCTCATATTTTCCCCTTTAAGTCACCTGAGGTCAACGTCATCTATCCCATGACACTCTACGTGTCAATTTTTATCTACCAGATCGCAACCATTTTGACTATATAGTTAATTATTTAGTTAAATTAATTAGTAGTGCCCTTTTAAGACATCAGATGTCAACGGGACATATCTAATAAGATTCACAGGGTCAAAATAGTTGAAAATACCCATATGTACACATTTTCAACTCCGATTGTCGTCTATCCAAAATATATATAAGATAATTATTAGTGCCCTTCTAAGACATCTGGGGTGAACGGGACCTATCTAATAACTCCCCTGGGTCCAATTACCCCTGTATGCAAATTGTCAGCTCTGTTCATCCAGCCGTTTTGTCGGACATAAACAGACAATCAAACAAACGAAAAAAAAATTGTTTTATCTCATATATATTTTGAAGACCTCTGTCTGTCTGTCTGTTTGTCTGTCTGTCATTAATACAAATCTACGATTCTCGACCGATCGGGACGAAACCTGGTACGTGTGTGTAGTTTGACCAGGCGGTGGTCGTTGTCGTATTGGCGAGCCCGTGCAGCGCATGCGCAGACGAGATCTCGGAAACGGGTGGAGCTATCGACTTGAAATTTGGTATGTTAATGTATCTTGCCCCGAATACGAATTATATCGGGTCACCGAGCCCGTGCGACGCCAGCTTCGCGCATGCGCAGACGAGATCTCGGAAACGGGTAGAGCTATCGACTTGAAATTTGCTATGTGAATGTATCTTGCCCCGGATACGAATTTTATCGGGTCGCCGAGCCCGTGCGACGCCAGCTTCGCGCATGCGCAGACCAGATCTCGGAAACGGGTGGAGCTATCGACTTGAAATTTGGTATGTGAATGTATCTTGCCCCGGATACGAATTTTATCGGGTCGCCGAGCCCGTGCGACGCCAGCTTCGCGCATGCGCAGACCAGATCTCGAAAACGGGTGGAGCTATCGACTTGAAATTTGGTTTTGGAATAGCCCGGACAACGTCGGGCTCATCGGCTAGTTATTATATATTAGTATTATAGTTATAGATATTCCATATTATATACCATTCAAAAGAGGAAGCTCAAAAACATTGTATTATCAACTTATCCGGTCAAATAGCTGTGATCGTGTTGTTTTCGTGTTGTCAAGGTACCGACGTGTGCTCTGTGCTTAATCATTTCATGGCGGGAGCTGCGCTGGTGAGGCATTAAAGATCCTGTGCCGTGCATTCTCTTATATATGCGAGTTGCAGCGAGTCTCCCATTGGCAGACTCGCATATATAAGAGAATGCACTGGCTTACAAGGTGAATGTAATTATTGTTCAAGCCTTGAAATAGGGTGTCAATACACTTAGGAGTATCATCAAACCAAAATTCATCGATGTATGCGGAAGTGTAAATAGAAGTGATTTTTGGCACTTTTTGGGGTTCAGCGGCCCCTAAACCCCAGGAATGCGCAACTTAAGAAATCGGTTTTTCAGAATGTTCCATTATTGGTACCAACTTTAGGGGGTCAAACCTTTTGTACGCAAAAGTGTAAATAGAACATATGCGGGCTCCCTAACTAGAAGGCTTGATGCCAGCCAAGGGGAGGGGGAATGGATTTACGAGCAAACTTGTGAATTTGATATGGTTCGAGATGTGTAGTTAGAAATTCGAAGGTGGACACACCCTCCTAACGCGCAGACCATCTATAGCCATGTCCCCGCAATGGGCCGAGACTGCGTCCCTAGCACCATCTACTCTCTTTATTAATCACAACCTGTCATTAATGCAGTAAACAAAGTTGTTGATGAAAAAAATCGGCCTTCCGTATTTATCTAAGTGCTAGAAGCCGCCTCGAGAATTTGAACACAAATCCTAGGTTAAAATGACAACTTTATCAATAATATTTGCCCATGAAATCTTTCAATAAATAGGTTAACGCATAGCTGACTGAAATTTCATGGAATTCATGGACCTTTGAGTGAGAAAATCGTAGTGAAAGGCTACCGGTCAATAGGACAAATCTACCCGTTTCAATTCGCTATCGCTTTATGTGCTGCATTGAAAGTACCCAAGTGACCGTGACGATGTTCACAGATTTACCCGTACGCGTTCCCGTCGGACGGGTATCGCAAACTCGCTAATATTCATAACACATCATCGATCGGGATTACTATTTCCACTGTTTAGTTTGAATTTTTGTTCTTAACATTCGACTTTAAATAACATTGATCCGAGTGTGGTTGGTGGCATTGTTTAATTGAGCGTAAACACTTGTCCTTGTTACTTGTTGGTTTAGGAAACCGAAATAAAACACTCCGGGATATTTGTATAAATATCGTTCGTCAACCGGACATGTTCCCCGTGCACATTTTAACATAATTGTAGCTATATATAACATATATTTTTCTGTCGTGTTTGTAAACCACCTACTGCTTATAATGGTTGGTAGGGAGTCGCTTGTGGTGTCTTCCATATCGCTAGAAGACACACGTCGCATCGACGATTAAGCTATGATCATTGGCTATAATTGAACATGGGGCGGTATACCTCCACTCGATTCTCTTAAAATGCACCCTAATCGGTCAAATTCTTTTGATAATTATATCTAAATACATCTTAGCTACTATTCGGATCTGCTGTCCCGGTAGAAAAAGAAGAAAATATTTTTATCATCGAAAAAAAAAAATTCTTCCAAGTTCCATCTAAAAAATAATTAGGCCTACGTGTTGTACCCTATCATGTTAAGAATATACAAGTATTACACACATACACACGAATTCTGAGCTTAAAATTTTGAAAAATGACAGTTTTATCGACATAAATCGATTTTAATGGCAAATGCCATGTTAAATGTTATCAGAAGAATAGGGGTCTCGTTACTCTCACATCTAAAAATAGAATCTTTGGGTCTAAAAATTGTTTGAGGGTAAAATTGTTTGAGGGTAAAATTGGTTGTACTAAAATATTCCCAAAATATCAAAACCCAAAAAAAAAATTACATAATGTATTCATATATATGCGTGGATGTGTGTGTGAGGGTGGGTGTGTGTGTGTGAGGGTGTGCACGTGCGTGTGAGAGGGTGGAGAGGGTGCGTTCGTGTGTGTTTGTGTGTGTGTGAGGGTGTGTGAGGGTGTGTATGTGTTTGTGTGTGTGTGAAAGTGTCTATATATGTATAAGTGGATGTATGTGTATATGCATGAAGTGCATATGCAAGTGCGTGATCGAGCGTGTACTCGTGTACTCGTATGTTCGTATCTGTCTCTTTTGGCAGTCAAATTATATAACCATGTATATTGTATAGCCAAATTTTGATGTATTTTTGTTCTCAACTTATTTGTAATGATTTTTTTTTTTCTTCTTTGTTTTGTTTATATATATGCTCTTCATTGTATGGAGGAATAAAGATATATATATATATCAGAAGAATAGGGGTCTCGTTACTCTCACATCTAAAAATAGAATCTTTGGGTCTAAAAATTGTTTGAGGGTAAAATTGTTTGAGGGTAAAATTGGTTGTACTAAAATATTCCCAAAATATCAAAACCCAAAAAAAAAATTTCAAAACCCAAAACTTCCAAAATTTCAAAAACTTCCAAAATTTCAAAAACTTTCAAATATTTCAAAAATTTCAAAAAATTTCAAAATTTCCAGAATTTCAAAAACTTCCAAAATTTCAAAAACTTCCAAAATTTCAAAAACTTACAAAATTTCAAAAACTCCAAAAATTTCAAAAACTTCCAAAATTTCCAAAATTTCCAAAACTTCCAAAATTTCCAAAACTCCAAAAATTTCCAAAACTTCCAAAATTTCCAAACCCAGAATGAACTGTCATATTGAATGAATGATGATTTAATCTCAGCCATTTTTACATGGAACATGAGCGATGTACACGCAATCACACACGCCACATTGGTGGTAACAATGTGTCTTTCACACCTTTGCTTTACCAAATGAATTCTATTATTTCCCCGGTCACAGCTATATGGTATTCAGAAAACATATCGATTTGAGCAGAAATAGTTGTTTAACGGGTTAGTATCAATTAAGGTTGATAAACTGTGTCATTCACACGATAATTAGTTAGCCAAAACATGCATACGTCCAGGACACTCAATTATAGAAATTGCTTTGATGACATTGTTATAACAACATTACGTAATAACCACTTATCGCCCCACATTCATACTTACGCTTTGGACATTTTATCAGTTTATCACGTGATCACTAAATGTGGCAATCGGGTATCCACCGATGCCTGCAATATATTATTTATAATAATTGGACTCATTGATCTCACGTGAATAATACTCTTAGTTGTTCCAATAAAATAGTTATCAAATTCGATCACCAATAGATTTGACTGTGGAATGTAATGACCTTTAACTTATTTATCGATCTAAAGGGACACTCATTATGAATGAATGTTAACAATACAAGCGCACGGATGAAGAGCGTTGAACATATAAAAAATTACTACACGAATGAATTGAACCTTGAAATTTATATTTCACATCTTACCAACAACAGCTACAGACATAATCATAGTATTATACTGTCTTGCATGTACACACGCTATGACATCATTAAAGGCGGACAATCCACTCATGGTGTGACAACAGATACAGACATAGGCATAGTGTTATACAGTCTTCTATGTACCCATGCGATGACACCATTAACGTACATTGGATGTTAGGTATATGACTCTTGAGTATGCACCAATCAATGAGCAAATGAGCAAAAACTGAGCAAATGAGCAAAAAATGAGCAAATGAGCAAGAAAATGAGCAAATGAGCAAGAAAATGAGCAAATGAGCAATAAAAATGAGCAAATGAGCATAAAAATGAGCAAATGAGCAAGAAAATGAGCAAATGAGCAAGAAAATGAGCAAATGAGCAATAAAAATGAGCAAATGAGCATAAAAATGAGCAAATGAGCAAGAAAATGAGCAAATGAGCAATAAAAATGAGCAAATGAGCAAATAAATGAGCAAATGAGCAATAAAAATGAGCAAATGAGCAAGAAAACGAGCAAATGAGCAATAAAAATGAGCAAATGAGCAAATAAATGAGCAAATGAGCAATAAAAATGAGCAAATGAGCAAAAAAATGAGCAAATGAGCAAGAAAATGAGCAAATGAGCAATAAAAATGAGCAAATGAGCAAATAAATGAGCAAATGAGCAAGAAAATGAGCAAATGAGCAAGAAAATGAGCAAATGAGCAATAAAAATGAGCAAATGAGCAAAAAAATGAGCAAATGAGCAAGAAAATGAGCAAATGAGCAATAAAAATGAGCAAATGAGCAAATAAATGAGCAAATGAGCAAGAAAATGAGCAAATGAGCAATAAAAATGAGCAAATGAGCAAAAAAATGCGCAAATGAGCAAGAAAATGAGCAAATGAGCAAGAAAATGAGCAAATGAGCAATAAAAATGAGCAAATGAGCAATAAAAATGAGCAAATGAGCAAAAAAATGGGGCATACCTGTATGCAGGCCTACCAGTGGATGAATAGTCTGTCGGAGAACTACTGTGTAGACAGGTCTTGCCGGTAAGAGAGTCAGACGAGAAGTGAAGGCTCGGCTATTAAAACATAGTAATGCGATAGCGAACATCAAACGAGTCTGCGCACGCATATCTGTCAAAAGGATACAATAGCAGTCATTGGTCAATTTATCCCCGGTGTCATCTCAGTACCCAATCGGGACGAAGCCGAAGGTCAACTCATTTTGTTTTGCTCATTATAGTACGTCACTTGGACATTTTATCAGTTTATCACGTGATCACTAAATGTGGCAATCGGGTATCCACCGATGCCTGCAATTTATTATTTATAATAATTGGACTCATTGATCTCACGTAAATAATACTCTTAGTTGTTCCAATAAAATAGTTATCAAATTCGATCATCAATAGATTTGACTGTGGAATATAATGACCTTTAACTTATTTATCGATCTATGTTAAGACATGGTCTTAACAAAAAACTTGACCATAACAAAAATTACCTTACATTTATGCATGAATCTAATTAGACCATACGTAAATATTGTCAGCTTATCGTCTGATGAGCAAATCCGATGTTTATCAAAAATAGTACAACTTCCAGTTGGTAATTACTCTTACGAATGAAGAGCGTTGAACATATACAAAATTACTACACGAATGAATTGAACCTTGAAATTTATATTTCACATCTTACCAACAACAGCTACAGGCATTATCATAGGGTTATACTGTCTTGCATGTACACACGCTATGACATCATTAAAGGCGGACAATCCACTCACGGTGTGACAACAGATACAGACATAGGCATAGTGTTATACTATCTTACATGTACACACGCTATGACATCATTCGAAGGGGCAATACACTCAAGGAGTTAATGTGACACGAAACAAGGGACGTGATGTAATATTGGTGTTTGAATCTTAAAGGAACACAAGACACTCTAAAGGGACATTCATTATGAATGAATGTTAACAATACAAGCACACGAATGAAGAGCGTTGAACATATACAAAATTACAAGACACTCTAAAGGGACATTCATTATGAATGAATGTTAACAATACAAGCACACGAATGAAGAGCGTTGAACATATACGAAATTACTACACGAATGAACTGAAATTTATATTTCACATCTTACCAACAACAGATACAGACATAGTCATAGTGTTATACTATCTTACATGTACACACGCTATGACATCATTCGAAGGGGCAATACACTCAAGGAGTTAATGTGACACGAAACAAGGGACGTGATGTAATATTGGTGTTTGAATCTTAAAGGAACACAAGACACTCTAAAGGGACATTCATTATGAATGAATGTTAACAATACAAGCACACGAATGAAGAGCGTTGAACATATACAAAATTACAAGACACTCTAAAGGGACATTCATTATGAATGAATGTTAACAATACAAGCACACGAATGCAGAGCGTTGAACATATACAAAATTACTACACGAATGAATTGAACCTTAAAATTTATATTTCACATCTTACCAACAACCGCTACAGACATAATCATAGTGTTATACTGTCTTGCATGTACACACGCTATGAAATCATTAAAGGCGGACAATCCACTCAAGGAGTTAAAGTGACACGAAACAAGGGACGTGATGTAATATTGGTGGTTGAATCTTAAAGGAACACAAGACACTCTAAAGGGGCACTCATTATGAATGAATGTTAACAATACAAGCGCACGAATGAAGAGCGTTAAACATATACAAAATTACTACACGATTGAATTGAACCTTGAAATTTATATTTCACATCTTACCAACAGCTACAGACATAATCATAGGGTTATACTGTCTTG
Organism: Siphonodentalium dalli; assembly: GCA_032622095.1. Classification (NCBI taxonomy): domain Eukaryota; kingdom Metazoa; phylum Mollusca; class Scaphopoda; order Gadilida; family Siphonodentaliidae; genus Siphonodentalium; species Siphonodentalium dalli. The sequence goes on from CP136067.1 coordinate 207,633,256, forward strand.
CATGTACCATGCTATGACATCATTAAAGGGGGGATAATACACGCACGGTGTGGAATGTTAAAGTGACACGAGATAGCGAGGGGTAGCATCACCAAATTACCCTCTGGGGACCTCATTCTGCCATCTAAAAATAGAATCTTTGGGTCTAAAATTGGTTGTACTAAAATATTCCCAAAAACTCAAAACTTCAAAAATTTCAAAAAAAATCAAAAATGGCGGCGGTGGCGCCGCCGCCGAGAGCTTTCCGATGAATGGCAACAAGCCATATTTCCGACTAACTCCTGAAAAGTTACCTATAATTCTGCTGTGGTTAAGGCCGGCGGCGGCGGCGGTGGCGGCGGTGGCATTACGGTATTTTACTGCGGGGTCCGCCGGCGGCGGTGGCATTACGGTATTTTACTGCGGGGTCCGCCGGCGGCGGACCCCGGCGGCGGCGGCACCGCCGCCGCAGTAAAATACAGCAATGCCGCCGCCGCCGCCACCGCCGCCGGCGGACCCCGCAGTAAAATACCGTAATGCCACCGCCGCCACCGCCGCCGCCGCCGGCCTTAACCACAGCAGAATTATAGGTAACTTTTCAGGAGTTAGTCGGAAATATGGCTTGTTGCCATTCATCGGAAAGCTCTCGGCGGCGGCGCCACCGCCGCCATTTTTGAAATTTTTTGAAATTTTTTAAGTTTTGAGTTTTTGGGAATATTTTAGTACAACCAATTTTAGACCCAAAGATTCTATTTTTAGATGGCAGAATGAGGTCCCCAGAGGGTAATTTGGTGATGCTACCCCTCGCTATCTCGTGTCACTTTAACATTCCACACCGTGCGTGTATTATCCCCCCTTTAATGATGTCATAGCATGGTACATGCAAGACAGTATAACCCTATGATTATGTCTGTAGCTGTTGGTAAGATGTGAAATATAAATTTCAAGGTTCAATTCAATCGTGTAGTAATTTTGTATATGTTTAACGCTCTTCATTCGTGCGCTTGTATTGTTAACATTCATTCATAATGAGTGCCCCTTTAGAGTGTCTTGTGTTCCTTTAAGATTCAACCACCAATATTACATCACGTCCCTTGTTTCGTGTCACTTTAACTCCTTGAGTGGATTGTCCGCCTTTAATGATTTCATAGCGTGTGTACATGCAAGACAGTATAACACTATGATTATGTCTGTAGCGGTTGTTGGTAAGATGTGAAATATAAATTTTAAGGTTCAATTCATTCGTGTAGTAATTTTGTATATGTTCAACGCTCTGCATTCGTGTGCTTGTATTGTTAACATTCATTCATAATGAATGTCCCTTTAGAGTGTCTTGTAATTTTGTATATGTTCAACGCTCTTCATTCGTGTGCTTGTATTGTTAACATTCATTCATAATGAATGTCCCTTTAGAGTGTCTTGTGTTCCTTTAAGATTCAAACACCAATATTACATCACGTCCCTTGTTTCGTGTCACATTAACTCCTTGAGTGTATTGCCCCTTCGAATGATGTCATAGCGTGTGTACATGTAAGATAGTATAACACTATGACTATGTCTGTATCTGTTGTTGGTAAGATGTGAAATATAAATTTCAGTTCATTCGTGTAGTAATTTCGTATATGTTCAACGCTCTTCATTCGTGTGCTTGTATTGTTAACATTCATTCATAATGAATGTCCCTTTAGAGTGTCTTGTAATTTTGTATATGTTCAACGCTCTTCATTCGTGTGCTTGTATTGTTAACATTCATTCATAATGAATGTCCCTTTAGAGTGTCTTGTGTTCCTTTAAGATTCAAACACCAATATTACATCACGTCCCTTGTTTCGTGTCACATTAACTCCTTGAGTGTATTGCCCCTTCGAATGATGTCATAGCGTGTGTACATGTAAGATAGTATAACACTATGACTATGTCTGTATCTGTTGTTGGTAGATGTGAAATATAAATTTCAGTTCATTCGTGTAGTAATTTCGTATATGTTCAACGCTCTTCATTCGTGTGCTTGTATTGTTAACATTCATTCATAATGAATGTCCCTTTAGAGTGTCTTGTAATTTTGTATATGTTCAACGCTCTTCATTCGTGTGCTTGTATTGTTAACATTCATTCATAATGAATGTCCCTTTAGAGTGTCTTGTGTTCCTTTAAGATTCAAACACCAATATTACATCACGTCCCTTGTTTCGTGTCACATTAACTCCTTGAGTGTATTGCCCCTTCGAATGATGTCATAGCGTGTGTACATGTAAGATTGTATAACACTATGACTATGTCTGTATCTGTTGTTGGTAAGATGTGAAATATAAATTTCAGTTCATTCGTGTAGTAATTTCGTATATGTTCAACGCTCTTCATTCGTGTGCTTGTATTGTTAACATTCATTCATAATGAATGTCCCTTTAGAGTGTCTTGTAATTTTGTATATGTTCAACGCTCTTCATTCGTGTGCTTGTATTGTTAACATTCATTCATAATGAATGTCCCTTTAGAGTGTCTTGTGTTCCTTTAAGATTCAAACACCAATATTACATCACGTCCCTTGTTTCGTGTCACATTAACTCCTTGAGTGTATTGCCCCTTCGAATGATGTCATAGCGTGTGTACATGTAAGATAGTATAACACTATGCCTATGTCTGTATCTGTTGTCACACCGTGAGTGGATTGTCCGCCTTTAATGATGTCATAGCGTGTGTACATGCAAGACAGTATAACCCTATGATAATGCCTGTAGCTGTTGTTGGTAAGATGTGAAATATAAATTTCAAGGTTCAATTCATTCGTGTAGTAATTTTGTATATGTTCAACGCTCTTCATTCGTAAGAGTAATTACCAACTGGAAGTTGTACTATTTTTGATAAACATCGGATTTGCTCATCAGACGATAAGCTGACAATATTTACGTATGGTCTAATTAGATTCATGCATAAATGTAAGGTAATTTTTGTTATGGTCAAGTTTTTTGTTAAGACCATGTCTTAACATAGATCGATAAATAAGTTAAAGGTCATTATATTCCACAGTCAAATCTATTGATGATCGAATTTGATAACTATTTTATTGGAACAACTAAGAGTATTATTTACGTGAGATCAATGAGTCCAATTATTATAAATAATAAATTGCAGGCATCGGTGGATACCCGATTGCCACATTTAGTGATCACGTGATAAACTGATAAAATGTCCAAGTGACGTACTATAATGAGCAAAAAAAAATGAGTTGACCTTCGGCTTCGTCCCGATTGGGTACTGAGATGACACCGGGGATAAATTGACCAATGACTGCTATTGTATCCTTTTGACAGATATGCGTGCGCAGACTCGTTTGATGTTCGCTATCGCATTACTATGTTTTAATAGCCGAGCCTTCACTTCTCGTCTGACTCTCTTACCGGCAAGACCTGTCTACACAGTACTTCTCCGACAGACTATTCATCCACTGGTAGGCCTGCATACAGGTATGCCCCATTTTTTTGCTCATTTGCTCATTTTTATTGCTCATTTGCTCATTTTTATTGCTCATTTGCTCATTTTCTTGCTCATTTGCTCATTTTCTTGCTCATTTGCTCATTTTTTTGCTCATTTGCTCATTTTTATTGCTCATTTGCTCATTTTCTTGCTCATTTGCTCATTTATTTGCTCATTTGCTCATTTTTATTGCTCATTTGCTCATTTTCTTGCTCATTTGCTCATTTTTTTGCTCATTTGCTCATTTTTATTGCTCATTTGCTCATTTTCTTGCTCATTTGCTCATTTTCTTGCTCATTTGCTCATTTATTTGCTCATTTGCTCATTTTTATTGCTCATTTGCTCATTTTCTTGCTCATTTGCTCATTTTTTTGCTCATTTGCTCATTTTTATTGCTCATTTGCTCATTTATTTGCTCATTTGCTCATTTTTATTGCTCGTTTGCTCATTTTCTTGCTCATCTGCTCATTTTTATTGCTCATTTGCTCATTTATTTGCTCATTTGCTCATTTTTATTGCTCATTTGCTCATTTTCTTGCTCATTTGCTCATTTTTTTGCTCATTTGCTCATTTTTATTGCTCATTTGCTCATTTTCTTGCTCATTTGCTCATTTTCTTGCTCATTTGCTCATTTTTATGCTCATTTGCTCATTTTTATTGCTCATTTGCTCATTTTCTTGCTCATTTGCTCATTTTTATGCTCATTTGCTCATTTTTATTGCTCATTTGCTCATTTTCTTGCTCATTTGCTCATTTTCTTGCTCATTTGCTCATTTTTATGCTCATTTGCTCATTTTTATTGCTCATTTGCTCATTTTCTTGCTCATTTGCTCATTTTCTTGCTCATTTGCTCAGTTTTTGCTCATTTGCTCAGTTTTTGCTCATTTGCTCATTGATTGGTGCATACTCAAGAGTCATATACCTAACATCCAATGTACGTTAATGGTGTCATCGCATGGGTACATAGAAGACTGTATAACACTATGCCTATGTCTGTATCTGTTGTCACACCATGAGTGGATTGTCCGCCTTTAATGATGTCATAGCGTGTGTACATGCAAGACAGTATAATACTATGATTATGTCTGTAGCTGTTGTTGGTAAGATGTGAAATATAAATTTCAAGGTTCAATTCATTCGTGTAGTAATTTTTTATATGTTCAACGCTCTTCATCCGTGCGCTTGTATTGTTAACATTCATTCATAATGAGTGTCCCTTTAGATCGATAAATAAGTTAAAGGTCATTACATTCCACAGTCAAATCTATTGGTGATCGAATTTGATAACTATTTTATTGGAACAACTAAGAGTATTATTCACGTGAGATCAATGAGTCCAATTATTATAAATAATATATTGCAGGCATCGGTGGATACCCGATTGCCACATTTAGTGATCACGTGATAAACTGATAAAATGTCCAAAGCGTAAGTATGAATGTGGGGCGATAAGTGGTTATTACGTAATGTTGTTATAACAATGTCATCAAAGCAATTTCTATAATTGAGTGTCCTGGACGTATGCATGTTTTGGCTAACTAATTATCGTGTGAATGACACAGTTTATCAACCTTAATTGATACTAACCCGTTAAACAACTATTTCTGCTCAAATCGATATGTTTTCTGAATACCATATAGCTGTGACCGGGGAAATAATAGAATTCATTTGGTAAAGCAAAGGTGTGAAAGACACATTGTTACCACCAATGTGGCGTGTGTGATTGCGTGTACATCGCTCATGTTCCATGTAAAAATGGCTGAGATTAAATCATCATTCATTCAATATGACAGTTCATTCTGGGTTTGGAAATTTTGGAAGTTTTGGAAATTTTTGGAGTTTTGGAAATTTTGGAAGTTTTGGAAATTTTGGAAATTTTGGAAGTTTTGGAAATTTTTGGAGTTTTGGAAATTTTGTAAGTTTTTGAAATTTTGGAAGTTTTTGAAATTTTGGAAGTTTTGGAAATTCTGGAAATTTTGGAAGTTTTTGAAATTTTTGAAATATTTGAAAGTTTTTGAAATTTTGGAAGTTTTTGAAATTTTGGAAGTTTTGGGTTTTGAAATTTTTTTTTTGGGTTTTGATATTTTGGGAATATTTTAGTACAACCAATTTTACCCTCAAACAATTTTACCCTCAAACAATTTTTAGACCCAAAGATTCTATTTTTAGATGTGAGAGTAACGAGACCCCTATTCTTCTGTTATCATCGAAAACAAATAATTTCTTCCATCTAAAACATAATTACGTACTGTACCCTGTCATTTTAGGAATATATAAGTATCCCACACAGAAACACCAAGTCTCAGCTTAAATTTTGAAAAATAAGAGATTTATCGACATAAATCGATTTATATGGCAGATCCCATGTTAAATAAATTTTAGGGCCCTGCAAATGTTTTCTGAGCTGTTCCATATTGGGCACCAGAGTCCATATTTGACCGGTTCTACCTGATAATTGTGTTACAGTACAGTCGCGTTACTTTATACGTCAACATTGGTCATTATCACCCGACAAATTTATTTCGGTCTATCGTATCAACCCCTATTTTCCCCTGCGTAGCCTGACTAAGTGTCAACATTGGTCTTTATCGCTCCACTAATTTGAATCGTTTCATCGGTATGAATTCCATATCCAATTATGCACATATAACCAACCCAACCTCTAATCCCGGTCCAATTTATTAATTTTTTTCATCGCTATAGTCACGTTACGTAATATTTTATCGCATGATACTTGTAATTATATGTTTATGGTCTTACTATAGTATACCGTATACGTATATCAATTGCTATTCCTTTCTATATAATCCTGGTGCCATATATAGAGATAGAGATAATTTCATACCCCCCCCCCCCAATTTTATATCATTGCTGCTTTAGTACAGTCGCGATGCATTACATGGCAACATCGCTCCACTAATTTGTGTCAGTTCATCGGTACGAACCCCTTTTTCTCCGAGTCCATATAAACAACCCAGTTCATCGGTACGAACCCCTTTTTCTCCGAGTCCATATAAACAACCCAACATCTTATCCCGTACCACTATAGAAGTCCATAAATGACTATTCTGGCACTATATAGAGATGACTAAGATTCTGACCACCCCCCCCTATTTTATAGCCTTGTTGCAACAGTAGGTTGCAACAGTAGAGTTGAGATGCATAATATGTCAACATTGGTCGTTATCGCTCTACAAATTTATATCGGTTCAACCCTTAGTTCCCTGTATCGCACACCCCTCCCTCAATTTATTTTTTCATTTGTATTATAGTCTCGTTACGTACACATTTTATCTCTTGTAACTTTTGCTTCAACACGCCGAGTTCTGCTGCAGACAATACAAAACTGACAACATTTTGAAATGTAAGCAGGCTTCAAACTCATCTTATCCAAGAAAAACTCTGGCTACATAAGAAATTTGTGTATAAGGTGTACGCGCATTTGTTGCGTTAAAAACCAAAGGTCCCAAGTCAAGGTCCAAATCCCCAACACACTGATGTGAGGTTTAACTCCATATACATACAGTAATGTCGGTAGCCGAGAGGAAGTCGGTAGCCGAGAGGTAGCGTATTGGTCTCTCGTGCTATCGGACCGGGGATCGCAACCTGGTCAGGGTATTCTGACAAAAATCAGAACTCGGTCAGATACCAAGTTTGTCAGGCTGAAAAGTCTCATTCGAGATCACTGAATAAAGATCCGAATGCAAAATGCCGACTTCCCCACATTACAACATTTGTCCATGTATGTTGTCGTGGGTGCAGTACGCTGTCCGATCGGACATTAATGGCCGACCCGTGTACACGCCTCGGTGTGTGCACGTTAAAGAACGCTACTGGAGTCACCGCAGGGTTATAAAGTTACTCGGCCGTGGTAGCACCTGGACCTCCACATAATCCTCAGCACATTGAGGGCGATGGAGTATCAAGTAGATGTAGATGTAATGTCCAAAGTAATTGATCACTTAACCACAGCAGAATTATGGGTAATTTGTCAGGATTTTAAATGCTGAAAAATTACCCATAATTCTGCTGTGGTCAAGTGGTCAATTACTTTGGGCATTACTGTAACCAATATAAGGATGTGAGGTTTAGTGAGAATTCCATACACATAACTAATAAATATGTGTGAAAATTAAACCAAAAAAAATAAATTCCATGATGGCGTCCAATATGGACTGCCTAATTCTGCTCCAAAAACATGTATATTGAATATATGTATGTTTTTTGGGGTAAACCGATTATTTCAATGATATTTTCATTAACTGGGATCCAAACCCCGACCTACGGGAGTGCGCTTCGCGCGCGACTATCTTAGGCATATGTGCATATTTAATAAGCCAACAAATGGAATCCCAACAGAGAAGATTGGCGGGGGTCCCTTGCGCCGCATAGACATCGTTGATTATCTCTATGGGAAACCACATTGACATTTAATAGAGATATTCGATTAACTGCAATAACTTAAGGAATCTCTAATTAATGCTGCACGGTAATGAAAAAAACATATCGAATAACTTATTATTTAACTAACCGAATAACTAATTGCGCTCAAGCCCAATAAGAAAATTCCTTCAGTTATTGTGCTTAAGCGAAGTTAGAGATACCTTATTGCACTTAAGCACAATATGATATTCCTGTGCAATAAGGAATATTCTTATTGCGCTTAAGTGTAATAAGACATTCTTTGTTACACATAAGCGAAATTACATCCATATTGCACTTAAGTGCAATTAATATATATCTCATTAGATCGCCCTTGTGCAAATAGTAGAATACTCCTATATTTGTTTAACCCATTGTACCATGGGAATGGACTACACCACCTGAATTACAGGGAGTTTATGTACACTATATAATATATTCCTTATTAAGAGATACCTTATTGAGTTTTATTATCTAAGCGCAATATGAAAATTCCATCATTGCACTTAAACACAGTTAAATACTTCCATATTGCGCTTAAGCACAATAGAGATTCCCATATTGCACTTAAGCGCAATTAGCTCTTCTTGCACTTAATTAAAAAAAATGTTATAATTGTATTGTAACTATTGTTTTGGTCTTTAATATTTCCCATACATTATGTAGGCCCTACACATATATTATGCTAGAAAATTAGTACTATTGTTACTAATAGTACTCGTATTAGTTAATACCACCTTACTGTCAATATTCTATCATGGTTAGTTTCAAAATCATAACGTTAATTGTTATTACTATGTGTGTGTATTGTACATGTACATCAGTCATCAATTAACAAACTTAAGCAGAGCCTGGTTGAATATCTACCATATATGGTGGGTTATTCCCATCTCCAAGCTGTTGATGTCATTGATACATTCAATGTTATTATGCTATTTTGCATGTGAACTAGTAGACCCTCCAATAGCTTATCATTACCACTCGGGATTGTGGGTGTTTTTCCTCAATTAATTGAATTTCTTGTTAAGAATATTAATTCATAATTGACAATACACATCGTCATTCATATATATATTAATGCAATGCAATGACTCTCGATGGCGAAATCATTTGCGTTAGTTTATCGCCAATAGTTGCGTCCCGAATCTGATGTAAATATTTACAATTGAGCGTATAGTTCAGAGGTTGTTTTCCATGGAGTGGTATAGGCGATTTCTATTCAATTTTCGGCGATGTCTGTAGAATGCTACATTCCCCAGGTTGGCATAGCGCCTGAGTACCAACTTATAAGTTTCACGCACCCGAACAAGTCCATAATAACTTTCCACCACCAATAGACATGTTCTATCTGATGGGATAACTCAAATTATTTTTGTCGGATCGTATTCATATTTTAAATGCAGGTGTGTGATGCCACACCCCTCGTCGCGGCATGTATAGTTTTGTTATTGATTGTAGGAAGAATATTAACCCTTCCCACTCATTCCATGATCATTTTCAAACTGATAATGTTCATAGCTCACCTCCAGGTTTATCAAGGCCCATTATTCTCTTGTTTGATTGATTGGTTGATTGGCTTTGTAAATTAACTTAACTCTTTCCATCCACCATGTAGACACATGCATGCTACCAATATCTAACTCAAATATAGTGTAGCCAATATGAATTATCTGTGCAACGTGCAATAAGCAGTTGAATATACCTTACAATTTTGTTTCAACTTGGTAGAAAATACTAATCTTAACCATTCCACTTCGAACCAGGTTCATTAAAGAAGACTGTATAATATATTGAATAATCATATATAATTAGAGGCAATGTTTGAAAATCCTTAAAGTGATGTGAAACACTCCGGTAGGGTGATAAAATAGAAATGGAAAATAATCTAGCTCAAAGTAGTTATTTTTACAAATATTAAATCCAAATTGACAACAAACACCTTCATTCTTATATATTATTTAAATACAGTGACTCTCGATGGCGAAATCGTTTTCGTTAGCTTATCGCAGATAGTTGCGTCCCGAATCGAGCATTAACTATTTGCAATTGCGCGTAGTTCATACGATGTTTTCTATGGAGTAGTATGGTTGATTTCTTTGAAAATTTCGGCGATGTTACTAGAATGATATATTCATCCGGTTGACATAGTGCATGAATACTAACTTCTTAGTTTCATGCATCCGAATAAGTCCATAATATGTAAAAAAAAAAAAAAAATGACGAGAAACCAGCCTAGTATATAGAATTTTGTGAATGATAATGTGTACCAGAATGCTTGTATTTGTAAACACAGGCACCACTCATAATTTGAAGAGCCAGTTTTGTTTACTTAATTTATGCCCCTGCCAAGATAACTAAGTAAACTGACAGCTGGCTCCACTACATCGATGCCAGTAATGAAAGTTACTATTATTTCAATTTATTTGGCATTAGACTTATTCTTGGCTACACATGACCAGTCACATGACCAGTCACGTGCTTTTTTATGGACTAGTTTGTAACGAAATATGAAACCTCTTCAAGCCGACCATAGATATACATGTGTTATCTGATTTGATAACTAACATATTTGTCATCGGAAGGGGTTTATATCATGACACAACTCATTCAAATATGACAGACCTCTGACTTGTAGATGGGATATGTGACCCGCCATATCAAATCCAGTCGTAAGTCGGGATTTTTTTTACCCTGTGCCAATGCATTCTCTTATATATGCGAGGCGACCTATGGTCGACTCGCATATATAAGAGAATGCATTGGCCTAACAACTTTGAGCATTGAGCACGTAAATAGTGATCGATAAGCAAAACACTCACGTCGTGACTATTTTTGGGCGAGTGATTCACGGCGAGTGTAAAGCTGGTGGATTCTTTTGTGGATTTTCGCGATATCTGTGACAAATAAAAGATGGTGAGTGCACGTATTATTCTGGTGTCTGGTAAGAGGACAATTATATGAGGAACGTTTGAATAACTTGGTATAAAATCTTAAAAACCTAAAATCAGGCGACGACGCCTAATCAGCGGACCGATTCGGTGTCGATCTCGATTATTCGAATTAAAGCACATTAGCTTTGACCCTCTTTGAAAATTAAGCCGATGAGTGTTGGTTCACAGGTCCCCTGGTGCGACAATGCTACCATGAGCATTAATGTACATGTATATACTCATGGTAGTGTTGTCTCACCAGGGGACTTGTGTGTTGGCTCGAACACACCTAGCTGTTTATGACTGCATTATGAAGATTGATGATTCGAATACACATACCTTACTCCTATTTAAATTCGCGCAGTACTATTTTCGCACACCCGTCGGTGCGCGAATTTAAAACTGAGCGAAAAATAGTACGACTCTTAAGTTTATACCAGCCACCGAGAAAGAAGAAGGCTATATGTCGATGAGTTACGTACATGTATAGATTACGGAAGGTTGGACCGACTATTAGGCTTGCAGGACTATAATTTACATGCGGGCAACCAACATAAAAACAATTACTGATATGTATGATATAAGTAAACAGCAAAAAAACACGGTACGAATATTTTGAGTTAATCATGTCAACACAACCCACAGTCAAGTTTTTATTTTTTATTTCTGATGTAATAAATGTTTTTACGCGATTGTGGTTTTACTTCTTTCGAGTTCATTTCAATTATGTTTATAACTATTTCAATATCAGAATAATTATTTCGAAAGTATAAACAGCCGTCTTCACAAGACATTGATGATGCAGTTCTGTTAAATTATACACGATGTAAAACCGCCGTGATGGTGTTTAATATACACACGTATCTTCATTAACGATTAAGATCTGAAACTTTCATCAAAACCAAGTATTTTACGAAAATATCAGTTTTGAATTCGCGCAGCATGGTGCGCGAATTCAAAGTACGCGAATTCAAAACGGAGCGAAAAAATAGTATTGCGCGAATTTAAAGGTACTCAATCCGATAAAACTCCTCTCAATTACTATTTCAATGGCTTCGGGGGTCAAAAATATTTGATTCGAGTCGAGGAAGTCACCCATCAAAGCTCAGATTTGTTAGATATCGATTTTAGAAATCTATTATTTTTCATTATCGGGAATACTTTCTGGCCCAGAACTCAGTCAAAATTGCGTTATTATTACCACTTGGTTTTAGAGTTATCCATCCTTGTCTGTTTGAATAGCTTTTGGTGTACACATCCCGAGCAGATTACGGCAGTTGAAGGCAATTATTAGTACTCATCTCGAGTAAATAACAAATTTCAAAAATCAATATCTAATAACTTTGAGCTTTGTTTGATGGGTTCCTCGACTCGAATCAAATATTTTTTACCCCCAAAGCCAAAGAAATAGTAATATAGGACCCTCTGATCGGATTGTTGTTGTTGGAATCTGTTGAGATGGGGACCCTCTGTTCGGATTGAGTACCTTTAAATACGAGTAAGGTAGCTATGTTCTGCATCATGCATGAATATAGTATTGACGCGAATTCGTCAAGCTATATGATTTGCCCTATGAAGGGCGTTGATTCCAATACACATATCTATGTTATGCACCATGCAGTTTGATTCCAATACACATATCGTACCCTTGGTGCATGGTTGCTATGATAATCATTATGAAGAATGCTGATTCCATTACACAATGCATATTATATGCATTATGAAGACTGTACATAGCTATGCTCTGTACTATTTAGTTCTTAGATCGGATTCAGCGGAATGCGTGTCGGCTCGTTCGTGCATACCGACCGCATGGTGAATCGTGGAAGATCCGCGGATGAAAGCATACGAGGGTCCACGTACATGCAATAGTACATATGTGGACAAGCTGTGTATGTTATATGAACAGTCTAAACTTGAAGGTCACAAAAATAAAGCATCGACAATGATGCCCGGGAGTCTTGAGAAAATATAGTCAGATTAATATAAATAGCCGCTCTAAGCTGTAGTGAATTCCAAAAAACTATTCCGCGTGCATCTTGTAGAATTGAGGGTGCATGCCATACTCGTATATATATCGCGCCCGCGCGCTTGCTTCTCTTGCCCGCACATCCAGAGTTGCGAGACTATCAAGCTGTCCGCTGATTTCCGATGTGTGGCTCTCATAACTATAGGGCGTGGAATATAGTATCTAGTATCTCCACTGTTTCAGTTGTGTAGGACTTCGGTTCGACGGTGAATTCTAGAAATTTCTGCTGTTTTTTTTCTTCGGATTTACGATGGATAAACTATTTCTCATCATCTCTGTGATCATCCTGGCAGCTTCTTCACAAGGTGGGAATTAACCCATTCTCTACTGAATGGATCCCCAACCCAGTTATACAAGTATATATTGGAATGGTATATTTATTATTCGGATGAAGAAAGTTTATGAAATATTTGTCGACGACAGGCGAACGTATAACATTATTAATATATTAATTGATGGGGAATGTTCATATAATAAGAAAAACTAATCGTCAATGAGTATTTAGTAAAGAAAATGTTATGTAATAACTACACGACATACATATAACCATCAATTACGTCAAACTAAATATATATATAACTACATGTGTGTTTTTGTCACATTCCGGATACCAAAATAAGCCGTCGAATACACGGAGAGTAATTACATAATTATATGTAATTAATATATTACCCCCCCCCCCCCTCATACATAATTATATGTAATTAATACATATTATTGGGTCATATTTGTTGACATAAAAGAATTATCGTTTTTGAAATAAGAAATGCTGGTCACGTTTCCTCTGCATCACGAAAGAACTTTCCTTAAACCCCCCATATACGGTAAAAAATAAAGAGCGTTTATCTCGTTACTACATATACGGAATGCCAAAGCAGCCGCGGTCTATTTGACACAAAAATAATTCAGAATTTCTTGAGACAATTTTCTTTCTGCTTATCAACCAATATTTGAAATATTTGAAATATATCACACAAACATTGCGAAACTCAGCCATAAGTAACTTAGAGACATATTGTGGACTTGTTCGGGTGCGTGAAACTGATAAGTTAGAAACCAAACGCTATGCCAACTGGGGGAATGTAACATTCAACTAAAAAAAATCTGAAGCAAATCGACCTGACCTCTCCATAGAAAACATCATCTGAACTACGCTCAATTGTAAATATTTACTTCTCGATTCGGCACGCAACTATATCGGCGATAAAATGACGAAAACAATTTCGCCACCGAGAGTCACCTCATTTAATTTATATATAATAATGACAATGACAGTTGATAATTTGCATAAAGTTTTTGTAAAAATAACTACTTTGAACAAGATTATTCTCTTTTCTATCTACCGGAGTGTTCGCATCACTTTAAATTCATCTCGGGTCATTATGATTATGATTATGATTAATGAACACTACGACGCGTAGCTAGTCATGCGCGGTGAGGATTTCGCTTTACACGATCTACCAAATTAAAGGTACTCAACCCGTAAAGAGGGTCCCCATCTCAACAGATTCCAACAACAACAATCCGATCAGAGGGTCCTATATTACTATTTCTTTGGGTTTGGGGGTAAAAAATATTTGATTCGAGTCGAGGAACCCATCAAACAAAGCTCAGAGTTATTAGATATTGATTTTTGAAAATTCTTATGTTCTCGAGATGAGTACTTATAACTGCCGTCAATTTGGTAACATGCTCGAGATTTTACGCCAAAATTCTATTCAAACAGACAAGGATGGATAACTCTATAATCAAGTGGTAATAATTGACTACGTACTGGGCCAGGAAGAATTCCCGATAATGAAAAATAATAGATTTCTAAAATCGATATCTAACAAATCTGAGCTTTGATGGGTGACTTCCTCGACTCGAATCAAATATTTTTGACCCCCGAAGCCATTGAAATAGTAATTGAGAGGAGTTTTATCGGGTTGAGTACCTTTAAGCACAACAAGCAGAGTAATCTTTTATTCAATCGACCAATTGATTGAGGATAGTTTTTCTGGTTTGAGAAATGAGCGATCATGATATGATACAACAACACTAATTGACCGAGTGTCTCATTCGTTATAGGATTTTTTTTGTACAAATCGAAGAAATGTATACCGATGTGGCGGGGCATAGACCACCATGGGGAAGTAAGGTGGCGGCTTGCCCTGACCTTGTTGCTTGCTTGGGTGATGTTCCCATCTGCTTGTCAATATTAACATCCATGACAAATTTCATGATGATCAGACGAACAGTTCGACCTGTAGCCGGTGTTAATGGATTGAATTTTGAAATTAAAGTTGGCCGCCAGTCCCCCATAGGAACCTGGCTGATATAACAAAATGTACAGTAATAACCTACAGTAACACATAGAGAGCCCCACATATAGTGGACCAGGCGACACTCTGTAGTGCATGCTTCCATCTGTGTGGGGCTCCCCGTGGGTTAAACACTGATCTGGGCCTGATTATTTTGATGAATGGCTGTTACTTAATAGTACACTAACATCCCGAGGCATTATGGGCGTTAGGACATCACTATTACGAATTATATTGCCTGTTCTCGCAAATAATGATATTTGATAAGAATGTGCGCATAATTTTGTGACGTAGTACCCTAAATGTAGTCATAACTCGGTATGTCCTTCATGTATAAGAATCCCCTATAACCATAACCCTAGCTCTAACTCTAACCCTAGCCCTAACCCTATCCATAACCATAACTATAACCCTAGCCCTAACCATAACGCTATCCCTAACCCTAACCCCAACCCTCTCCCTATAATCATAACCCTAGCCCTAATCCTAACACTAACCATAACATTAACAATAACCCTAGCCCCAACCCTAACTCTAGGCATAGCATTAACCCTAACCACAACCATAACCATAACCCTTATAGCCCAACCTAGCCCTAACCCTAACCCTAAGGCTAACCCTAACCCTGATCCTATAACTCTAATACATATCGAGAATGGCGGGTGTGTATGGTTTCGTGTATTTACATATCGAGAATGGCGGGTGTGTATGGTTTCGTGTATTTACATATCGAGAATGGCGGGTGTGTATGGTTTCGTGTATTTACATATCGAGAATGGCGGGTGTGTATGGTTTCGTGTATTTACATATCGAGAATGGCGGGTGTGTATGGTTTCGAGTATTTACATATCGAGAATGGCGGGTGTGTGTGGTTTGAGAATGGCGGGTGTGTGTGGTTTGAGAATGGCGGGTGTGTATGGTTTCGTGTATTTACATATCGAGAATGGCGGGTGTGTATGGTTTGAGAATGGCGGGTGTGTATGGTTTCGTGTATTTACATATCGAGAATGGCGGGTGTGTATGGTTTGAGAATGGCGGGTGTGTATGGTTTCGTGTATTTACATATCGAGAATAGCGGGTGTGTATGGTTTCGTGTATTTACATATCGAGAATAGCGGGTGTGTATGGTTTCGTGTATTTACTTATCGAGAATGGCGGGTGTGTATGGTTTCGAGTATTTACATATCGAGAATGGCGGGTGTGTATGGTTTCGTGTATTTACATATCGAGAATGGCGGGTGTGTATGGTTTCGTGTATTTACATATCGAGAATGGCGGGTGTGTATGGTTTAGTGTATTTACATATCGAGAATGGCGGGTGTGTATGGTTTCGAGTATTTACATATCGAGAATGGCGGGTGTGTGTGGTTTGAGAATGGCGGGTGTGTGTGGTTTGAGAATGGCGGGTGTGTATGGTTTCGTGTATTTACATATCGAGAATGGCGGGTGTGTATGGTTTGAGAATGGCGGGTGTGTATGGTTTCGTGTATTTACATATCGAGAATGGCGGGTGTGTGTGGTTTGAGAATGGCGGGTGTGTATGGTTTGAGAATGGCGGGTGTGTATGGTTTGAGAATGGCGGGTGTGTGTGGTTTGAGAATGGCGGGTGTGTATGGTTTGAGAATGGCGGGTGTGTATGGTTTGAGAATGGCGGGTGTGTGTGGTTTGAGAATGGCGGGTGTGTATGATTTGAGAATGGCGGGTGTGTATGGTTTGAGAATGGCGGGTGTGTATGGTTTGAGAATGGCGGGTGTGTGTGGTTTGAGAATGGCGGGTGTGTATGGTTTGAGAATGGCGGGTGTGTATGGTTTGAGAATGGCGGGTGTGTATGGTTTGAGAATGGCGGGTGTGTATGGTTTGAGAATGGCGGGTGTGTGTGGTTTGAGAATGGCGGGTGTGTATGGTTTGAGAATGGCGGGTGTGTATGGTTTGAGAATGGCGGGTGTGTATGGTTTGAGAATGGCGTGTGTGTGTGGTTTGAGAATGGCGGGTGTGTATGGTTTGAGAATGGCGGGTGTGTATGGTTTGAGAATGGCGGGTGTGTATGGTTTGAGAATGGCGGGTGTGTGTGGTTTGAGAATGGCGGGTGTGTATGGTTTGAGAATGGCGGGTGTGTATGGTTTGAGAATGGCGGGTGTGTATGGTTTGAGAATGGCGGGTGTGTATGGTTTGAGAATGGCGGGTGTGTGTGGTTTGAGAATGGCGGGTGTGTATGGTTTGAGAATGGCGGGTGTGTATGGTTTGAGAATGACGGGTGTGTATGGTTTGAGAATGGCGGGTGTGTGTGGTTTGAGAATGGCGGGTGTGTATGGTTTGAGAATGGCGGGTGTGTATGGTTTCGTGTAGTTTTACACGAAGGATATACCAATAACTCTATCCGTTAGTTTTGCGAAATCTCTCTAGTGCATGGGAACACATAACGCCTCACACTCCATGCAGCCCCCTCCGCGTTATCACTGCGATAGATCATTGCCGGAAGGATGATACTTTGCGGACCGATACAAGATAAGATAAGATAAGATAAGGTACGTTTTAATTGTCTTTAAAGCACATATTGGTGAAGGACAACCTACATATATATGTACAACTAGACAGAGGGACACATGGTATATATGTGATATACATGTATCAAGTAACAGATTAAAGACATATTATGTAGTTGTTCGGGTGCGTGAAACTGATAAGTTAGTATTCAGGCGTTATCACGACTGGAGAAATGTAACATTCTACTAACATCGCCGAAAATTGGAAGCAACTCGACCGTACCACTCCATAGAAAACATCGTCAGAACTACGCTCAATTGTAAATATTTACTACTCGATTCGGGACGCATCTATAGGCGATAAACTAACGAAAACGATTTCGCCATCGAGTGTCACTGCATTTAATTCCTATATAAGAATGGCGGTGTGTGTTGTCAATTTGGATATATTATTTGTAAAAAAAATACTACTTTGAACAATATTATTCCCCATTTCTATTTGATCATCATACCGGAGCGTTTCACATCACTTTAACAGAAATTGTAAAGATGTAGAATGTCAAATTATTTGATTTATTACTGGACATAGGTCACCTGCGGAAGGATGTGATGTACCATATGGTACACTACCTCTTCCACAGTCGACCAATACCCAGCATGCATGAGTATGGCGTTTATATAGGGTATGAGACTGTAAAGGAGTTGTCCGGCACTAACAGGTGACCACAAACCATAATAAAACAGCCCCAAGACCATTGATTTCTATTATGGTCCCCAATAGATTCAGGGCACACGAGAAACCGGAACACACACCATACGCTTCCCACCATCGCATAAAACATCGTGCATGGGGACTATGTATTAAATACATCGTGCATGGGGACTATGTATTTAGTCGCCTATTGCCTTATTTTGACCACCAACCGTTTGCAATACTGGTAATTCTTTCGGTATTGATAAGATCAATATGAACTGAGCCAGACATAGACAATTTTAATCCTAAAACATAAGAACTAAGATCATGTCAGAAATCCTTATCAAATGTCCTTGAAGCAGTGGTATCTCAGCGGAACGATGGGAGATAATTCTGCCTGGAGTTTGATAACGCCCTTTTAAGTGGTGATATGACATTGACGTTCACGGGAATGATAGCTGAACATGGTCATGATAATCGCTGCGTTACGGGAATGACGGAAGCTGAACATGGTCATGATAATCGCTGCGTTATTGATTCAGACGTGTGATTATCCAATCTTATTTGTAATCATTTAGACACGAAGTTTTGACAGTTGGCATTTTTCTGCTCGTTGTTCGGCGATGTTCACAGATTATGGTCGTGCGTAATGACTCTCTAAATATCTGTAACAGTCATAATTGTGCAAATTGTCGCGCGATGACCGAGTAGGATGGGAAAGTTCCTACGTTATCCATCATCGCGTGTGTGGTTCATTCAGCAGATGGTTCAGGAACGTAACGACAAGAGGATGGGTCGGTGGTGGGGTGCGATCATTTTTCCTACTTTCGGTAATATCTTTGTCTGCATGGATTGAGAATCACTTTCCAACAATGCGGGTTTTAGGTTGTAAGTTTTGATACACCAAGTGGAAAATTCTAACTACAGCCGAAGGGGGGGGGGGGGGGTGTGGAAAATTTTACCCTTTTCAAGAGGGGGGGGGGGGTGAAGGTGGAATTAAATGTTGGTCACCCCCTAGCGGAGACGCTCTATAGACACATACCATACCATCACGATTTCCACCCCGTGCAGTCCACGCAGTAACGCAACCGCAAATACAAAAACGTAGCTGGAATGTCCGCATTGGGGAGAGGCACCATGCAGGGACGTGGCTAGATGATGTCCGTCTGGGAGGGGGTGTCCACTGGGGAGAGGGTGTCTGTTGGGGACGGGGTATCCACAATACAATTATAATTATACCCCTTTAAAGCAAAAGAAGAATAATTCCATTTGCACCCTCTTGTGCTGCAACCTCCAACTGGCGCCGCAAACTCCAACTGTTGCCGCAACTTCCAACTGGTGCCGCAACCTCCAACTGTTGAACATTTACAATCTGACACCCCTATATGTATAACTGCCGCCAACCGATATGCATTTCAATAAAACATTTTACCAAAAGAAAATTTAACATTAAATAATAGTTGGATGTCGTGTCAGGCATGAAATGTCCAACTGTTGGAAACTGTGACAAAATTTGTTTTAATGGGGGGGGGGGGGGGGTGTGGATGGATGGATGAGACAACCCCTGTCGCCAGGCGCACCTTCAAGTCTTTAAGTTCACGTCTCCATCTAATTATTAAGGTGGCACACGTCACCAGTCCCCAACACCTTTTAACCCTTTCTATACTAAATGGACTTTCCCCACACAGATATAAAAGTAGATATGGGAATGGTCTATTATTCTTCTGGTAGTGTTTTCAGAAGAAAAAAAACGATAATAAAAAGTACAGAAGGAGTCCTATTGATTTATTGGAGGGAATCGTTCAGATAATAAGTTCAACAAACGACCTATTGTAGGCCTACTCGCCAATGAGTATTTAATATAGAAAGGGTAAATCCCTCACATCTGGAAAATAAAAATAAAAATAATAAAAGGTCAGCAGACCACAGTGTCCCCCGAAAACGTGGCAAGTCGATGCAGCTTTGTTTTTTTTTTTAAATGTTGAAATTTTCTAAGTCGAAAAGGGTTAATAACTCCGTAAAAATAAGAATTTTTCCATCATCTATATACATGTTGCATATCTCCAATTAATATGTGGGTAACAATACTCTGAAGTTTCAAATATCTACGATCAAAACTGTAGGAGGAGTTGATTACACCATGAAGGTACCCTCATACAGAAAATTATAAAAAATGTTGAAATTTTCTAAGTCGAAAAGGGTTAATAACTCTGTAAAAAAATATACATGTTGCACATTTTCAATATATGGGCAACAATATTCTGAAGTTTCAAACCTCTGGGATGAAATCTGTAGGAGGAGATGATTACACCATGAAGGTACTCAAAAGTGTGACGGACGAACGGACGGACGGACGAACGGACGGACGGAGCCCGTTTCTATAGTCCCCTAAATATAATTTTTTCGGGGGACATAAATGCTTGATGTCACCGATATCAATTTATAGAAATCTTTAAATATTTAGTGATAGAGATTCTCAGATGCACCCCAAGACTCCCCCGTTATTTACCACATATAATGCATCATAATTCACAACTAAGAGATATAGTTATTCTTCTTCCATTGAGAACAATAAACTGGCAGTACAGACGAAATTAAGCATATAACACGTCGGTACTATGACAATAACACCACGGCCACAGTTTATTCGACTGGATAAGTTGATAATACAATGTTTTGGGAGCTTCCTCTTTTAAATGGTACATAATATGGAATATATTGAGTATACTGTGATCTGGTGATTCGAACATTAAGTGGTCCTTTAAAGGATTTGTGCGCGAACATTATCTCCAAACGTTATCAGAGAGTCCCCCCGTTTGTGATTAAGATGCCCAGTTTCCGTTGTGATATAATGGATCATAATGAAAAAGCCGAACAAAATAGATATTACTCCCACCCGTTCTCCTCTCCCACCCGTTCTCATCTCCCACCGTTCTCCTCTCTCACCCGTTCTCCTCTCCTGCCCGTTCTCCTCTCCCACCAGTTCTCCTCTCCCACCCGTTCTCCAGGGATCTCCATGGCTTAACTACGATGACGTAAAAAACGTCTAACAAAATTAAAATAACGGCATCGGAGCCGAAGCTTATCATGTAGCCACGACTGGTAGACAATACAAATTAAAAAAATTAAATAAAAAACGACTTGGTCACTTTGACTGTGGTATTCACTCGAGTAAAGCCCATTATTTTTCATATATGTATTTTACAGGCACCAAGGAACAGCAGATAGCCGGGCGATTGATAAAGACGATTCGAGACCAAGTGGAATATCAAACTCGACCACAGGAGGTGACCGTGAAGATCACACTTAACATTCTATCTCTGAATGACGTAGTAAGTATCACGTGAACGTGAATATCACAATTAACTTTCTATCTCATTGTTATCATGTTTTGTATAATTATTACCAAATTATATGATACACTTGGTAGAAATCCACTCTCTATTAAAATAACACGCAGAATGCTCGGTTACTAGATCAAGCTAGTGTCAAATGATGGATCTGAAAATATTCCGACCTTATTGAATAGATATGTCTAATTTTGGTACACGGAAAAATATCAGAACTGTTGTACCCTGTTATTACCTCGGGTACATTTCATAAGTACAAGTTTAGAAACTTAGAAAACATTCCCCAAACTAAATAATGAACCAAAATAAAAGTACCCGATTAATGTAACATTAACTGATAGGTAAACTAAACAGAAGTAACCTTTTGTACCATTTATACCCATGGGCCTGAAAATCATTGAGGGAATATGTTTTCTAATTTGTACCCAATGTAACCAGATTCCTTGGGATTTTTAAGACAAAAACAGTTAAAGTAACCAATATAACAGTAACCAATAGGTAAATTAACCAGAAGTAACTATGTTTACCACGTGTGCCCATGGGCTGTAAATTATAGTTCAGGAAATATGTTTTCTACCCAACCAGGTACCTTGGGATTTCGAAGAACAAAACTATATAAGAACCCAATATAACATTAACTGATAGGTAAAGTAACCAGAAGTAACCATGTGAACCCAATATAACATTAACTGATAGGTAAAGTAACCAGAAGTAACCATGTGAACCCAATGTAACATTAACTGATAGGTAAAGTAACCAGAAGTAACCATGTGAACCCAATGTAACATTAACTGATAGGCAAAGTAACCAGAAGTAACCATGTGAACCCAATGTAACATTAACTGATAGGTAAAGTAACCAGAAGTAACCATGTGAACCCAATGTAACATTAACTGATAGGTAAAGTAACCAGAAGTAACCATGTGAACCCAATGTAACATTAACTTATAGGTAAAGTAACCAGAAGTAACCATGTGAACCCAATGTAACATTAACTTATAGGTAAAGTAACCAGAAGTAACCATGTGAACCCAATGTAACATTAACTGATAGGTAAAGTAACCAGAAGTAACCATGTGAACCCAATGTAACATTAACTGATAGGTAAAGTAACCAGAAGTAACCATGTGAACCCAATGTAACATTAACTGATAGGTAAAGTAACCAGAAGTAACCATGTGAACCCAATGTAACATTAACTAATAGGTAAAGTAACCAGAAGTAACCATGTGAACCCAATGTAACATTAACTGATAGGTAAAGTAACCAGAAGTAACCATGTGAACCCAATGTAACATTAACTGATAGGTAAAGTAACCAGAAGTAACCATGTGAACCCAAATGTAACATTAACTGATAGGTAAAGTAACCAGAAGTAACCATGTGAACCCAATGTAACATTAACTGATAGGTAAAGTAACCAGAAGTAACCATGTGAACCCAATGTAACATTAACTGATAGGTAAAGTAACCAGAAGTAACCATATGAACCCAATGTAACATTAACTGATAGGTAAAGTAACCAGAAGTAACCATGTGAACCCAATGTAACATTAACTGATAGGTAAAGTAACCAGAAGTAACCATGTGAACCCAATGTAACATTAACTGATAGGTAAAGTAAACAGAAGTAACCATGTGAACTCAATGTAACATTAACTGATAGGTAAAGTAACCAGAAGTAACCATGTGAACCCAATGTAACATTAACTGATAGGTAAAGTAACCAGAAGTAACCATGTGAACCCAATGTAACATTAACTGATAGGTAAAGTAAACAGAAGTAACCATGTGAACTCAATGTAACATTAACTGATAGGTAAAGTAACCAGAAGTAACCATGTGAACCCAATGTAACATTAACTGATAGGTAAAGTAACCAGAAGTAACCATGTGAACCCAATGTAACATTAACTGATAGGTAAAGTAACCAGAAGTAACCATGTGAACCCAATGTAACATTAACTGATAGGTAAAGTAACCAGAAGTAACCATGTGAACCCAATATAACATTAACTGATAGGTAAAGTAACCAGAAGTAACCATGTGAACCCAATGTAACATTAACTGATAGGTAAAGTAACCAGAAGTAACCATGTGAACCCAATGTAACATTAACTGATAGGTAAAGTAACCATGTGAATCCAATGTAACATTAACTGATAGGTAAAGTAACCAGAAGTAACCATTTGTACCCTATGTAACATTAACTGATAGGTAAACTAACCAGAAGTAACCATGTGAACCCAATATAACATTAACTGATAGGTAAAGTAACCAGAAGTAACCATGTGAACCCAATGTAACATTAACTGATAGGTAAAGTAACCAGAAGTAACCATGTGAACCCAATGTAACATTAACTGATAGGTAAAGTAACCATGTGAACCCAATGTAACATTAACTGATAGGTAAAGTAACCAGAAGTAACCATTTGTACCCTATGTAACATTAACTGATAGGTAAACTAACCAGAAGTAACCATGTGAACCCAATGTAACATTAACTGATAGGTAAAGTAACCAGAAGTAACCATGTGAACCCAATGTAACATTAACTGATAGGTAAAGTAACCAGAAGTAACCATTTGTACCCTATGTAACATTAACTGATAGGTCAAGTAACCAGAAGTAACCATGTGAACCCAATGTAACATTAACTGATAGGTAAAGTAACCAGAAGTAACCATTAGAACCCAATGTAACATTAACTGATAGGTAAAGTAACCAGAAGTAACCATGTGAACCCAATGTAACATTAACTGATAGGTAAAGTAACCAGAAGTAACCATGTGAACCCAATGTAACATTAACTGATAGGTAAAGTAACCAGAAGTAACCATGTGAACCCAATGTAACATTAACTGATAGGTAAAGTAACCAGAAGTAACCATGTGAACCCAATGTAACATTAACTGATAGGTAAAGTAACCAGAAGTAACCATGTGAACCCAATGTAACATTAACTGATAGGTAAAGTAACCAGAAGTAACCATTTGTACCCTATGTAACATTAACTGATAGGTAAAGTAACCAGAAGTAACCATGTGAACCCAATGTAACATTAACTGATAGGTAAAGTAACCAGAAGTAACCATGTGAACCCATTGTAACAATAACTGATAGGTAAAGTAACCAGAAGTAACCATTTGTACCCTATGTAACATTAACTGATAGGTAAAGTAACCAGAAGTAACCATGTGAACCCAATGTAACATTAACTGATAGGTAAAGTAACCAGAAGTAACCATGTGAACCCAATGTAACATTAACTGATAGGTAAAGTAAACAGAAGTAACCATGTGAACTCAATGTAACATTAACTGATAGGTAAAGTAACCAGAAGTAACCATGTGAACCCAATGTAACATTAACTGATAGGTAAAGTAACCAGAAGTAACCATTTGTACCCTATGTAACATTAACTGATAGGTAAAGTAACCAGAAGTAACCATGTGAACCCAATGTAACATTAACTGATAGGTAAAGTAACCAGAAGTAACCATGTGAACCCAATGTAACATTAACTGATAAGTAAAGTAACCAGAAGTAACCATGTGAACCCAATGTAACATTAACTGATAGGTAAAGTAACCAGAAGTAACCATGTGAACCCAATGTAACATTAACTGATAGGTAAAGTAACCAGAAGTAACCATGTGAACCCAATGTAACATTAACTGATAGGTAAAGGAGCCAGAAGTAACCATGTGAACCCAATGTAACATTAACTGATAGGTAAAGTAACCAGAAGTAACCATGTGAACCCAATGTAACATTAACTGATAGGTAATGTAACCATAGTAACCATTTGTACCCTATTTACCCATGAGCCTGACCGTTTTCTAATTTTCTAATTTCTAATAAGAGATTATGTTTTCTAATTTGTACTAAATGTAACCAGGTTTCTTCAGGGAATATGTTTTCTATTTTTACCCAATGTAACCAGGTACCTTAGGATTTCTAAGAACAAAAAATAAATAAAAGTACCCAATGCAACATTAACTTATTATCTGAACACTACATATGGGATAACTACTCATCAGTGATGCCTTACTATAGAAAGGGTTAAATTTATTATCTGAACATTTACTGGTTATCAAAGATGCGTTAGTATAGAAATGGTTAACTTATTATCTGAATATCTCCTATGAGATAACTACTCATAAATGATGCTTAGTATAGAAAGGGTTAAACTTATTATCTGAACATTTCCTATGAGATAACAACTCATCAATGATGTTTTATTATAAAAAGGTTTAAACTGATCTAAACATTTCCTATGGGATAAATAATCATCAATGATGCTTTATTATATAAAGGGTTAAATTTGTTATCTGAACATTTCCTATGGGATAGCTACTCATCAATGATGTTTTAGTATAGTAAGGATCAAACTTTTCTGAACATTACATATGGGATAACTGCTTGTCATTGATGCGATAGTATAGAGAAGTGTTAACTTATTATTTGAACATTTCCTATCGGATAACTACTCATTAATGATGCTTTAGTATAGAAACGGTTAAATTTATTATCTGAACATTTCTAGCTATGTGATAACTACTCATCAACGATGAATTTGTATAGAAAGGGTTAACTTATTATCTGAACATTTCCTATGAGATAACTACTCATCTATGATGCTTTATAATAGAAAGGGTTAAACGTATTATTAGAACAGTTCCTGTGGGATAACTACTCATCTATGATGCTTTAGTATAGAAAGGGCTAAATTTATTATCTGAATATTTCCTATGAGATAACTACTCATCAATGATGCTTTAGTATGGAAAAGGTTAAACTAATTATCTGAACATTCCCTATGGGATAACTACTAACCAACAATGATGTTTTAGAATAGAAAGAGTTAAACTTATTACCTGAACATTTCCTATGGGATAACTACTTATCAATTATGCTTTAGTATAGAAAGGGTTAAATTTATTATCTGAACATTTGCTATGGGATAACCGGTTATCAATGATACGTTAGTAGAGAAATGGTTAACTTATTATCTAAACATTTCCTATGTGATAACTACTTATCAATGATGCTTTAGTGCAGAAAGGGTTAACTGATTATTTGAACATTTCCTATGCGATAACTACTCACCAATGACGTTTTAGTATAGAAAGGGTTAAACTTATTATCTGAACATTTCTTATGGGTAACTACTCATCAATGATGTTTTAGTATAGAAAGGGTTAAACTTATTATCTGAACATTTCTTATGGGATAACTACTCATCAATGATGTTTTAGTATAGAAAGGGATAAACTTTTCTGAACATTTCTTATGGGATAACTACCTGTCTATAATGCTTTAGTTTAGAAAAGGGTTAAACATATTATCTGAACATTTCTAGCTATGAGATAACTACTCATCAATGATGATTTGGTATGGAAAGGGTTAAATTTATTATCTGAACATTTCCTACGGGATAATAACTAATCAATTATGCTTTAGTATAGAAAGGGTTATACTTATTTTCTGAACATTTCCTATGGGATAACTACTCATCAACGATGCGTTGGTATAGAAGGGGTTAAACTTATTATCCGAAATTTCCCTTGGGGTAACTACTCATCAATAATATTTCAGTAAAGGGAGTGTTAAACTTATTATCTGAACATTTACTATGGGATAACTACTCATCAATGATGCTTTAATATAGAACGGGTAAAACTTATTATCTGAACATTTCCTATGTGATAACTACTCGCCAATGATGCTTTAGTATAGAACGGGTTAAACTTGTTATCTGAACATTTCCTATGAGATAACTACTCGCCAATGATGCTTTAGTATAGAACGGGTTAAACTTATTATCTGAACAGTTCCCATGGGATAACTACTCATCAATGATGCATTAGTATAGAAAGGGTTAAACTTATTATCTGAACATTTCCTATGGGATAACTACTCATCAATAATGCTTTAGTAAAGAAATGGTTAGACTTATTATCTGAAAATTTCCTTTGGGATAACTACTCATCAATGGGTAGAAATGGTTAAACTTATTACCTGAATATTTGCTATGTGATAACTACCTACCAATGATGCGTTAGTGTAGAAATGGTTAAATTTATTATCTGAACAGTTCCTATGGGATAACTGGTTATCAATGATGCGTTAGTATAGAAATGGTTAACTGATTACCTGCACATTTCCTATGAGATAACTACTCATCAATGATGTTTTTGTATAGAAATGGTTAAACTTATTATCTGAACATTTTCTATGGATAACTACTCATCAATGATGCTTTAGTGTAGAAAGGGTTAAACTTGTTATCTGAACATTTCCTATGGGATAACTACTCATCAATCATGCTTTAGTAAAGAAAGGGTTAAACTTATTATCTGAACATCTCCTTTGGGATAACTACTCATCAATGGGTAGAAAGGGTTAAACTTATTACCTGAATATTTGCTATGTGATAACTACCTACCAATGATGCTTTAGTGTAGAAATGGTTAAATTTATTATCTGAACAGTTCCAATGGGATAACTGGTTATCAATGATGCGTTAGTATAGAAATGGTTAACAGATTATCTGAACATTTCCTATGGGATAACTACTCATCAATGATGTTTTATTATAGAAATGGTTAAACTTTTCTGAGCATTTCTTATGGAATAACTACCTGTCTATAAGGCTTTAGTATAGAAAAGGGTTAAAGATATTATCTGAACATTTCTAGCCATGGGATAACTATTCATCAATGATGATTTAGTATGGAAAGGGTTAAACTTATTATCTGAACATTTCCTATCAGATAATTACTCAGTGATGATGCCTTAGTATAGACAGGGTTAAACTTATTATCTGAACATTTCGTATGGGATAACTACTCATCGACGATGCGTTAGTATAGAAAGGGTTAAACGTATTATCTGAACATTTCATATGGGATAGCTACTCATCAATGATGCTTCAGTATAGAAAGGATTAAACTTATTATCTGAACATTTCATATGTGATAACTATTCATTAATGATGCTTTAGTATAGAAAGGGTTAAATTTATTATCTGAACATTTCCTATGTGATAACTACTCATCAATGATGTTTTATTATAGAAATGGTTAAACTTTTCTGAGCATTTCTTATGGGATAACTACCTGTCTATAAGGCTTTAGTATAGAAAAGGGTTAAAGATATTATCTGAACATTTCTAGCCATGGGATAACTATTCATCAATGATGATTTAGTATGGAAAGGGTTAAACTTATTATCTGAACATTTCCTATCGGATAATTACTCAGTGATGATGCCTTAGTATAGACAGGGTTAAACTTATTATCTGAACATTTCGTATGGGATAACTACTCATCGACGATGCGTTAGTATAGAAAGGGTTAAAATTATTATCTGAAAATTTCCTTTGGGATAACTACTCAGCAATAATATTTTAGTAAAGGGAGTGTTAAACTTATTGTCTGAAAATTTCCTACGGGATAACTACTCATCAATGATGCTTTAATATCGAACGGGTAAAACTTATTATCTGAACATTTCATGTGGGATAGCTACTCATCAATGATGCTTCAGTATAGAAAGGATTAAACTTATTATCTGAACATTTCATATGTGATAACTATTCATCAATGATGCTTTAGTATAGAAAGGGTTAAATTTATTATCTGAACATTTCCTATGGGATAACTACTCATCAGTGATGCTTTAGAATAGAAAGGGTTACACTTACTATCTGAACATTTCCTATGGATAACTACTCATCAATGATGCTTTAGTATAGAAAGGGTTAAACTTATTATCTGAACATTTCCAATGGGATAACTACTCATCAATGATGCTTTAGTATAGACAGAGTTAAACTTATTATCTGAACATTTCCTATGGGATAACTACTCATCAATTGTGCTTCGGTACAGAAAGGTTTAAACTTATTATCTGAACATTTCCTATGGATAACTACTCATAATTGATGCTTTAGAATAGAAAGGGTTAAACTTACTATCTGAACATTTCCTATGGATAACTACTCATCAATGATGCTTTAGTATAGAAAGGGTTAAACTTATTATCTGAACATTTCCAATGGGATAACTACTCATCAATGATGCTTTAGTATAGACAGAGTTAAACTTATTATCTGAACATTTCCTATGGGATAACTACTCATCAATTGTGCTTCGGTACAGAAAGGTTTAAACTTATTATCTGAACATTTCCTATGGATAACTACTCATAATTGATGCTTTAGAATAGAAAGGGTTAAACTTACTATCCGAACATTTCCTATGGATAACTACTCATCAATGATGCTTTAGTATAGAAAGGGTTAAACTTATTATCTGAACATTTCCAATGGGATAACTACTCATCAATGATGCTTTAGTATAGACAGAGTTAAACTTATTATCTGAACATTTCCTATGGGATAACTACTCATCAATTGTGCTTCGGTACAGAAAGGTTTAAACTTATTATCTGAACATTTCCTATGGATAACTACTCATAATTGATGCTTTAGTGTAGAAAGGCTTAAACTTATTATCTGAACATTTCCTATGGGATATCTACTCGTCAATGATGACGTTAGTATAGGGGTTAACATGTTGTTTATGTGTTCATCAGAATCCAGGAGAGAATTACATAGACATCGATGGCTGGCTGATGATGATGTTAGTATAGGGGGTTAACATGTATATTTGTTCATCATAATCCGGGAGAGAATTACATAGACATCGATGTTGGTTGATGATGATATTATTATAGGGGTTAACATGTTTATTTGTTCATCAGAATCCGGGAGAGAATTACATAGACATAGGGGTTAACATGTTGTTTATGTGTTCATCATAATCCGGGAGAGAATTACATAGACATCGATGTTGGTTGATGATGATGTATGTTAGTGTAGGGCTTAACATGTTTATTTGTTCATCAGAATCCGGGAGGGAGTTATATAGACATCGATGGATGGCTGATGATAATGTTAGTATATGGGGCTTAACATGTTTATTTGTTCATCATAATCCGGGAGAGAATTACATAGACATCGATGTTGGTTGATGATGATGTTATTATAGGGGTGAACATGTTTATGTGTTCATCAGAATCCGGGAGAGAATCACATAGACATCAATGTTGGTAGATGATGATGTTATTATAGGGGTGAACATGTTTATGTGTTCATCAGAATCCGGGAGAGAATTACATAGACATCGATGTTGGTTGATGATGATGTTATTATAGGGGTGAACATGTTTATGTGTTCATCATAATCCTGGAGAGAATTACATAGACATCGATGTTGGTTGGCTGATGATGTTATTATAGGGGTAAACATGTTTATTCGTTCATCAGAATCCGCGAGAGAATTACATCGATATCGATGGTTGGCTGATGATGATGTTATTATAGGTTTTAACATGTTGTTACTATAGGGGTTAACATAGACATCGATGGTTGGCTAATGATAATGTTAGTAAAGGGGTTAACATGTTTATTTGTTCATCAGAATCCGGGAGAGAATTACATAGACATCGATGGTTGGCTGATGATGATGTGGGAAGACGATCGAATGGCGGCATTCTTCCGGGACAGAGGCACGGATCATAACGTCAAATCAGTTGTGGTTCCAAATGATGTCAAATTGTGGAGGCCCGACATTCAACTCTATAACGAGTGAGTACTAGTCTACCATCGCCATGGAAACCTGACATTCAACTCTATAACGAGTGAGTACTAGTCTACCATCGCCATGGGCACCCGACATTCAACTTATAACGAGTGAGTACTAGTCTACCATCGCCATGGGCACCCGACATTCAACTGTATAACGAGTGAGTTCTAGTCTACATACGTAACTGCATGCGAAATATTAGCCATGGGCACCCGACACTTAACTCTATAGCGAGTGAGTACTATTCTACCATCGCCATGGAAACCTGACATTCAACTCTATAACGAGTGATACTAGTCTACCATCGCCATGGGCACCCGACATTCAACTTATAACGAGTGAGTTCTAGTCTACATACGTAACTGCATGCGAAATATTCGTCATGGGCACCTGACACTTAACTCTATAACGAGTGAGTACTAGTCTACCATCGCCATGGACGCCCGATATTCACCTATATAATGAGTGAGTACTAGTCTGCATACGTAGCTGAATGCGATATAATGCCATGGATACCCGACATTCAACTCTATAATGCGCGGGCACCGGTCTAACAACGCGCGAATCACCATGTGGACATGGTATGCGACTCTAATATGAGAGAACACTAGTCTAGTCTACATGCGCGACTATAGTTATACGCACGAATTGTGTGCGAATCTCCATGCGAGTGATTATTAGATCAAGAAACCTTCGTTACAAATTTCTAACCCTATGACGACAAGTTCATTATTTAAAGATATTAAGGGCAATATGACGACGGTGTTATTGACGATGGAAACACAGCGCAGCTGGCTTTGTTCAAACCACTTGCAAAACACTTCCCCTCATTCACACGGCCCACCCCATTGGTGGCTCTCTAACCACGTGTCATATTGATTCGCCCTGGAAATATATGTACATGTAGTTGTACAAAATGGTATACATTGTACACTTTGCGAGAAAGTGTCCTGAATGTGTGACTCACCCCAACTTCAGGAGTTGGAAATATCATGCATGAATAAACGATATAGTTGGAAATTCCAGAGTGAAACAGGCGACCACGGGGCTGGTTCTGTCCCCGGAAAGCTCTGAGTTTATTTGTGATTAGGGGGATGCATGTGGACAAGATCGTCAGCTGCTTTTATCTATCCATTCCATGACTGGATGTTCCTGAAATTTTACGAAAACCCTGTGCCAAGGCATTATCTTGCATGTATATGCAGTCTCCCATAGGGAGCCTCGCATATATAAGAGAATACATTGGCCTAACAACATTTACCTTTTAAGCCAGTGCATTCTCTTTATATACTCGAGGAACATTCAGAGTGAAACATGTTGCAGATGTTCCGGTTGTTTCAGGTTCCAACCAATATAATATTATCTACTGTAAATTATGTCGTTTTTTGACCAAGATTCGAATATTCAAATATGTTCAGCAGGAACACGACCATTATCATGTTCAACAGATCTGTATTAATTAGTGTTCAACAGATCTGTATTAATTAGTGTTCAACAGATCTGTCTTAATTAGTGTTCAACAGATCTGTATTAATTAGTGTTCAACATATCTGTATTAATTAGTGTTCAACAGATCTGTATTAATTAGTGTTCAACAGATCTGTATTAATTAGTGTTCAACATATCTGTATTAATTAGTGTTCAACATATCTGTATTAATTAGTGTTCAACAGATCTGTATTAATTAGTGTTCAACAGATCTGTATTAATTAGTGTTCAACAGATCTGTATTAATTAGTGTTCAACATATCTGTATTAATTAGTGTTCAACAGATCTGTATTAATTAGTGTTCAACAGATCTGTATTAATTAGTGTTCAACATATCTGTATTAATTAGTGTTCAACAGATCTGTATTAATTAGTGTTCAACATATCTGTATTAATTAGTGTTCAACATATCTGTATTCATTAGTGTTCAACAGATCTGTATTCATTAGTGTTCAACAGATCTGTATTAATTAGTGTTCAACATATCTGTATTAATTAGTGTTCAACATATCTGTATTAATTAGTGTTCAACAGATCTGTATTAATTAGTGTTCAACATATCTGTATTAATTAGTGTTCAACAGATCTGTATTAATTAGTGTTCAACATATCTGTATTAATTAGTGTTCAACATATCTGTATTAATTAGTGTTCAACATATCTGTATTAATTAGTGTTCAACATATCTGTATTAATTAGTGTTCAACAGATCTGTATTAATTAGTGTTCAACATATCTGTATTAATTAGTGTACATCAATTATCATGTTCAACAGATCTGTATTAATTAGTGTGCATCAATTATCATGTTCAACAGATCTGTATTAATTAGTGTTCAACAGACCTGTATTAATTAGTGTGCATCAATTATCATGTTCAACATATCTGTATTAATTAGTGTGCATCAATTATCATGTTCAACAGATATGTATTAATTAGTGTTCAACAGATCTGTATTAATTAGTGTTCAACAGATCGGTATTAATTAGTGTACATGGCAATGCGACCATTATCATGTTCAACAGATCTGTATTAATTAGTGTGCATCAATTATCATGTTCAACAGACCTGTATTAATCAGTGTGCATCAATTATCATGTTCAACATATCTGTATTAATCAGTGTGCATCAATTATCATGTTCAACAGATCTGTATTAATTAGTGTGCATCAATTATCATGTTCAACATATCTGTATTAATTAGTGTGCATCAATTATCATGTTCAACAGATATGTATTAATTAGTGTACATCAATTATCATGTTCAACAGACCTGTATTAATTAGTGTGCATCAATTATCATGTTCAACAGATCTGTATTAATTAGTGTTCAACAGACCTGTATTAATTAGTGTGCATCAATTATCATGTTCAACATATCTGTATTAATTAGTGTGCATCAATTATCATGTTCAACATATATGTATTAATTAGTGTTCAACAGATCTGTATTAATTAGTGTGCATCAATTATCACGTTCAACAGACCTGTATTAATCAGTGTGCATCAATTATCATGTTCAACGTATCTGTATTAATCAGTGTGCATCAATTATCATGTTCAACAGATCTGTATTAATTAGTGTGCATCAATTATCATGTTCAACATACCTGTATTAATTAGTGTACATCAATTATCATGTTCAACAGATCTGTATTAATTAGTGTACATCAATTATCATGTTCAACATATCTGTATTAATTAGTGTGCATCAATTATCATGTTCAACAGATCTGTATTAATCAGTGTACATCAATTATCATGTTCAACATATCTGTATTAATTAGTGTTCAACAGACCTGTATTAATTAGTGTGCATCAATTACCATGTTCAACAGATCTGTAT
The DNA here is from genome assembly GCA_032622095.1 of Siphonodentalium dalli. NCBI lineage: Eukaryota > Metazoa > Mollusca > Scaphopoda > Gadilida > Siphonodentaliidae > Siphonodentalium > Siphonodentalium dalli. The sequence continues at coordinate 207,667,911 of CP136067.1, forward strand.
TAATTAGTGCACATCAAATATCATGTTCAACAGATCTGTATTAATTAGTGTACATCAATTATCATGTTCAACAGATCTGTATTAATTAGTGTTCAACAGACCTGTATTAATTAGTGTACATCAATTATCATGTTCAACAGACCTGTATTAATTAGTGTACACCAATTATCAAGTTCAACAGATCTGTATTAATTAGTGTGCATCAATTATCATGTTCAACAGACCTGTATTAATTTGTGTACATCAATTATCATGTTCAACAGATATGTATTAATTAGTGTTCAACAGATCTTTATTAATTAGTGTTCAACAGATCTGTATTAATTAGTGTGCATGGAATACGACCATTATCATGTTCAACAGATCTGTATTAATTAGTGTGCATGGAATACGACCATTATCATGTTCAACAGATCTGTATTAATTAGAGTACATGGAATACGACCATTATCATATTCAACAGATCTGTATTAATTAGTGTGCATGGAATACGACCATTATCATGTTCAACAGATCTGTATTAATTAGTTTGCATGGAATACGACCATTATCATGTTCAACAGATCTGTATTAATTAGAGTACATGGAATACGACCATTATTATGTTCAACAGATCTGTATTAATTAGTGTGCATGGAATACGACCATTATCATGTTCAACAGATCTGTATTAATTAGAGTACATGGAATACGACCATTATTATGTTCAACAGACCTGTATTAATTAGTGTGCATCAATTATCATGTTCAACATACCTGTATTAATTAGTGTACATCAATTATCATGTTCAACAGATCTGTATTAATTAGTGTACATCAATTATCATGTTCAACATATCTGTATTAATTAATGTGCATCAATTATCATGTTCAACATTATCAACAGACCTGTATTAATTAGTGTACATCAATTATCATGTTCAACAGATCTGTATTAATTAGTGTTCAACAGACCTGTATTAATTAGTGTGCATCAATTATCATGTTCAACAGATCTGTATTAATCAGTGTACATCAATTATCATGTTCAACAGATCTGTATTAATTAGTGTTCAACAGACCTGTATTAATTAGTGTGCATCAATTACCATGTTCAACAGATCTGTATTAATTAGTGTACATCAATTATCATGTTCAACAGATCTGTATTAATTAGTGTACATCAATTATCATGTTCAACAGATCTGTATTAATTAGTGTTCAACAGACCTGTATTAATTAGTGTACATCAATTATCATGTTTAACAGACCTGTATTAATTAGTGTACACCAATTATCAAGTTCAACAGATCTGTATTAATTAGTGTGCATCAATTATCATGTTCAACAGACCTGTATTAATTTGTGTACATCAATTATCATGTTCAACAGATATGTATTAATTAGTGTTCAACAGATCTTTATTAATTAGTGTTCAACAGATCTGTATTAATTAGTGTGCATGGAATACGACCATTATCATGTTCAACAGATCTGTATTAATTAGTGTGCATGGAATACGACCATTATCATGTTCAACAGATCTGTATTAATTAGAGTACATGGAATACGACCATTATCATATTCAACAGATCTGTATTAATTAGTGTGCATGGAATACGACCATTATCATGTTCAACAGATCTGTATTAATTAGTGTGCATGGAATACGACCATTATCATGTTCAACAGATCTGTATTAATTAGAGTACATGGAATACGACCATTATCATGTTCAACAGATCTGTATTAATTAGTGTGCATGGAATACGACCATTATCATGTTCAACAGATCTGTATTAATTAGTGTGCATGGAATACGACCATTATCATGTTCAACAGATCTGTATTAATTAGTGTGCATGGAATACGACCATTATCATATTCAACTGATCTGTATTAATTATTGTGCATGGAATACGACCATTATCATGTTCAACAGATCTGTATTAATTAGTGTGCATGGAATACGACCATTATCATGTTCAACAGATCTGTATTAATTAGTGTGCATGGAATACGACCATTATCATGTTCAACAGATCTGTATTAATCAGTGTGCATGGAATACGACCATTATCATGTTCAACAGATCTGTATTAATCAGTGTGCATGGAATACGACCATTATCATGTTCAACAGATCTGTATTAATTAGTGTGCATGGAATACGACCATTATCATGTTCAACAGATCTGTATTAATTATAGTACATGGAGTACGACCATTATCATGTTCAACAGATCTGTATTAATTAGTGTGCATGGAATACGACCATTATCATGTTCAACAGATCTGTATTAATTAGTGTGCATGGAATACGACCATTATCATGTTCAACAGATCTGTATTAATTATAGTACATGGAGTACGACCATTATCAAGTTCAACAGATCTGTATTAATTAGAGTACATGGAATACGACCATTATCATGTTCAACAGATCTGTATTAATCAGTGTGCATGGAATACGACCATTATCATGTTCAACAGATCTGTATTAATTATAGTACATGGAATACGACCATTATCATGTTCAACAGATCTGTATTAATTAGAGTACATGGAATACGACCATTATCATGTTCAACAGATCTGTATTAATTAGTGTGCATGGAATACGACCATTATCATGTTCAACAGATCTGTATTAATTAGTTTGCATCAATTTTGATTCTGTTATATGAATTCAAATTCCATACAGCGCCCTCTACGCTATCGCTGCGATATATCACTGCCACAATGAGTGTACTTTGCAGACGATAAATATATTTTTACATATCGTCGCAGAACTATATTTACTACTATTTAGTCACCTATTATCTTGTTTTGACCACTAAATTGTTTTTAAAGTTTGCAATAATGGTAATTCTTTCGGCATTGATAAGAACAATATGAACTGAGCCAGTATCTCAGCGGAGCGATGGGAGATAACTCTGCCTGGAGTTTGATATGAATTAGCGTGCAAATAAATCCCAGAGCTATATCTACCTTCTTCTATTTTACAGCCATGCAGGCAAAACAACTTTAACAAAATCCGATATGGTTGTTCAGCAAAGTGGAAACATAATCTGGGTGCCGCCAATCCACATCGTTGCTAGGTGCGAGATGACCATAGAGAATTTCCCTAACGACAAACACAAGTGCTCGGCTAAATTCGGATCATGGGTCTACAACGCAAACCAAGTTAAGCTTAACATCACCGGTACCGGACTCGATACGTCATCCATGTCATCAAACCCTCGATGGGAGATAACTCGAATGGGGGCTAATGTCAACCAAAGGAAGTACGACTGCTGCCCAGAAGATTATGAAGACATTGTGTTTGGATTCGAGATCGAAAGGAAGGGAGGATCCCTGATGTCCGGCTTCGTCACACCAGCTGTCCTTATTGCAATCCTGGTCCCGTTCCAGTTTTTGGTTCACCCAGATGCCAAAGAGAGGATGACATACTGTAAGTAGAATTAACGTTAGTAACCCTTTCTTTACTGAATGTATTCTCCCATCAGTTATAAAATATATACATTGAAATGTTTTATTATTCAAATGAGCAGACGACAGACAGACGAAAAGATGTTATTCCTATATATTCCAATGTTTTGTTATAAGGTAACATAATGCTGTTCACCCTCTTGCACGTTGGCTATTGTATGTTACAATTATGTTAAATTAGTAAAGAACACAAATTCAAGTGACGTCTTCAATCCTATTCGCCCAAAACAACATGTGCTGTCCCCGATAGCTCATTGCATGCATTGAACTATGACATTTTGTTTTAGGCATCGCTCTGCTGTTGGCTGCTGCTGTGTTCTTATTTGGACTTGAGCAATCAATCAACACAAACTTCACGACGATGCCTAACATCAGTAAGTATATAGAACTGGCGGACATACATACCGATCGCGGAGAGACTGACGGACATACATACATGCAGTCATAGACAATGGCAGACATATATGTAAAGAGATAGAGCGAGTAGAGTCAGAGAGAGAGAGAGAGAGAGAGAGAGAGAGAGAGGGGGGAGAGAGAGAGAGAGATGCTTGAGACAGAAGGGGAGATATTTTTATATAGAGATATAGATAATGTTGATATGGGGGAGGTTAATAACCATGAGATATATATATAGAGAAAGATAGATAATGTTGATATGGGGGAGGTTAATAACCATGAGATATAAGAGCACACGGGTGACCCGGAGATATTCGGGAAAGGAAGCGTCCAACGGTTCAAATGAACGGATGGAGATATCTCTATTATATATTTTGAAAGATCTAATAAATTGCCATATAATTTGCACGGTTAGAATCTGTGGCGCTTCATCTTTCCAATGATGCATCACACGCCTGTGTACGTTTAAAGTTTCTACCTTAATTATCGGGAAGAACGCAGGACCATGCTTCGCTCATCGAAAATCATTGCGTAAATATATTACGCCATCAACATATCGTGACGTGATCGCGTTAACTCTTGTCCGGCCGATGTCGCGTTAACTCATCACCGGCCGAGGTATCCGCAAATGACATTGGGCTATATATCTCGGAAACGGGTGGAGCTATCGACTTGAAATTTGGTATGTGAATGTATCTTGCCCCGGATACGAATTTTATCGGGTCGCCGAGCCCGTGCGACGCCAGCTTCGCGCATGCGCAGACCAGATCTCGGAAACGGGTGGAGCAATCGACTTGAAATTTGGTTTTTGAATAGCCCGGACGAAGTCGGGTCACCTTCTAGTATATATATATATAGAGGAGAGGAAGAGAGAGAGAGAGAGAGGAGAGAGAGAGGGAGGGAGATATATATATAGAGGAGAGTAAGAGAGAGAGAGAGAGGGAGAGAGGGAGGGATATATATATATATATATATATATAGATATATATATATATATATAGGAGAGTAAGTAAGAGAGAGAGAGAGAGAGGGAGGGAGGGAGAGATATATATATAGAGAGAGGAGAGTAAGAGAGAGATAGAGAGAGGAGAGTCAGAGAGAGAGAGAGAGATCGACAGAGAGAGAGAGAGAGAGGAGAGAGAGGCGGGGAGGGGAGGGTGGGGGAGGGAGAGAGAGAGAGAGGAGAGAGAGAGAGAGAGAGAGAGGGGGGAGACAAAGGGAGAGAGATACGATGAGATATATGAGCAAGCATGTATCAGGAGATATTGGACATGAAGCGTCAACACTTGAGAGAGATGTGTTATCAGGAGGGGCATTCAATTTTCAACTGTTGAAACGTTTGTAGTTGGGTTCCCGATTCTAATATTTATGATACATTTCGAATTATTTTCAGTGACACATTATATGGTAACTGTGGGCGTCATCGTAATTTCCATGTTGAAGTCAGTGTTCCATTTGCTGATGTACAATCGAGGTGGGAGACACGGGAAGCTTCCCGGCTGTTTTAAGAGTGTGAGTAATACTATTGTTATTTATGACCCGCCATATCAAATCCAGTCGTAAGTCGGGATTCTTTTACCCTGTGCCAATGCATTCTCTTATATATGCGAGTCGACCATAGGTCGCCTCGCATATATAAGAGAATGCATTGGCCTAACAATTTTTTACAATTTTAATAATTTTTTCTTGTATTCTTTAACAATTTTATAATTTCACCCATACAGAGCCCCAGACAAACATGACCATAGGTCGCCTCGCATTTATAAGAGAATGCATTGGCCTAACAATTTTTTATCATTTTTTTTAAATAAATGTTTCTTACAATTTTTAGGACATAAAATAAAAAACACCCATTACCCTGCAGGGAGCCCCACACATATATAGAAGCATATAGAAGAGTGTCGTCTGCTCATGTTTGTCTGGGGCTCTGTATGGGTGAAATTATAAAATTGTTAAAGAATACAAGAAAAAATTATTAAAATTGTAACAAATTGTTAGGCCAATGCATTCTCTTATATATGCGAGGCATATATAAGAGAATGCATTGGCCTAACAATTTTTTACAATTTTAATAATTTTTTCTTGTATTCTTTAACAATTATATAATTTCACCCATACAGAGCCCCAGACAAACATGAGCAGACGACACATATACGAGGCATATATAAGAGAATGCATTGGCACAGGGTTAAAAAAATCCCGACTTACGACTGGATTTGATATGGCGGGTCACATTTATCCCCATAAATAAAGTCTCCAAATATTCACGCTTGTCAATTTTATTATGCAGCCAATAATATGTGACATTTTATTGACATTGAGTAAATGAGAGGTGTACCGGATATTACCGTATAGAATAGAATAGAGTTGAACAGAATCATCTCTCCTTCAATCACCAATTACTCATTAGGCATGGACAAGAGACACCACTTTAAATCACTCACATATTTTTGTACACACGTTGATTATTTCGCCCAATTTGGGCGGTTCTCTGGTGGCTGTTTCTCATCTGACGTGTGTGTCAGGATTAGTCGGGGAGCCAATAAGGTCCACCTGCACCCCCCCCCCCCCCCCGATGATTACAAATAACCTTATTTTTATTGTTCCCTATGGTATCCAGATAAAGAATCCGGATTTCACCGAAAAATAAAGGTGGCCCTACTAGGTGCTAGAGCCATTTGAATCCAAGATGGCCGCCATTTCCTCTAATTCCGACCAGCTGTTTTTAATCGTTGTAATAGATCGGTTGTTAGCAAAAGACACAGACAAAATATATGCCATTTGTTGGTATGATGTCCTTCTTCAAAATGACGGTAAAAAAATTCGAAAAAATTCAAAATGGCCGCCGAAAAATGACGTCATCTGCACGAAAATAGGAAATTTAATTAATATTTCACCATATCTTCCATTTTTCTTCACATTAATCATTAGTAAATGGCAATGTTTTTGAGACAGTCATCAAGCGTGATATTATAGCGTCATTTTAAGACATTTGCCATTGACGAGGGTTCCGTAATAGATACAGAAAGAGGATTTCAAAAAGAGGGGTAAAATTTTCGATTTTTTGCGAGACGATTTTGATAGTCATTTTATCGACAAACCACACAGGCTGTTAATAGAATGTCAACAACTATGTGCTTTATTTTATTGGACGGATGTTTTACTTCAATGGGAATGAAATTGGTGTAGAAAATTTCCAAAATGGCCGCCGAAAATATGAAAAATGGTAAATATTGCCCCAGGGTGTCCTGCAATGGCTTACAAGTTGTGGTTAATATATAAAATTGGCTAATTTGTATTATATACATTGCATACTAACATGTCTGATGCACCATGGATCATTGTTTCTATTGTCACCACTGACATCACCAGAAATATTGGATTTTTCTCTCACAAACTTGACATAAATTTCGGCAAAAATTAACTTTTCAGGGTTGGACAATTGTTTTAAGTAAAATGCAACTATCATTGGTATCAAAGGTATTTATTATTTTGGTCTATCTTAAATGTGTCACACTACGGTGTTTATAGACCAAATTGCTCAAGATGGCTTCCAAAATGGCAACCAAATTTGTAAAAAGTTAATTTTTTACATATATCCCGAACATTATTCTCTGCGTTATCCGACAAGGTAGTAAATTGTGACTCACTTGGTTATTATACGTGTTAGTCAATTAACTGACAACTACATTCTATTATGTTTGTCCCAGTTCCGTATGGGGCATGACAAATTCATTTTAAAGTTGCAGTATGGAATTTTGCGGAGAACCTCTTTTGTGTTTCTTGCCATATTATTGAAAGGAAATGGGCAGAACTTTGAAACGGAACTGAGATGAACCATAATATGTGGCTATTCTGGTCCATTATGATAAAACATATCAACTGGATACAGGGTGGATGCCAAGATGGTAGCCAGGGACTTACTATATGATCATAGGTGAGGTGAATAGGTATACAGGGAGTTATTGTATGGTCAACGGTGAGATGAGTACATGTATGTATACAATTAGTGACTGTATGATCATAAATGTAATGCATAGCTATACAGGGAGTGACTAAATGGTCATGTGTCAGGTGTATGCGTATACCCGGTGTTCCTGCTTGGTGACTCGTGGCGGTATGGTCATGTGTAGGTTATACGGGTATACACATGTGTTGCTATATGGTCATGGGCGAGGGGTATGTGTATATAGCGAGCGGCTATATGGGCATGGATGATGTGCATATGCATACATGGAGTGAATATACTGACATGGCTGGGGAGTATTAGTATATCTTGAGTGGCTATTCTGCTATGGTGTGACAAATAGGGATACGGGGAGTGACATGGCCAAGGGTGAGGTGAATATATATACAGGGAGTTACTGTATGGGCATGAATGATGTGAATATGTATACAATGAGTGACTATATGGTTATGAGTGTGGTGTCCATGGTGAGATGCATAGGAATATAAGGAGTGGCTGTATGGTCATGTGTGAGGTGAATCGGTATACATGTAGTGACTGTACGGTGTATTGTTGTGTGTGGCCGATGTGACCGTATGGGCATTGCTGTGGTGTATAGATATAACGAGAGTAGCTACATGGCCATCTGTGAGTTGTTTATGTATATATGGAGTGACAGTAATGTCGTGGTGGGATGTATATGTGTACCGTCTGTGGCTGTATTGTGACATGTGGGTGTATATGTATATTTGTGCTGTCTGTATGATCATGGATGGAGTGCGTAGATAAATAGGGAGTGATTTTATGGTTATGGGTAATGTGTATAGGTGCACCCGGTATGCCTGTACGGTCAAGATTGAAGTTCTATGCATACCTGTGGCTATATAGGGAGTGCCATTTTGGTAACGGGTGGGTCGTATATTGATATATGTTGTGGATGTATTATCATCGGTGGTGTATAGGGTGTAGATGAATGATCATGGATGGCGTGTATAAGTATACAGTGAGTTGCTGAATTGTCATGTGCGAGGTGTATATGCAAGTATGAAACTTATGAGTGGTCGTGTGTGCGGGTATTGGTATATTTGGAAGGGATCACCATTGGTGAGGTGTATATGTATATCTGGATTGACTCTATGGTCATGGGTATGGCGAATAGATATACCTGTAGTGGCTGTATGGTCCACGGTGAGGTGAATATGTATACAATGAGTGACTTTATGATCGTGAATGTGGTGAATATGTATACACAGAGTGACTATATGGTCAGGTGTAGGAGTATACCTGGTGTTCATGCATGGTGACTCATGGCTGTATCGTCATTTGTGGCATGTACCAGTATAACCAAATATGACTGTATGGTCAGGTGTACGTGTATAGAGTGGGTGACTATATTGTCATTTGTGTGGTGTTTATGTACATATGAGGTCATGGGTGGGTTGTACATGTGTAATTTGGGTGGCTGTCGCTTTCCACAATAACTCAAGGATATGTTAATCAATAGAGAGGTCATATCAAAGAGTTCTCCACCATGATAGTGTTTGTGTACATGGGGGAACTTTAAACGTGAAAAGCGATAGCCACCCATTACCACACAGTCATTCCATATATACATAAACACTACAGACATAACAATATAGTGACCAACTGTATAAACGTACACCTGACCCATGACCATGGATGGCCATACAGCCATGAGTCACAACGCAGTCACACCGGGTATAATCCTAAACATGACCCATAACCATAGAGTCACTCCTTGTATACCCATTCACCTCACCATTGGCCATACGGTCATCCCATGTATACCTATTCTCCACACACACATGGTCAAATAGACATTCAATATATACATCAACACCACAACAATGCCCATAGAGTCACCCCGGGTATACATATCCACCTCACCAATGGTCATATAGCCACTCGCTTCATACACATACCCTCACCCATGGCACCTGGTATACTCCTTCATCTGACCTATGGCCATATAGTCACACCGTGTGTACCTATTCAAAACATTCGTACATGATCATGGTCAATCATTGTATATATATTCACCTCACCCTTGGCCATGTCAGTCCCCGTATCCCTATTTGTCACACCATAGCAGAATAGCATCTCAAGATATACTAATACTCCCCAGCCATGTCAGTATATTCACTTCATGTATGCATATGCACATCATCCATGGCCATATAGCCGCTCGCTATATACACATACCCCTCGCCCATGACCATATAGCAACACATTTGTATACCCGTATAACCTACACATGACCTACACGTCACCAAGCAGGAACACCGGGTATACTCATACACCTGACACATGACCATTTAGTCACTCCCTGTATAGCTATTCATCACATTTATGATCATACAGTCACTAATTGTATACATACATGTACTCATATCACCGTTGACCATACAATAACTCCCTGTATACCTATTCACCTCATCTATGATCATATAGTAACTCCCTGGCTACCATCTTGGCATCCACCGTGTATCCAGTTGATATGTTTTATCATAATGGACCAGAATAGCCACATATTATGGTTCATCTCAGTTCCGTTTCAAAGTTCTGCCCATTTCCTTTCAATAATATGGCAAGAAACACAAAAGAGGTTCTCCGCAAAATTCCATACTGCAACTTTAAAATGAATTTGTCATGCCCCATACGGAACTGGGACAAACATAATAGAACGTAGTTGTCAGTTAATTAACTAACACGTACAATAACCAAGTGAGTCACAATTTACTACCTTGTCGGATAACGCAGAGAATAATGTTCGGGATATATGTAAAAAATTAACTTTTTACAAATTTGGTTGCCATTTTGGAAGCCATCTTGAGCAATTTGGTCTATAAACACCGTAGTGTGACACATTTAAGATAGACCAAAACAATAAATACCTTTGATACCAATGATAGTTGCATTTTACTTAAAACAATTGTCCAACCCTGAAAAGTTAATTTTTGCCGAAATTTATATCAAGTTTGTGAGAGAAAAATCCAATATTTCTGGTGATGTCAGTGGTGACAATAGAAACAATGATCCATGGTGCATCAGACATGTTAGTATGCAATGTATATAATACAGATTAGCCAATTTTATATATTAACCACAACTTGTAAGCCATTGCAGGACACCCTGGGGCAATATTTACCATTTTTCATATTTTCGGCGGCCATTTTGGAAATTTTCTACACCAATTTCATTCCCATTGAAGTAAAACATCCGTCCAATAAAATAAAGCACATAGTTGTTGACATTCTATTAACAGCCTGTGTGGTTTGTCGATAAAATGACTATCAAAATCGTCTTGCAAAAAAATCGAAAATTTTACCCCTCTTTTTGAAATCCTCTTTCTGTATCTATTACGGAACCCTCGTCAATGGCAAATGTCTTAAAATGACGCTATAATATCACGCTTGATGACTGTCTCAAAAACATTGCCATTTACTAATGATTAATGTGAAGAAAAATGGAAGATATGGTGAAATATTAATTAAATTTCCTATTTTCGTGCAGATGACGTCATTTTTCGCCGTCATTTTGAAGAAGGACATCATACCAACAAATGGCATATATTTTGTCTGTGTCTTTTGCTAACAACCGATCTATTACAACGATTAAATACAGCTGGTCGGAATTAGAGGAAATGGCGGCCATCTTGGATTCAAATGGCTCTAGCACCTAGTAGGGCCACCTTTATTTTTCGGTGAAATCCGGATTCTTTATCTGGATACCATAGGGAACAATAAAAATAAGGTTATTTGTAATCATCGGGGGGGGGGGGGGGGGGTGCAGGTGGACCTTATTGGCTCCCCGACTAGATAGAGGAGGTGGAGGATTTTTGTAAATGTTAGCCCAAACTACATTTCCAACTAACGATGGTTTGTTGTTTATTTTGAGGAATCATACCACATCAGATGAATTTAGCCCAAATATGTTAACAGTTGTCGTGTAAAACATTTGCAGTAGGTTAGCGTTATTTGCTATTTGCGGATGTAGTTTAACATAGACTCCTACGTTTGAACAGCATGTGCATTTGTCGTTTTTTAATTATAACAACATGATAATCAATAACAGAGGCAGTCTCTGTCAAATACAGTCGCTCTATTTACGATACTAATTGGGGAACTTTCTAAATTAAATTACGCGTAAATCAGCGTAAGCGGATACCTGCTGCAAATGATAGAAGGTGCCGGAATCGGCCTACTCGCCCAGGGCTAACTCGCCCAGTCGACGTGTGCTAACTGGGGACACACTATGAAATGTACACCGAGGCCGACTCGGACTAAAATGTGTATACGAGTGTTATATGGCGTTTGGTCCGTTGTTTCTCAATGAATATTATCGAAATTTGGTGTATATGTCCGGGCTGGGACATGGAATACAATAACGTTTAAATTGTTCTTAAATTTACAAATTTGTTGATTTTATTCAACTTTTTCGTTCTGAAACACACTATACGCGTCATGTCGATATCTAGTATTACTTAGAAATTTCAGCTTTCCCGATTCATAATCGCTCCATTGACTGTAACAGGTGAAATTACCCCACTCTTCGGATAGAGTGTCACTGAAACTTTATTTTGTTAGACAGCCTGTAGTCACTGTGTGTGGAAATAATATGTAATAAGATGTAGCACAGTTTTATTTTATATTTACATGTAGTGCTGTTTTTTATACAATTCCACACAGGCTTCTCAACGGTACGCAGTATACCGGTACCGCGTACTTGGGCATTTTTTTTGCGGTAACGGTACTGGTGTGCAGATCCGCCGGTACTCGATACTGTGGTTGCATATATGCACGTTAGTAGATCAGCAGGTTGTTTGGCAAATTACAGTAGTATCAAGTTTCGCTCTTTAAACTACACGCGATGCACACGGAAGGGTGGTTCCTGGTTTTTATGTGTCTATTATAACTCTTCAATGGTTGAATTCCAATTCTTTGAAAGCACGGCCTTGTGATATTGTTTCAATCTTCAAAGATTATTTTGTGTTGGGAACTTGTGATTGCAACTTATGTTTTTGCCTTTATGTTTGCCCAGTTGTGGCAATTATACACTAAACCCAGTTAAACCCACTAAACCAAGTATGGCCCACACGTTTTGGTTAATCACATACACACGTACCCGTTCACATGTCGTATCAGTTTGCATATATAAGGTAGACCATTTTGAATTTAAATGGGACTCATGGAACCTCCAGTTATATAATAAAATCGGGAACGAATATTCACGAACCGTGCACAATGTACATGTAATTTGCTGAATAGACATGATAGTTCATATTTGGTATAGGAACTCGTGGAGAGAAATTGTTGCGTAACTTGACTCATTATTGTTTAGATTTAAAATGGCCGACCGCGCGACTTTGCAAATACATTTATTCTGATTGAATATTGTGAAGTGAAAACCACCGACGTGTGTCGCGTTACTTTCTATCAGTTTATCACACACAGAAGAACAATAAGTTAAAAACACAAAACGTGTGCAACGAATAGTTCCATTTTGGTTGATTGAATTGTCTATGTTGTGATTTGCGCATCACTAAACTCTACGGGAAAGTTTGTTAGTATATTCTAAAATGGTATCTAATATCCCGAAATAGTTTCTTTATTCTGATATCAAATTATCATTAGTTCAAGTTAATAATAGAGTTCGTGGCTTGTGATTTTCAGCACTGTATTACCTCCAGATATACCTAGAACTATAAAATGGCTTGCCAGTACCGGTACCAGAACCGCGGTACTAGCAAAGTATCGATACCAGTACTGGCATGTGTGGTACCGGCGGTACTTTGAGAAGTCCGATTCCACCTAGATCATCATGTGATCGACCATACATGGGGTGTGATGACTTGGTTGAATTAAGAGCGGTTTGCTGGATCACTTCTGTCTTCGAGCTAGATTATACTTATGCTATTTAATGGGCATGTTTCTAACGTGAAGGGGTAGATATTCTTGAGACCCCACTACTCTTCTATTCACACCAAGTTCTCAGCTGTCATGTTCGGATATTAGAACCCATAGCCATAATATATTGGTTTATTTTGTGTATACTAGTATAATATAGTTATTTTCAGTACATTTATATACCAGTAGTGTGGATAACAATGCATATATAATATATATGTGTATATGTATATTGATTCAACGGATTCAGTGGTTTTGTTCATTAGTCTATCAAATTTGCGGGGAAAACATGGCCACCAGCAGTACACCCTGCCAAATTTCAAATTTGAATCAATTGGCACACCCTGCAGCCAGCATTTATTGGAGAACTGTTTCTCATGTGGATATTTTGGGTCACCACTAGATGGGAGCCATATTTTTTTCTCAAAATTTCCTTGTGAAGACATCACTGCCAGCGGTGATCTTGAGTTTTACTATTTTGATGACTAAATAATAAAATAAATCACTTGTCCGATCGTCACCAGATTCCACAATGATCTTCTGGATAACCAGGATGAGAGTAATCTATTTTTTCCGAATTTCGTTAAAAACATGACCACAGACAGAAATTTTGTATGACTGAATTCTTTAGCACCTCTACAGACCACATCCCTCATCTGATAGTCACCAAGCTTCATATTGATCTTCGGGGTGACCACTAGATGGGAGCTATCGAATGATTTGAATTTCTTTGGAAAACATGGTCGCCAGTAGCCATCTTCTATTTTGGTTTTGATATACATGTATATCTCTTCGCGAGGATAGCCAGTATTACTTGGGTAGTTCAACTTTCCACATTCCTGTCATCATTTGAAATATAAAAATTTACCTGATACATGTAGTCCAATGAAAATTAACAAGCGTCCATAAATTAAATTTACCTATGATACTATTATTCCTCACTATCACATGCACCCTTCAAAATTTTGTTTCGTCGTATCTAATTTTTAATGACCCCTATGGTAATATTGATATAGATACATTTGGCAAACATTTGTTTGTACAATATACAGGTATAAAGTTTGTATCTAAATCTAGAAATATATAATACTAGCTGATGTACTCGACTTCGTTCGGGCTATTTAGGGATTTCTTTGTGATCGCCTTCATCTGGGCAGTACCCGGTATATACAGCATCTGGACAAACATGCCTATATCAGAACGTTCGATGACATGGTCGCACGTGAAATTGGACCCGTCCATATTGCTCCCGGGATCGAAGTAGTCCTACACACAAATTTTAGTCGGATCGGTCAAGGTCCAGAAACATGCCTATGAGTGAGGTCAGGTTGACACATTAAATACCAAATCCGAGTCGGATCGGTCGAGCAATGTTCGAGTCTATAACACACATACATACATGCATTCATACATACATACATACAGGCAGATATTCCAAAATGTATAATCGATAGCTACAATAATTCTATGATAAATAGTTTACGGGCGACCTGATGCATGCATCTTAGTTTTCTTGTATAATCAGGCCTTGATAACCAAATCTGCGCCAGGGGATGTCAGGAAGACAGTCCCCGCGATTATGACATCCCCTGATGATAAAATGTTATACTCTTCTTGTATTGTTATTGTTGTAAACATAAGTATTGCATTATATCACCAATAAACAATCAATAGAATATGTATTTACCTATAAAGGCCCTCTGTGGGTAAAAGTTACAAAGTGATATAACAAACATATAATACTACCTGTCGGATCGGGAGCCGACATACAGTAACTGACACCTTAACCACAGCAGAGCTTTCCGATGAATGGCAACAAGCCATATTTCCGACTAAATCCTGAAAAGTTACCCATAATTCTGCTGTGTTTAAGGAGTCGATTAATTAGAGCATTACTGTAAATGGCTGACCCGTGTACATGGGTGACTATGTGCACGTTAAAGAACCCGGATGTTGGTTAGAGTAGCCCACCAAAGCACCGACCACAGCCGAGACCTGGACCCTGTCTGTAATGCCCGAATAGATAGATAGATAGATAGATAGCTGATGTGCCCGACTTCGTCCGGGCTATTAGGAGAATGCAAAAAACTATTGTTTGATCGGTCGAGAAACATGCCTATATGAGCGTATATGAGGGATGTCAAGGTCAAGGACACTGTCGCACGTGAAATTGGACCCGCCCATATTATTCCCTGGATCAAAGTAGGCCTATACAGTCGGATCGGTCGAGCAGTTTTCGAGTCTATAACACACATATGTACATACATACACAAACACAGGCATAAGTTCCAGAATATATAATAGACCAGCTGATGTTCCCAACTTCGTCCGGGCTATTTAGGGATTTCTTTGTGATCGCCTCCGTCTAATACTGAGCGAACAACGTTGAAAAGTATTAGGAGAAAGAAAAAAAATATTGCTCGATCGGTCCAGAAACATGCCTATATGAGTGTATATGAGCGAGGTCAAGGTCAAGGACACGGTGTCACGTGTAATTGGACCCGCCCATATTGTTCCCGGGATCAAAGTAGCCCTGCATACCGAATTCGAATCGGATCGTTCGAGCAGTTTTCGAGTCTATAACACACACACACACACACACACACACACACTCACACCCTCACACACACACACACACACACACACACACGCACACACCCCCCCACACACACACACCCACACACACACACACACACACACACACACACACACACACACACACACACCTGAACGTTTACATAATACATCTTCGACTCAAATTACTTAGTTTTCTATATATTATCGATATTAGATCGTTGTTATCACCGGGAATTTATTGAAAATGGCGTACAGTACCCCTTTAATTTCGATTGTATATAGCATTAGCAGCGGATAATGACTTATACCTGACACCAGGTATACATATATACATTATAATGGGTCCCATGCTCAGGTATACATATATACATTATAATGGGCCTGACACCAGGTATACATATATACATTATAATGGGTCTGACACCAGGTATACATACACCCTAAATCTAGTTGGATAAGAAGTTATCCAACAGTCAATCAACCGTTGTATGCACACAGCACCTATCACGTTGTGTGAAAAGTTGCATGACAATTTTGTTGGATACACTTTTACACAACGTTGCATATATATTTACTACCAACGGTTGTATGTTAATTATACAACGTGTTAGATGAAATTTCACACAACACTCAATCAACGTTAATTGCCCACAGCACCTATCTACGTTTATTGAACTGTTGGGTAGAGTTGGATGACATTTGTTGATTGGAAAGTTTACCCAACGTTGATTGGAAAGTAAAAATGGGACAAGACGTCGTGGATAGCTTTGCCTGTATAGTATACCTTTGTTATAATTATTCTTTGTACGATAAACTGATTATGTAGGCTTTATGTGTTGAGCGTATGGGTGTGCTACTTTAGTCAAATTAGTCAGCAGTTGTGTAAATTTGTAAACTTCAAAATTTGGCAAATATAAATAAATATACACTAAATACATAAAGCCTACATAATCAGTGTATCGTACAAAGAATAATAATAGCAAAGGTATACTATACCGGCAAAGCTATCCACGACGTCTTGTCCCATTTTCCAGTCGCTCAGGAGTTTTTTCACGCAGTCGTCCATCTTGTTTTGAAATATTTGGAGCCAAAAACTCGCATGCTCGCCCGCACCGGAAACGCGCTGCTATTGGATGACCCGGTCACGTGGCGGTTTTATCCAATGTGGTATGAAAGTAATACCACAGAAGACAGTTCACGCAATCAGTTGTGTACATCGTACTAAACTGTTGGATAATAAGTACACAACAAATTCGCACCCAACGAGTTGTATACAACGTTCATCCAACTAGATTTAGGGTGTATATACATTATAATTGGTCTCATGCTCAGCATGGCATCATATTGTTTATATAGTTATGTAGAGCGCTGGATTCCCTGTAATTTTTTCAAATTGTGCCAAGACCGCGAAAATGTAAAAAAAATACGGAACTTAACATTATTGCTTTGTTGCTCCATCATCAAAACTATAACTCAGCAGGGTTTTTAGCAGAGCGCGTTAACCAACCAGTCGTGGGTACGATAACAATCATTACGAAACAGAAGCAATCATTCGAAGAATGCTAGCCACAGTCAGCAACCAAAAACACAAGAAAAAACACACATCGACATATACATAGCCCCCACAGCTGGATATCAAGTTATGCCGGGTATACGCACATCCACCCGAAGGTAGATTTTTATCACAAAACGAGAAAAACTCTCCGATTCGGTAGATGGGAATAACATGGTGCTGCATTACACTATATACCTGTGTTACCGCTGAACCATTGGAGGAGTCTCCGATCGGTAGATGGGAATAACATGGTGCTGCATTACACTATATACCGGTGTTACCTATATACCTGTGTTACCTATATACCTGTGTTACCACTGAACCCTTGGAGGAGTCACAGCTGTTTGTGCTATCCTTGGTCTCCTTCCAATCTTATTAACTCGGATAATTACACCCGGCCTGTGCTACACTTACACCCGGCCTGTGCTGTTTGTTGTTTTCTAAGAACGCGAGATATCTGCAGAACTTCTCAGCAATTTTCTAATTGGAGTTATTTGGTGCTATACATGAGATGTAATGCGATGAACAAAATAAAGGTGCATTCCAATGGTCGAAATATTGTTATACTCATATATATATGCTTCGTATATATAGACACTCAGAGTATACTGGAACAGATTTAGGTATAACTGGAAGGGAAATAAAATTGATAATTGCTTTCAACTTTCCGTGCAGTGATGAGGCGCACCGTATACGTTGGCACCAAATTAGTCAATCATTTCGTCACCTGGCAATAATTGCACGATACATACTTACACTTACACCCGTCCTGCTCTGTTTGTTGTATTCTTTAAGAACGCGAGATATCTGCAGAAGTTCTCAGCTGGAGTTGTTTGGTGCGCTCTAAATGAGATATCTGAAAATTGCAACATTCAGCATGTTATTAGACTGATGGGCTATCACAACAACTCGTCGAGAATACTGTAAAACCGGTTATTATTAGACTGTGGGCTATCACAACAACTTGTCGAGAATACTGTAAAACCGGATATCGAAGAAATTTGTTTTAATGATATGTTTGCGTTCAAAATGGTGACTGAAGTCACTTTAACACGTAGCTATTCACAGCAGTCATATTTATGTGGGGGCAGGAACAGGATTCATAATGCATGAACTAGAGCAAAACAATGATATACAAGAAACCATAATCAGAAATGGTAACGCCCTCAAGATCATATTATTAGCCATAAATATAAATTTTAATATAAAATATATTGGTTACATGAATTCACCGCCTCAGAATTCCGTTAAAACATCTAATCCTTCGAATTATTACAAACAACTACGGCTTATTACTGCAGGTTTCTCATTCACCACACCAGAAAGCTTCTAAATGCGGATACAAAATCGGAGGTGTTGTGTTCCCGCCAAGAGTGCATGGTCCAGCCATTGTTCATACCTAAACATCGAAAACAATTAACGCGGTCATAATTGTTACATACTGCAACTATAAGACATCCAGTGGATACACACCCCACGAAAACCCGAAATGTGTTGTCCTGCTATAAATCCCATCGCTATAGCTCAATTTGACACGGCCAGATTAGACTTCCTACAATATCCATAAACAAGATCATATATTATATACCCATGATTTTAATTATAGAATATAAAATATAGTGGTTTCGCGAATGACCGACTCAGAATTCTGTTAAAATAACAATAACAATCAGCACCTAATTAACGAACCGGCGGCCGACTCGGCCGTCTCCGACCACAACCATCAGTGGGCTGCAGAACGAAAAATGTCTATAAAAGTTGAAATATAAGACTTACAAATTATCTTTTAAATTTCTTTTATTGGTAATTGACATAGCTTGTCACAAACAAAAAATAAACATTATTGACATAATAATGTAAAGGACAATAAACGAAATTGAAATTCCCAACTACACCTTTTACCGGTGACCGGCCTCCTAATCGCGCAGTTCGACTTTTAAATAAATAATCCGGAAAAACAAATTTTCTATTTATAAAAGTCCCATCGGCATGTTTCTAATATTTGGCCACCAATATACACCCGATTGGCGTGAATAACTCATTCGCTATATTTTTTGGTTGAGTTATTTATAGACGTGATGAAAACAATTAGTGCAAACTTCGACGTGAGTCACCTTGACACCATTTTCATGCAAATTATGACGTAAGTTCGTGCGGTCCTGTATTAAATTATTTATCGCGTTATATATTTCCGATTTGGCGGTGAATTACAAATTGAATGAATGATTGGTTCACGTGGTATATATGATATATATTCGTTTAGATAAATTTTAACAGTATGAAAATTCCATGCTTGGAATTCGAAGTTAGACACCCCACCGCGAATGAAGAGGCTCTGTATGTACATCCCTTCTGCTATACATCCAGTTGTCAGTCAGACCGCCATTATACTTGAAAATAATTGTACATCAGACTTATGGAGCCATGCAGGGACTCAGTATGAGTGTTTATTCAAATGTGCTTGCTTCAGTGAACAACTTTTCATTTCTTATCGAATTGGTCGTACATCGATCGGAATTGGTCGTACATCGATCGGAATTGGTCATACATCGATCGGAATTGGTCGTACATCGATCGGAATTGGTCGTACATCGATCGGAATTGGTCATACATCGATCGGAATTGGTCATACATCGATCGGAATTGGTCGTACATCGATCGGAATTGGTCATACATCGATCGGAATTGGTCATACATCGATCGGAATTGGTCATACATCGATCGGAATTGGTCATACATCGATCGGAATTGCACATTGAGATGTCCCTCAATTCAGATAATGCTCATGTCGGGGTTAGAACACATGCCACCCTCGTCTAGTATAGATACATGGAACACATGCCACCCTCGTCTAGTATAGATACATGGAACACATGCCACCCTCGTCTAGTATAGATACATGCCACCCTCGTCTAGTATAGATACATAGAACACATGCCACCCTCGTCTAGTATAGATACATGGAACACATGCCACCCTCGTCTAGTATAGATACTTGCCACCCTCGTCTAGTATAGATACATGCATATATTATGCTGTCATACCGTCCATTAAGTTCGATGTTGAGCGTCCGTTATAAAACCAATGGATCGCTGTTTGTAAAACAATGTGCTATCTATTTTCCTAGATACATGTATCACCCGGACACGGGGAACACAGGAGTGACGCCCTGGTCAAGTTTTAATTCCACGATATTAGTATAATTATATTAACTGCATGTAACAAAATCTACTCACTGTAATAACCATATATACGCTGTCATTAATTTACTGGAGAGAACAAAGTTGTCAGTGAAACGATGGGCTTTCCGTAATTATACCCCCCGCAACGAAGGGGGGGGGGTATACTGGAATCAGCTTGTCCGTCCGTCGTCCGTCCGTCGTCCGTCCGTGGACACAAATTTGTCCGGAGTTTTTCTCAGTCGTTTTTTGATCAATTTCCGTGAGCCTTGGCACAGACATCAACCACCATGGGAACCTGTGCACCTGCGATTATGACGTCTGGCGGACTTTTTTGGTGGAGTTATCCCCCCTTTTTCAACTTGTATAATTTTGTCCGAGTTTTTATTCCTACATTTTTAGGTCAATTCTTTTTAAACTTGGCACAGATATTTAGTACCATGGGAACCTGTGCACCTACATTATTTGGTGGAGTTATCCCCCTTTTTCGACTTAGAAATGTTTTTGCAACATGCATAATTTTGTCCGAGCTTTTATTCCTACATTTTAGGTCATTGTTTTTTAATCTTGGCACTGATATTTAGTACCATGGGAACCTGTGAATCTGCGATTATGATGTTTGTTCGACTTTTTTTGTGTTGAGTTATTCCCCTTTTTCGACTTAGAACATTTTCGCAACATGCATAATTTTGTCCGAACTTTTATTCCTACATGTGTCGGTCAATATGTTTAAGATTAGGGTTATGGTTGTGCAACTGCAATGGGAACTGTTATTTTATTATTTTAACTAAATATTTACTGACATGTTAAACATCTTTTAATTTTAAAAACACGGGGGGTATCCTTAGTCCCATTGGGACAGTCACACCTCTAGTTAGCTTAGCGCTTAAAGCCGCCTCGAGAGTTTGAACATGAAACGTGCCTTTAATGACAACTTTATCAATGAGAGTTTCGGATGACATCATGCAATAAATAGGATAATGCATAGCTGACTGCTATTTCATAGAATTCATGTTCCTATATATGGGTGAGAAAACCATAGTGAAATATTACCGTCAATTGGACACATCCACCCGGTCCAAATGCCTATCGCTGTATGTGCTGCACTGAAAGTATACGCAAGTGGCTGTGACGAAGTTCACTAATCTACCCGTACCGGTTCCCGTCGGACGGGTATCACGAACTCGCTCATGATACATACTTACAATTACACCCTGCCTGTGATGTTTGTTGTTTTCTGAGAACGCGAGATATTTGCAGAACTTCTCAGCAATGTCCTAATTGGAGTCGTTAATTCCATACATTAGATATACAAAATATACTGTGAGGGTCGGTATTTTAGCGGTGTATACATGTTTGAGGCATATATCTATTATATATTTTGGAAGATCTGTGTGTCTGTGTGTGTGTGTGTGTGATCGCGATGGACTCGAAAACGACCGAGCCGATTTCGATGAAACTTGGTATGTGGGGGTATTTTCGGCCGGGGGGTGGCATGGGCCTATCAATTTTCAGATCCGAGGTCAACTTTTCACGTGCCGCGGTCAAATATGTTTTTACGCTGTGTTACGGGACTTTCATTTGAGTTCGGTGCTTACAAATCGATTCGAAACAGCGCGAATAATAAAATGCCAGTCATAATAATGACACTGTGAGAATCTTTCGTGTTTCCTCTTTCCAACGATATATAATGCGTATGTATCCGTTTTAGTTATCTGCCTCGATTATCAAGAAGAAGTGGTACTATCTTCCATCAGGATGAAAACAATGCGTAACTTCTATGACGTCGTTAGAGTTCATAAAGTTAGATCACGTTAACGCTTAACCGGCCGATGCATTTGACTGTTTCAGACGTCTTGGCGATATCTCGGGCACCGATGGTAATTTATCTTTACGTTGAAACTTGATAATTAATGAGCGTGTGTATATGAGGCGCGTTTATATACTTGAGTGGAAATCAAATCGGGTTAAAAGGTCAAATCGGGTAAAACCGGATGGATTTCGACGGGTACTTTTGTCGGGTACTTTTGTTCGGGCAGTGTTTTGGACGGGTCAAATCGTGACCCCACTTGACCTTGGCCTTCAAAATAGACAATTCAAGGTCAAACCCCGGACGAAGTCGGGTCACCCTCTAGTCTATTATATATTTTGGAAGATCTGTGTGTCTGTGTGTGCGTGTGTGTGATCGCGATGGACTCGAAAACGACCGAGCCGATTTCGATGAAACTTGGTATGTGGGGGTATTTTCGGCCGGTGGGTGGCATGGGCCTATAAATTTTCAGATCCGATGTCAACTTTTCACGTGCCGCGGTCAAATCTGTTTTTACGCTGTGTTACGGGACTTTCATTTGAGTTCGGTGCTTACAAATCGATTCGAAACAGCGCGAATAATAAAATGCCAGTCATAATAATGACACTGTGAGAATCTTTCGTGTTTCCTCTTTCCAACGATATATAATGCGTATGTATCCGTTTTAGTTATCTGCCTCGATTATCAAGAAGAAGTGGTACTATCTTCCATCAGGATAAAAACAATGCGTAACTTCTATGACGTCGTTAGAGTTCATAAAGTTAGATCACGTTAACGCTTAACCGGCCGATGCATTTGACTGTTTCAGACGTCTTGGCGATATCTCGGGCACCGATGGTAATTTATCTTTACGTTGAAACTTGATAATTAATGAGCGTGTGTATATGAGGCGCGTTTATATACTTGAGTGGAAATCAAATCGGGTTAAAAGGTCAAATCGGGTAAAACCGGATGGATTTCGACGGGTACTTTTGTCGGGTACTTTTGTTCGGGCAGTGTTTTGGACGGGTCAAATCGTGACCCCACTTGACCTTGGCCTTCAAAATAGACAATTCAAGGTCAAACCCCGGACGAAGTCGGGTCACCCTCTAGTCTATTATATATTTTGGAAGATCTGTGTGTCTGTGTGTGCGTGTGTGTGATCGCGATGGACTCGAAAACGACCGAGCCGATTTCGATGAAACTTGGTATGTGGGGGTATTTTCGGCCGGTGGGTGGCATGGGCCTATAAATTTTCAGATCCGATGTCAACTTTTCACGTGCCGCGGTCAAATCTGTTTTTACGCTGTGTTACGGGACTTTCATTTGAGTTCGGTGCTTACAAATCGATTCGAAACAGCGCGAATAATAAAATGCCAGTCATAATAATGACACTGTGAGAATCTTTCGTGTTTCCTCTTTCCAACGATATATAATGCGTATGTATCCGTTTTAGTTATCTGCCTCGATTATCAAGAAGAAGTGGTACTATCTTCCATCAGGATAAAAACAATGCGTAACTTCTATGACGTTGTTAGAGTTCATAACGTTAGATCACGTTAACGCTTAACCGGCCGATGCATTTGACTGTTTCAGACGTCTTGGCGATATCTCGGGCACCGATGGTAATTTATCTTTACGTTGAAACTTGATAATTAATGAGCGTGTGTATATGAGGCGCGTTTATATACTTGAGTGGAAATCAAATCGGGTTAAAATGTCAAATCGGGTAAAACCGGATGGATTTCGACGGGTACTTTTGTCGGGTACTTTTGTTCGGGCAGTGTTTTGGACGGGTCAAATCGTGACCCCACTTGACCTTGGCCTTCAAAATAGACAATTCAAGGTCAAACCCCGGACGAAGTCGGGTCACCTTCTAGTATATATATATATATATATATATATATATATATATATATATATATATATATATATATATATATATATATATATATATATATATATCTATATATATATCTATTATATATTTTGGAAGATCTGTGTGTCTGTGTGTGTGTGTGATCGCGATGGACTCGAAAACGACCGAGCCGATTTCGATGAAACTTGGTATGTGGGGGTATTTTCGGCCGGGGGGTGGCATGGGCCTATCAATTTTCAGATCCGATGTCAACTTTTCACGTGCCGCGGTCAAATCTGTTTTTACGCTGTGTTACGGGACTTTCATTTGAGTTCGGTGCTTACAAATCGATTCGAAACAGCGCGAATAATAAAATGCCAGTCATAATAATGACACTGTGAGAATCTTTCGTGTTTCCTCTTTCCAACGATATATAATGCGTATGTATCCGTTTTAGTTATCTGCCTCGATTATCAAGAAGAAGTGGTACTATCTTCCATCAGGATAAAAACAATGCGTAACTTCTATGACGTCGTTAGAGTTCATAACGTTAGATCACGTTAACGCTTAACCGGCCGATGCATTTGACTGTTTCAGACGTCTTGGCGATATCTCGGGCACCGATGGTAATTTATCTTTACGTTGAAACTTGATAATTAATGAGCGTGTGTATATGAGGCGCGTTTATATACTTGAGTGGAAATCAAATCGGGTTAAAAGGTCAAATCGGGTAAAACCGGATGGATTTCGACGGGTCTTTTGTCGGGTACTTTTGTTCGGGCAGTGTTTTGGACGGGTCAAATCGTGACCCCACTTGACCTTGGCCTTCAAAATAGACAATTCAAGGTCAAAACCGGACGAAGTCGGGTCACCTTCTAGTCTATTATATATTTTGGAAGATCTGTGTGTCTGTGTGTGTGTGTGTGTGATCGCGATGGACTCGAAAACGACCGAGCCGATTTCGATGAAACTTGGTATGTGGGGGTATTTTCGGCCGGGGGGTGGCATGGGCCTATCAATTTTCAGATCCGAGGTAAACTTTTCACGTGCCGCGGTCAAATCTGTTTTTACGCTGTGTTACGGGACTTTCATTTGAGTTCGGTGCTTACAAATCGATTCGAAACAGCGCGAATAATACAATGCCAGTCATAATAATGACACTGTGAGAATCTTTCGTGTTTCCTCTTTCCAACGATATATAATGCGTATGTATCCGTTTTAGTTATCTGCCTCGATTATCAAGAAGAAGTGGTACTATCTTCCATCAGGATAAAAACAATGCGTAACTTCTATGACGTCGTTAGAGTTCATAACGTTAGATCACGTTAACGCTTAACCGGCCGATGCATTTGACTGTTTCAGACGTCTTGGCGATATCTCGGGCACCGATGGTAATTATCTTTACGTTGAAACTTGATAATTAATGAGCGTGTGTATATGAGGCGCGTTTATATACTTGAGTGGAAATCAAATCGGGTTAAAAGGTCAAATCGGGTAAAACCGGATGGATTTCGACGGGTACTTTTGTCGGGTACTTTTGTTCGGGCAGTGTTTTGGACGGGTCAAATCGTGACCCCACTTGACCTTGGCCTTCAAAATAGACAATTCAAGGTCAAACATCGGACGAAGTCGGGTCACCCTCTAGTCTATTATATATTTTGGAAGATCTGTGTGTCTGTGTGTGCGTGTGTGTGATCGCGATGGACTCGAAAACGACCGAGCCGATTTCGATGAAACTTGGTATGTGGGGGTATTTTCGGCCGGGGGGTGGCATGGGCCTATCAATTTTCAGATCCGAGGTCAACTTTTCACGTGCCGCGGTCAAATCTGTTTTTACGCTGTGTTACGGGACTTTCATTTGAGTTCGGTGCTTACAAATCGATTCGAAACAGCGCGAATAATTAAATGCCAGTCATAATAATGACACTGTGAGAATCTTTCGTGTTTCCTCTTTCCAACGATATATAATGCGTATGTATCCGTTTTAGTTATCTGCCTCGATTATCAAGAAGAAGTGGTACTATCTTCCATCAGGATAAAAACAATGCGTAACTTCTATGACGTCGTTAGAGTTCATAACGTTAGATCACGTTAACGCTTAACCGGCCGATGCATTTGACTGTTTCAGAGGTCTTGGCGATATCTCGGGCACCGATGGCAATTTATCTTTACGTTGAAACTTGATAATTAATGAGCGTGTGTATATGAGGCGCGTTTATATACTTGAGTGGAAATCAAATCGGGTTAAACTGGCGGATTTTTACGGACGAAATTTGATGCATAGGGTATCTCGGTATCCGCTGGGCCGATTTCCCGGTATCCGCTGGGCCGATTTCCACCATTTTTGGGGTGTTGGTGTTTGACCCCACCTGACCTTGACCTTCAAAATGGTCAATTCAAGGTCAAAGCCCGGACGAAGTCGGGTCACCTTCTAGTATATATATATATATATATATATATATATATATATATATATATATATATATATATATATATATATATATTATACATGTAGGTACCTATATATAAATGGAAAATATATACAAATGGATCTAAATAAAAAGACACGATCTCAATATTGTAGTCGTGTTAATTTATACATGTAAAATTATATCATAAACACATATTGTATTTATACATGTAAAATGATATCATAAGCACATATTGTATTTAAAATGTTTTTGAATTGGAAAATATCTCACGGAAACCATAGACAACCCTACGTATCAACATCGAGAAAGTGAAAAGAAGACATGCGGCCAGACGGACACATTATTCCGTGCTTTCATACAGAGCTATGTTATACTCATACAAGCCTAAACAATCCTGACACGTACGCTATTATTTTCTTTTCATTTTGTCCCCTTTTGGGACCCATCACCCCATCACCCCATCACACCATCACCCCAGTATTCTACTATTTTCTATTTTCTACTAGAATTTGTGTTCTTTTTATTCGTTGTCGTTTTCCCCTCTTCGTTTAGTTACGATTACTGTTTCGGATGTTCAAAAAACTCACAAATACACCATGCATGTAGTAATATGTGACCCGCCATATCAAATCCAATCGGAAGTCGGGATTTTTTTACCCTGTGCCAATGCATTCTCTTATATATGCGAGTCGACCATAGGTCGCCTCGCATATATAAGAGAATGCATTGGCTTAACAATTTTTTATCATGTTTTTTAAATAAATGTTTTACTTACAATTTTAGGACATAAAATAAAAAACCATCCATTACCCTGCAGGGAGCCCCACACATCTATAGAAGCACATAGAAGAGTGTCGTATGCTCATGTTTGTCTGGGGCTCTGTATGGGTGAAATAATAAAATTGTTAAAGAATACAAGAACAAATTATTAAAATTGTAAAAAATTGTTAGGCCAATGCATTCTCTTATATATGCGAGGCGACCTATGGTCGATTCGCATATATAAGAGAATGCATTGGCACAGGGTAAAAAAATCCTGACTTCCGACTGAATTTGATATGGCGGGTCACATATGTTCGCTATCGTTTCTCAACTCCTCGATGTTGGAGGTGATCCTGAGATTATGTCCTTAAATTGTGATCGCCATGTGGTCTTATTTTTTTTTTTTACCTATTACTGGTAATCAATTTGTTCGTTTGTTTAATTTGTGTTGACATCAATTTAAGCCTAATCTCACAACACGACATCACGGAGGCACAAATTCGTTATTGTCTCTGTTCCATTCTCAGAGAGACTTTTACATCAGACAGTGGATTCGTTATGTTATGTTAACACATGCTCAAAGCAATATATACGTATTGACATCTCACCGGGATTCCCCACATGGATATTTTTTGTACTTAAGTCAGCTTAAGTATGTGTTTATAGTCAGAGGTAGGTATGATTGTTGTATGTGTTTATATTCAGAGGCAGGCATGATGGTTGCATGCAAAGCTCGCTTTAATGAGAACACGAACCGTTTTCATGCGTGCAATTGCGACTTTATGGGTGATCATTTACAGCATCCACGAGTTTTCCCCATTTCTCCTTTTTACATTCAGCGTTCATGGATGGTGATGCCGGTGCCTCTGCTAAATATTCTTTCAGAAGCACGATGTCTCAATTGTATTTTCCGTTGTTTGCTTCATGCAGATCTAGTCGTTTCGTGACAACGCATGACTTGATTGCCACTAATTGATAAACATTAAGTCCATATAGGACCCAATCTCAGAGTCATCTCCCACATTGAGGAGAGAAACGATCGATTATTAGAGTTATCTCCCACATTGAGGAGCTGAGAAACGATCGATTATTAGAGTTATCTCCCACATTGAGGAGAGAAACGATCGATTATTAGAGTTATCTCCCACAATGAGGAGCTGAGAAACGATCGATTATTAGAGTTATCTCCCACATTGAGGAGAGAAACGATCGATTATTAGAGTTATCTCCCACATTGAGGAGCTGAGAAACGATCGATTATTAGAGTTATCTCCCACATTCAGGAGTTGAGAAACTATCGATTATCAGAGTTATCTCCCACATTGAGGAGAGAAACGATCGATTATTAGAGTTATCTCCCACATTGAGGAGAGAAACGATCGATTTTTAGAATTATCTCCCACATTGAGGAGAGAAACGATCGATTATTAGAGTCATTTCCCACATTGAGGAGCTGAGAAACTATCGATTATTAGAGTTATCTCCCACATTGAGGAGCTGAGAAACTATCGATTATTAGAGTTATCTCCCACATTGAGGAGCTGAGAAACTATCGATTATTAGAGTTATCTCTCACATTGAGGAGAGAAACGATCGATTATTAGAGTCATTTCCCACATTGAGGAGCTGAGAAACTATCGATTATTAGAGTTATCTCCCACATTGAGGAGCTGAGAAACTATCGATTATTAGAGTTATCTCCCACATTGAGGAGCTGAGAAACTATCGATTATTAGAGTTATCTCTCACATTGAGGAGAGAAACGATCGATTATTAGAGTTATCTCTCACATTGAGGAGCTGAGAAACGATCGATTATTATATGATGTATATTTGTTCGTTTTGTTGAAAATCCGAAACAGTCATCGTAAGAACGAATAGGGAATAACGACAACGAATAAAAAGAACACAATTCCTAGTGACGTAGTACCTAGTGACGTAGTACCTAGTGACGTAGTACCTATACGTAATAATTATTAGTCGTAGTTTTGATTGATTTATTGCACAAGTCACATAACAGTGAAACAAGCAAAACGTATATACACTATGTACACCAATTTGGATATCACATTCATCATTGTTCATTTCATATACACATGCATGTTTATATACATGTATACAGCAGTAATTAAATTAGATTACAAAATAATAGGCGATAAACTTAAAGGTACTCAATCCGATCAGAGGGTCCCCATCTGAACAGATTCCGATCTGAACAACAATCCGATCAGAGGGTCATATATTACTATTTCTTTGGCTTTGGGGGTAAAAAATATTTGATTCGAATCGAGGAACCCATCAAACAAAGCTCAGAGTTATTGGATATTGATTTTTGAAATTTGTTATTTTCTCGAGATGAGTACTAATAATTGCCCTTAACTTTGTAATCTGCTCGAGATGTGTACACCAAAACACTATTCAAACAGACAAGGATGGATAACTCTAAAATCAAGTGGTAATACTAACGCAATTTTGACTGTGTTTGACAGAGAGAATATAAATAACGAAACTTCAAATATCGATATCTGATCACCCTGATCGTTGATTGGTAGGTTCCTCGACTCGAATCAATTATTTTTTACCCCCAAAGCCAAAGAAATAGTAATATAGGACCCTCTGATCGGATTGAGTACCTTTAACAAGTAGGATAATTACACGTGTTCACCTATAACAATAAATGATTCAACACATATAGAATAGGACACCTTCTTAATGGCACACCTTAGGACTATGCATAGTCTTTTTATGAGCCTTATATATTTTGAAGAGATAGGAGACGATGGAATTTCTCTCTCGTAGGGTTCTTCCAAAAGTATTCAGGGATATATTGTTGTCTGATTTCATCCAAATGACTGCAAACTATATGTAATTTATTGACCTCCAACATGAAGAGCATACAATTAGTTTGTTGTGTAACACAAAGCATTCATGTATGTGCACAAAGGTTATATAGTGACCATATATATAGAGTGCATTGTGAATATACATACTATTTATACAAATTTAGAGAGTCTAATCAGTCTATAGAATGTCACGTCCTAATTTTCACCCGCACATATCAGTATATTATGTTGACCGTGTCACACGGAAATGGTCTGGTGTGTATTTCCTCTCACTTCTGACAATCGTACCACCACGCAGGCTGTGTGTAGAAAATTTGCCGTGAATATGATTATGCGGCCCCAATTATATTGCACAGACTGAGGAGGCAATAACAAGTCAGTTCCACCTAATACGAACTATTGTAGTTGATCGTGATGATGGGAGTCAACATATACGAAAGTCTCTATGCCGAGAAAATATACCTCAGTTGTAGAATTTCGGCTGAATTACACGAGAAAAGTATGTGATCTAACTGATTGTCGTAGTGGTGTTTGCAGGCTGCACATGATGAATTATTCTTATATGTAGTTCTATTCAGTAGTAAAGCTATGTTCTTCAGTTCTTGAGAATGACTCAGGTTCTCGGCTAGAAGTTTCCAAACACTCCAAGTCGATAACGGGTCTCTGTGTATGTGTGTATACCATTGGAAATCACCAGAGTTTGACAGTAACCACTGATTATTATAATTAGATCGCACAGATGTGTTGATGATGCGCTTACAATAGTTCTTCGATGGGAAGATTCCTTCGTTGAGGAAGACGTTTAGGTAATATCAAGCCCGTAAAGCTGAAGGATATATATTATATCTGCCGCGAAACCTGTTGTGTTGGTATTGAATAGTCTTTATCTTTCGGATATTTCCATCTTGCGCATTCTATAGGCACTTTATGATTTGCTGTTCTGAGCTTCAGAAGGTATATTGATAGATTAGACAGCAAAATCTTCAAGTAATTTAAGACTTAAGACAAAACTTAAGACAAAACTTAAGACAAAACTTAAGACAAAACATAAGACAAAACTTAAGACAAAGCATACAGTTGACGCTTTGTCGTGTTCAGTTCACAAGTCACATATAGTGTGAGCAAATGCAGCGAAACAACCGAAATAAGTCAAACGAAATTTCGGTGCCAACGTTTTATTCGGTTGTTTCGCCTGGCAGCTTATGTTTATTTTGAACTAATTTCGCTGATGATATGCCCCCTGTTTGGCCCCCATGTAGACATACTATTGCGTCATTACGCTAATTACAGGTGAGACATACAGGTAGTGTATTTTTCTCTGTTGAACGACTATCGGATTTAGGCCACTCCAAAACAAAAAATTTAAAAACTTAAAAAATTTCAAAAATTTCAAAAACTTAAAAATTTTCAAATTTTTCAAAAAATTCCTGACACAACTCCGTGTTTACTATTATTATATCTTTGTAGCTTGTAGTTCGTCGTTAATATCTTTACGCACAAATGGCACCCGTGCATTGTCTCGAATTATGGGAAGAACTATCGTCCTCATACGAGCGAAAAGATGAGCGAATATGGTGTGGTATTATAAACTCGCCGCTTTCGTACCTCTATTTTTCGCTTAGAGTTATTGTTCTTAGGTAAAAAATTGGCGCGCCACACCATATTCGCTCATCTTTTTCCCTCTCCTCACTTGCTCACTTGCTCGTTTTCCCTCTCCTCACTTGCTCATTTTCCCTCTCATCACTTGCTCATTTGCTCTTTTTCCCTCTCATCACTTGCTCATTTGCTCTTTTTCCCTCTCATCACTTGCTCATTTGCTCTTTTTCCCTCTCATCACTTGCTCATTTTCTCTTTTTCCCTCTCCTCACTTACTCACTTGCTCTTTTACCCTGTCCTCACTTGCTCATTTGCTCTTTTTCCCTCTCCTCACTTGCTCATTTGCTCTTTTTCCCTCTCCTCACTTGCTCACTTGCTCTTTTTCCCTCTCCTCACTTGCTCACTTGCTCTGTTCCCATCTCATCACTTGCTCACTTGCTCTTTTCCCCTCTCATCACTTGCTCACTTGCTCTTTTTCCCTATCCTCACTTGCTCACTTGCTCTTTTCCCCTCTCATCACTTGCTCACTTGCTCTTTTCTCGTTTTTGTTTTTTGTTTTTTGTTTTAATTTATGAAAAATTTTGAAGTTTTTTGAAAATTATATTTTTTTTAAGTTTATTGAAAATGATATTTTCATTATTTTTATTTTTTGAAAACATAACGTTTTCACTGCGAGTGTCACTTTAACATTCAAGACTGAAGCTACCCCCTCGTTCATCAAGGTCCTCACGTAATATACATGTAGAAAATATACCGTTCATAGGAGTGGCCTAAATCCGATAGTCGTTTAACAGAGAAAAATACACGATGTCTAACCTGTAATTAGCGTAATGACGCAATGATATGTCTACATGGGGGCCAAACAGGGGCATATAATCATTTCGCTTTCATTGGTTATTTTGTTGTATAGTTTCTGTTCCTTCGTTTGCTTCGAGTTCGGATTTATACTGGCAGCTTTTGTGCGCATTTTGAACTAATTTCGCGCGTCATCAATAGACAGTTCTATGTTTGAGTATACTATAGCGGTGTGACGGTGTGTTAAATTCAGCTTTACGCCACGGCTCTGTCCCGTTAGTAAACACTGACACTTGCGCTCTTGAATTAAGTACAGTTAATGATTTATTTAATTATGACTTAACTTAGTCTAAATTATCCGAATATAATGAAAAGAATACCTACAGTTTTTTTGTTTGAATACCTGAGACATCTCATTCGTGTCTGGAACGAAATCATGTTTTGTCTTATGCTTTTTTTTTAAGTTTTGTCTTAAATGGTGTCTTATGTTTTGTCTTAAGTATTACCTTAATTTTTGTTTTATGTTTTGTCTTGAGTTTAGTCTTAAGTTCTGTCTTATGTTTAGCCTTAAATTTTGTATAATGTTTTGTCTTCAGTTTTGTCTTAAGTTACTCGTGAGATAGTTCAGTATTCAAACAAAACCTGTAGGTTCTATGTATTGATTTTGTCTATTTCAGATGACCTTGACCGGATTGAATAGCCTGTGTTTAGTCGACCGTTACGAGAGACACCAGTCTGGCGGAAAGAGCGAGGACAAGGGCAAACTAGAGGGCGTTACTAGCAACCATCTCGAGGCTCAGGTCGATGAGGTCATTGATATCCTGAAGCGAAGAGAGGCGAAGGAGGAGGAGGAATCCAACGCGGAGGATTGGAGACAATTCGTTATGGTCATCGATCGGGTCTCATTCGTCATCTTTGTTATCATATTCATCATCTACACAGCTTACTTGTTAGGTTAAATATACTCATGAAACTCGCAGTGCATGGGTAAATGTGCAAACTTCTGTTAAAGTTGCATAATCCGATTTAACCCCCTTAATTACTATTTATTTGGCTTCGGGGGTAAAACATATTTAATTCGAGTCGAGGAACCCACCCATCAAAGATCAGAGTAATTAGATATCGATGTTTGAAATCTATTATTTTCCACCATCAAGACGTATTAGTGGTTGGTAAAAAGTCGACGAGCCGACGGTCTCGGACCAAATTGTGGATGAAGATAGATAACTATAAAATTAAGTGTCTTTGGGTTGAACAAAATGTTGATAAATAACAGTTTTTGGGAAATTTTATACTATATAGTTGACTGTGGTTAGCATTATTTCTGGGCAGTTAATCGATTCTGATAACTAAAGCGCCATTTCAAAAAAAATATGTTGTTTTAATATGATGATATGGGGACCATTGAATCGGAATGAGTATCTTTAAACATCACGACGAGGAAGAACATGGAGGAATAGATAACACATTGTTCTTAAATTCATTTATATCTCGAACTTTCGCGTGTTCATATCATTGTTTTGTAAACAAAACTGTTACAGTGATTTGTCATCGAACATCGCTAATCGTGTAGTAAGTTTAAATATTTTAGTCTGCTTGATTTTCTGAATATTTTTAAATGTTTTGACATTTTCCTATGTTTACCCTCATTTTTTTATATTAAACTTTGTTATCTTTTTGGGCTCATTGGACTGTCATCAGTAATTCCACCATAACAGTAATGTTTGCATAACTATTTACGAAATTTCAATTTATTGGAGAGTTATTAATAATTAAAACAAGTCAATCTATGTTTTCATGTACTTGTTGATGATAATTATTTATGTTATTTCGCAGGTATACCCACTTGAGAATACATTGGTTCACTTTAACATGCCACAGCTGAAGGCAAACTCCATACAGCGCCCTCTACGCTATCGATGCAATATATCACTGCCACAATGAGTGTACTTCTTTGCAGACGATAAATCTATTTTTACATATCGTCGCGGAACTTTATTTACTACTATTTAGTCACCTATCATCTTGTTTTGACCACCAAATTTTTTTTAAACTTTGCAATAATGGTAAGTAATTCTTTCGGTATTGATAAGAACAATATGAACTGAGCCAGACATAGACAGTTTAAACCTAAAACATAAGAACTAAAAACACGTAAGAATTCCTTACCAATTAATGTCATTATGGCAGTGGTATCTCAGCGGAGCGATGGGAGATAACTCTGCCTGGAGTTTGGGCTGAAGGTGCCCACTTAATGTTTGACCCCCCCCCCCCCCAAATTGCACTATATAACATATTTTATAGGATATGCCATTAGTAATTCTGAAACATTGATTAATGTCTATGGCAATGACGCGGTCGATAAAAATACAATACAATGTGTTTATATTATCAGAGTACCACGGTTATATTTGACGCTTCTGTGTCTCTTTTGAGCAGGATCGTAATAAAAACTCTTTGTGGATAAATGAGGGAGAACTCTATTCTTGAAATTTACCTTCCAGCGATACATTATGCGTTATGGTAAAAGAAGGGGGAGAAAGATCTTACGATTTTCTATCATTTGAGATTTTAAGGCTAAATATATTCCGCAATTGAGTGAAATAAATAGACAATAGTTAACTATTTTGAGTAGTGTACGGTTTTTCTATTCTCGCGTGAAATGCCGAGGATTATTTTTACCAGGCGCAAGCCGAGTGAAAATAATCCTCGCATCTCACGAGAGGAGAAAACCCGTACGCTACTCAGAACAGTAAATTGTTCTGTTTATTATATTTTTATATCAGTTTGTTACGACGACAATGAAACAAACCACTAGATGCATAACATGTACTTTAAGCTACAACAATGCCAGCCATTTATGTTAAAATAACAGTCAAGGATACCGAATTACAAAAACATATGACATAGTGCTGATAGCAGGATAGCGGTCAAGGATACCGAATTACAAAAACATATGACATAGTGCTGATAGCAGGATAGCACATTGAGAGTGGAAACGCGATATAAGACATAGTGCTGATAGCAGGATAGCACATTGATAGCAGGATAGCACACTGAGAGTGGAATCGCGATAATAATTCGGTCTTTTGTAACTGGGGATAAAATTTATAGTTTGACGTTAAAAGTTCATGAAAATATAATCAATTATAACGGCTTTAAATAAAAAATATGCGAAGTCTCGAACATTATGTGGGTCATTATGCGGGTCATTATGTGGGTCATTATGTGGGTCATTGTGTGGTCATTATGTGGGTCATTATGTGGGTCATTATGTGGGTCATGTAACATTGCAGTTGAAATCTGTCGGGTTGAGGTAGAAGTCGTTGAGTCGATACATTTGTCACCATTATAGAAATCTCAGATCCTACTTCGTTAACCCAGTCTTATTATATGGATTCGGTATTTCATTTATAAAAGTTTACATCGAAAGGGTATATTAGTTATTAGGGGGAGTGTTCAGGAAATAAAAACAGACAGCAGACAGAAAAGAGATAATACACGAGCAGAATGATTCATATTCATAGGTGTGTAATGTTCAGATAATAAGATCAACAAATGTCAGACATATGATCGTTTGTTGAACTTATTATCTGAACATGTCATAAGGGAAATAATACTCTTCAATGAGTATTTAGTAAGGGTTCAATGGTTCTTCTTATTTGCATTCGTTAACCGGAACATATACGGCATTCGTAGTAACCGGAACATTGACGACATGTTTGAATATAAAACTATTTTCTGAACACTAATTAAAATTAAACGTCTGTATTTGAATCCCTATATATTGGTCCAGTTGAAACTTAGGACATCTCCATGACAACCACACCAATTCTGTGTTTATAATAGCACCACAACAAATCTGGAATCATTGGTTACGAAAGTAATAATAACATCCTAATCACTCAAACTCGCGTTGGGTAAAAAATTACCCAAAACAATGATGTATATAGCATCACGTGACCCAACACAATGGTGTATATAGCATCACGTGACCCAACACAATGGTGTATATAGCATCACGTGACTCAACACAATGGTGTATATAGCATCACCTGACCCAACACAATAGTGTATATAGCATCACGTGACCCAACACAATGGTGTATATAGCATCACGTGACCCAACACAATGGTGTATATAGCATCACGTGACCCAACACAATGGTGTATATAGCATCACGTGACCCAACACAATGGTGTATATAGCATCACGTGACCCAACACAATGGTGTATATAGCATCACGTGACCCAACACAATGGTGTATATAGCATCACGTGACCCAACACAATGGTGTATATAGCATCACGTGACACAACACAATAGTGTATATAGCATCACGTGACACAACACAATGGTGTATATAGCACCACGTGACCCAACACAATGGTGTATATAGCATCACCTGACCCAACACAATGGTGTATATAGCATCACGTGACCCAACACAATGGTGTATATAGCATCACGTGACCCAACACAATGGTGTATATAGCATCACGCGAATGTTGGGTATAATTTACCCAATGTTTGGCAATGTTTTTACTCAACACAGGGCAAATAATATACGACATCATAAACTGAAGGCTCATTATTTATTCTTCATATATATATTTGAAATTGTATTTAGTTTAAAATTGCTTAGTATCCGATTTTATGGGAAGGAAGAAAAATGTAATGTGTAAATGCTTTAGTCCTGATCATTTATACACTATTTGGGAGTAGCACCGCAGCAGCGATTTAAAGGAAGTCTTGGAATGCTAATGTAGGGCGCATACATGTAGAGAAGGCTATAAATACACAGTTTTAATGTATTGGTAATTACCTATGTGCGTTGACTGCTGTCACAGATGCACGCAATTATCTCACAAGATTCATACATGTATGTTAAGGCAATGTGTTAGCAGCACCATGACCTATGGAACTACCATCTGATCGCTAGCTTTGATAAATATGCATTTTATATACATTTTATATACATTTTATATACATTTTATATACATTTTGCCGTTCATATTCTGGCACCATAGAGTATTTATAAACTGCGATGCTGTTCTCTTTATATAGTGTACATTTACAGGTTATTTATACCATTTGAACATTGTTCGATTTTGCTTTTGATTAGTGTGCTTGTCGTTTATGTATCTTGATTTTTAGTTGAGCATTTATTTTGATGTTGTCATATTATAATATAATAACATAAAACAAAAAACTTATAGTCGACCACGATTCATGTTATTTGTATTTCCCGTCGTGTGCCCCATCTTGTCAGACCCTTAGAGTTTAAATGGACCACGATTAATGCTACTTGTATCTCCCGTAGTGTGCCCCATCTTGTCAGACACTCATATTTTATATGGACCACGATTCATGATATTTGTATCTCCCGTCGTGTGCCCCATCTTGTCAGACCCTTAGAGTTTAAATGGACCACGATTAATGCTATCGGTATCTCCCGTAGTGTGCCCCATATTTTCAGACCCTTAGAGTTTAAATGGACCACGATTCATGTTATTTGTATCTCCCGTCGTGTGCCCCATCTTGTCAGACCCTTAGAGTTTAAATGGACCACGATTCATGTTATTTGTATCTCCCGTCGTGTGCCCCATCTTGTCAGACCCTCAGAGTTTAAATGGACCACGATTAATGCTACTTGTATGATGTATCTCCCGTCGTGTGCCCCATCTTGTCAGACCCTTAAAGTTTAAATGGACCACGATTCATGTTATTTGTATCTCCCGTCGTGTGTCCCATCTTGTCAGACCCTTAGAGTTTAAATGGACCACGATTCATATTATTTGTATCTCCCGTAGTGTGCCCCATCTTGTCAGCCCCTTAGAGTTTAAATGGACAACGATTCATGCTATTGTATCTCCCGTAGTGTTCCCCATCTTGTCAGACCCTTAGAGTTTAAATGGACCACGATTCATGTTATTTGTATCTCCCGTCGTGTGCCCCATCTTGTCAGACCCTTAGAGTTTATATGGACCACGATTCATGTTATTTGTATCTCCCGTAGTGTGTCCCATCTTGTCAGACCCTTAGAGTTTAAATGGACCACGATTCATGTTATTTGTATCTCCCGTAGTGTGCCCCATCTTGTCAGACCCTTAGAGTTTAAATGGACAACGATTCATGCTATTGTATCTCCCGTAGTGTTCCCCATCTTGTCAGACCCTTAGAGTTTAAATGGACCACGATTCATGCTACTTGTATCTCCCGTAGTGTGTCCCATCTTGTCAGACCCTTAGAGTTTAAATGGACCACGATTCATGTTATTTGTATCTCCCGTAGTGTGCCCCATCTTGTCAGACACTCAGAGTTTAAACGGACCACGATTCATGCTACTTGTATCTCCCGTAGTGTGCCCCATCTTGTCAGACCCTTAGAGTTTAAATGGACCACGATTCATGTTATTTGTATCTCCCGTAGTGTGCCACATCTTGTCAGACCCTCATAGTTTAAATGGACCACGATTCATGCTACTTGTATCTCCCGTAGTGTGCCCCATCTTGTCAGACCCTTAGAGTTTAAATGGACCACGATTCATGCTATTGTATCTCCCGTCGTGTTCCCCATCTTGTCAGACCCTTAGAGTTTAAATGGACCACGATTCATGTTATTTGTATCTCCCGTAGTGTGTCCCATCTTGTCAGACCCTTAGAGTTTAAATGGACCACGATTCATGTTATTTGTATCTCCCGTCGTGTGC
The DNA here is from genome assembly GCA_032622095.1 of Siphonodentalium dalli. Classification (NCBI taxonomy): domain Eukaryota; kingdom Metazoa; phylum Mollusca; class Scaphopoda; order Gadilida; family Siphonodentaliidae; genus Siphonodentalium; species Siphonodentalium dalli. Next base: position 207,707,749 of record CP136067.1, read on the forward strand.
CCCATCTTGTCAGACCCTTAGAGTTTAAATACATGTTCTCTAAATGGGTTAGATCATGCAATGTATGTTTACAACGGCTACGTACGCAAATATCATGTTCCACAAGTTTAAAACCTGGTAACGTTTTGAAATTCTCAGGTGGACCTTTATAACAGTGGAAACATAAGGAGGTAATATAATTATAAGTTAAAACAAGTTCCCTGTATACGCCATGTCACTAAATCGCGGCCATATTGGATATACCAGGCCCGGTTCGGTGCTTTTAGTGATACAGGTCAAAGTTCTGGAGTAGCATTTACATATATGGAAGTCATGAAAATAGCTCCATATATGGAAATGATACTCCATAACTTTTTCTGTAGCACTACATCAAGATGACTAAGATTGCTAATGTCAAATAGTGTATCCATATATAGATTAACTAGGTTATGCACAGTCAAGACGACTGATGACCATCATCAGTCAGTGTTACTGGTGGTCTTTATCGGTCAGTTTGATGTGGTATCATGGGGGGGGGGGGGGGGTGAAACAAAAGATTTCCGGCACGTATGCCGGGGTGGGTGGGTGGTCAAAGCCACCAACAAGCAATTTTTTCCGCAACTAAAAAAAATATTTCCTGCCTGTTTTTTTAGTGTTTTGGCAATGAGTTGGGCTTCAAAAACCACTTTGAATGAGAGAAATAAATGTAATTCTAACTGGTAAACTGACTGCAGGCAGTTATCTTGTTGTATTTTGTTGCAAATTTTTCAATCCAAGATGGCCGCTGGCAGCCATGGTTTTTTGGCCGAATGACCTCAAAATGACTCATTCCTATTATACATGTCCATGTTAACATCCATGATAAATAGTATGCACAGCAATTCATATACAGCTGTTTACAGTGAATTTCCCCCCGCAAATATCTGTTTTAGTGTTAAAGGGGGGGGGGGGTGGTGGGTGTAAAACAATGGTCGAAAAAAAACTGCCGAAAACGGATAAAAATTTGGCGTGGGGGTTGGGTGGGTACAAAAAATGATCGAAAGGGAAAAAAATGCCATACGTGCCTGAATTTTTTTCCGACCCCCCCCCCCCTGGTGGTATGGCACATTTTTGGATTCTAAATTATTGTTAGCGTTTTATGTGCCCCATGCATACATGTATGTTACACGTAATGCCGGCGTCTGGATCAACCATCCGCCGTTCGTCTGTCCGCAGACACATGTTGTGTGTCGCGATAACTCGAGTATTTTACATCGAATCGTGTGTTAATGTTTTATGAGCCTCTTTACGACGATAAACACTCAAAATGTACAGCTTTTTGGTATCGATCGGTTCATCGGTTTAGAAATCATTAACACTTTCCACCACCAATAGACACGTTCTATCCCATGCGATAATATTTTTCGCCGATCGTATTCATATTTTAAATGCAGATTTATGATGACACACCCTCACATGTATAGTTTTTGTTATCGATCGTATGAAGAATATTAACCCTTCCCACCCATTCTATGATATTTTCAATCTGATCATTTATATATCTCACATCTGGTTGAAATCAAGGCCCACTATTCTCCTGTATGGATTTGTTTTTATTGATTGGTTTTGTAAATTATCTTAACTCTTTCCACCCACCATGTAGACACATGTATGATATCATTATCAAGCTCAAATATAGTATGAATTATCTGTGCAATGTGCAATAAGCAGTTGACGGATAGTGGAATGGGCAACGTATGGCACCAACGTGTAAAACTTATGTTGATACGGGCATAAATTCGAGCCCCTCGTTGACTGTATAATTAGCATAAAGGCAAATATGGGACTATTATGCATACTCTATAATGACATGTAATATGAATCATGTGCCGGACACTCTACAAAAAAATTATATCGGTGAAAAAAGTTCTGTTTTTGCTTCAGGCTTATCTGCCATCTATAACATAACTTCGTACTCGGCAGCCAGGCAAAGAATGGAAATCGGGTTAACTTATTCTGCGAAGCAATTAATATAGAAACCAACAACCAAATTAGACTACAGTGCCTCTTTAATGTCCAAAATGTTTCGCCTTCTGAAAGAATGTGACACTAAATTATTAATACCCAAACAATTTCGACTAATTTTGATGGGATTTTCACGAAAGTTGATACATAGGGTTACTTTTGTCCACTGAGTGTTTTGGACGGGTCAAATCGTGACCCCGACCTCACCTTGACCTTCAAAATGGTCAAATCGGGGTCAAATCGGGTAAAACCGGATGGATTTCGATGGGTACTTTTGTCAGGTACTTTTGTTCGGGCAGTGTTTTGGACGGGTCAAATCGTGACCCCGCCTGACCTTGACCTTCAAAATGGACAATTCAAGGTCAAAGCCCGGACGAAGTCGGGTCACCTTCTAGTAATATATATATTCGCTATAATTTGCGAGCTACTAATTTTGATACATTAATTACCGCTTTATTGTGCGATACCTTATGATTAATTGATTAACTGATTATAGAAACTGTATTTATAATTTTTAAACAGCAATCGATTTTCTTTTCACAACAATCATACGGCAGCACATGGTATTTCTAGAAAATGAAATGACTTAAGTGGCATGTAAAGTCCAACATGGATACATTTCGTAACGCAATTGATATCATGCATATCATCTAGAATTAGATATTATATAAATATACACTATATGGCTTACAAGAGCGACTAATGGCAGAGCCATATCACCGATTCTTGTGTTCGAAAATGACTTTCAGTGTAGTCTTGCTCCAAATTCGACGAATTGGTTGTAAAATGAATACATCTATAGACTGTTTTAATTGCCTACTCGTGATACTGTTAATGTACTGGCTGATGTCCATGTTTAGATCAGTGAGAAAATAATTTCGCCATGACAAAATTACTTAGCTTAACCATCTGTGATAACTGCTTTTTCTGTCTCTTCGAATGCGAGAAATGTTATGCTGACTTTGACTAAAACATTCAGGACTTCCACGACACATTCTTTGTTGCACATGTTGCTGTCGCCAAGCAGCTTTTACCATCTGTGATGTCTGCTTTTCTGTCTCTTCGAATGCGATAATTATTCCGTTGACTTTAAATAAATTAGCATAAGGGCAGTATTAACTTACAAGTAAATGAACTAATTTATTTATTGCCATAGAATAGAATTTGACCAGAACACATAGTCACAAACACAACACACAAATGAAAAAACACAAAACATGCACATGCATTAATAAATATTCACACCAAATGAACTGGATGAATACACACATACATATATTGACATACAAACATTGAACATTCCATGTATATATACAAAAAACTGCCAACTGCTCTGAACTGACCCTAACTTCTGAAAATGTATATCATTGTTGAATTTCAATGCACACATGCAAGTAGTAATTTGGGTGGGAGGGAGGGAATTTTGTTGTTGTTGGATGTGTTCTGATCAAAGACGATTCAAAAGTGAAGAATTACAGCAAGCAAATACGAAAGAGGTGTGTCTAAAAGTTGACCAATGAGAAACCAGGTAAACAAGAAGAACGCACGTGAGTTGACAGGTAAACACGAGAAGGCGTGTGGTGAACAATGAAAAGCGATTAAGGCTCATGAAAGAAATAAGCGAGGTGGCAAGTTTGATAGAGCTGATTTCGGGTTGAATCAAGATTGAGTCTTTCTGGGGAATTAGTATTTATTTACACAATAGACTATATACGGACATTCCGGTATAGTTGGAATCCACCAAAACAATTGGACCTCCAGTTGTGTGTAATAGGTGAAACGTGACTGAATATTGGAATTCCAAAACATAGAGTGCCATAACACAGTTTTACAAATTCTTATATACAAAGCATGAACAGGTGTGAATTAATGACGCATGATCAGATTAACATATTTGCATTATAAATTATCCGATCACCACAATGGCATTAACAGTTCGACAAATTAGTTATTATTAAAAGTAAAGCTAAGAATACGTGCGATGAATGGTAATTAATGAGCACATGCTTGGGCAAGAATTAACAAGTTGCATAAGAATAGCCAGCTGATTAATACAAAGAAATGTTGTAATTTCGAGAAAGCCTAATCTAACAAAGAAACGAACCTAACGCGAATACTATAGAAACGAATATCGGCAAAATCAATGTAGATAAATTGTCCAAAAATTAGCACTCTGACACCACACTCTCCTCCGGGTGAAATTGGTCCCACAATTTCTCTGTTGGCATGCAAAATGAATGAGTGTTAAAATAGCTTTTCAGGTTTGTCCTTTTCTGAATGACTTGACATATTGAACTAAACGAATGTCCTCGTTGTCTTTTTCCATCCGCTTTTGAAGGCCGCGGCGCACCGACTCGAAATCAATGTGAGGACAATTCTCTAGCCTTTGTCGAACATATCGCCGTACAGATTCGAAATAATTTTTTTGAGCACTACCAATGGGTGACGGTTCTGGATGATGATTTATGTGTGGCTGTTTTGGCACTACACTTCCAGGTATCTTAATCGATGGGTAATCAGATATGTAGCACATAGCTTCAAAGTCCAAATCATCTCTATCTACCCATGTGTTTTTAGTTGCTGGGAGTCCGCGCCATTTGATAAGGTATTGTGGTTCGTCCTTGTGCAGCCGTTTTCGAACAACTTGTTCAGTCACCTTAACTGACTGGGAATGTTGAAAAGGTTTAGTTGTCGGTGTTTCATTCTTGGGAACGATGTCGATGATTTTAGAGTGGAATTGTAATGATGCCGGAAGCTGCTCCGTTGACGAATCGTGTTTCTGAACTACGGAGTCCGGTATTGTTTGGATAGCACTATTAACACTAGGTGTCGATGGCGAACTCGTGATACCAATATCAGTTTTTGAAATAACTTGAGTTTGTGTACTCACAGAATCCGAAACGATCATATCTGACTGTGTCGCAGCTACACTGGTACAATTAATTGATATCTTCTCCTTCTTTTGGATGAAATCCTCCATGCGAATTCGGTCTCTGAGTATGTTCGATGCAGACTTACATTTTCGTGTTACCTTCTTCCAGTTGAGTGACAGCGACACGTCTCCGTCCTCCGTCTTTAGGCTCCAGTCGAGTCGGTGGTTCAGAAATTCGAACGTCTTCAGGATGTCAATGATGTTTTCGGGTATCGGCTGCGTCATTCTTCTTTCCACCAAAACAATTGGACCTCCAGTTGTAATAGGTTAAACGTGACTGAATATTGGAATTCCAAAACATAAGAGTGCCATATCACAGTTTTACAAATTCTAAAATACAAAGCATGAACAGGTGTGAATTAATGACGCATGATCAGATTAACAGATTTGCATTATAAATTATCCGATCACCACAATGGCATTAACAGTTCGACAAATTAGTTATTATTAAAAGTAAAGCTAAGAATACGTGCGATGAATGGTAATTAATGAGCACATGCTTGGGCAAGAATTAACAAGTTGCATAAGAATAGCCAGCTGATTAATACAAAGAAATGTTGTAATTTCGAGAAAGCATAATCTAACAAAGAAACGAACCTAACGCGAATACTATAGAAACGAATATCGGCAAAATCAATGTAGATAAATTGTCCAAAAATTAGCACTCTGACACAAGCATATGAAATAGAGAAGTAATCGGAAACAAAAGGCTAACAAAAGGAACTGCCTGAGTCTTATGTTAATTACACCCTTTGTTAACAAAAGAACTCCATCATTCAGAACCTTCACGACACCCTCTTTGCTGCACATGTTATTGTCCAGAACCAGTGTTATCACACTAAGATCATTCCCTGGTTAACCGTGCATGAAATCCACATCCTTAATGCCTGTTTGATAGTTCTTTGTTTCAAGGACGTACTGGTGTAATACACATCAGGGCTTCTTTTCTGAATAATACTTTTTCTCATAAAGTCATCGTGACAGGACGGATATCCGTAACTAACCTCCCTGTGACGTAACTAACCTCCCTGTGACGTAACTAACATCCCTGTGACTTCTTTTTCCAGCAGAAGATTCTTGTAAATCGCAATCAGATAACCATGTGACGAACAGCAAAAACAAGCGAACGATACAAGGCAAAACTTCAAAAGTAGAGTGAAGCTTGACCACGGTGTCAAGCGAGTTAAACCAATGCAAAATCAGTCGTGTGAATAAGCTCACACGAGGTCATCGTTACGATTGCCTTGAAGATCGTTCAACCGGCGCAGTATATATTGACCCAGTTTGAATGACCAAAACAAACTGGACAACTTCGTTAACTTGTTACCGGCCGTGCACTATGCACACGTTGGCGAACACCAATAAATATATATATATCACATATATTGAATAATCTACTATATATTTTGGGACTTATGTGTGTCTGTATGTGTTTTAGCTATGGCCGGGAAAACTTCCGGGTTGATTTAGCCAAACTTGCTATCTAAGGGTAAAAATCCACGGGAATGGTCATCGGACCGCTTCTGAGAACATCAGAGCACTCATTCACCAATCCCCCGCCACCGCAATGGTAATTCATGGGTTAATCGCGTGATAGTTAAAGAGCGTTCGTATCCGCAGTGTCGTCGATAAAGAGCGTGTATGTGTCCAGACATGAGCGTGTTGTGCCTGTGTACAGACATGAGCGTGTTGTGTACCTAAGATAAGTTTTGTATAAGCAGATAATGTGCGATTGTAAGCAGATTATATGCGTAAGATAAGTTTTGTATAAGCAGATAATGTGCGAATTTTCGTGAGAACAGACTGGGAAAATGGGAAATCTGCATTGGTGTTAACACATCGAAATACTCGAGATACCAATTTTCATATAGCTAAATAAGGAAATATGCATTGGTGTTAACACATCGAAATACTTGAGATACAAATTTAGTGTGACCAAAACGCTCTCATTTTCAGCACATTATCGACTCAAAATGACGCGTTTTACCCGATTTGACCTTGAATTAATTAATTGACCTTTTTGAAGGTCAAGGTCAGGTCGGGGTAACGATTTGACCCATCCAAAACACTCCCTGGACAAATTTATCATTAGGTATCAAATTTCGTCAAAATCCGTTTTCCCGGCCATAGCTAACAGAGAAACAAACAAACAGACAGAAGTCTCAAACTATATATTAGATCATTTGTGGGTAATGTGAAGGTAACTGACCCGATGAAAATCTCCCCCACTCCCAGGAACCCCTAAGAACGAAGGCAGACTTAAGAATATATAATCTGCTAACAATCGCTTCATTTTGAGTCGATACTGTGCTGAACATGAGAGCGTTTTAGTCACACTAAATTTGTATCTCAACTATTTCGATGTGTTAACACCAGTGCAGATTTCCTTATTTTGCTATTTGAAAATTGGTATCTCGAGTATTTCGATGTGTCAACACCAATGCAGATTTCCCTATTTTCCCAGTCTGTTCTCCCGAAAATACTCACATTATCTGCTTATACAAAACTTATTTTAGGTATATAATTTGCTAACAATCGTATCTCAAGTATTTCGATGTGTTAACACCAATGCAGATTTGCCCATTTTCCCAGTCTGTTCTCCCAAAAATACGCACATTATCTGCTTAAACAAAACTTAATCTAATACATATTTTGGGATTTCTGTGTGTCTGTCTGTGTGTTAGCTATGGCCGGGGAAACGACTGGACCGATTGAGCTCAAACTTCCAATCTAAGGTTAAAATTCCAGATTGAATGTTTACCGCCGTTTTGGAGAAGCTCCCATCACTCATTCTCCATCCTCACTGCCGCCGTCTTGGAATTGTGGGGGTTAATCGCGTGATAGTTATTGCGCGCTGTCCGTTGATTGCCTATTGTGAGCGGCCAGTAAGCGCTGTTCGTTGATTGCTTATTGTGTCAGTAATTATCCAGGTGTGGGTGTAGAGTCAAGGCTGGCATCAGCATGCTGTCGGCGTGCCTTGAAAAACAAAAATTAATGGATCGACCAAAGCCATGGGACGAATCCGGCCAGTTGCAGTCTGATTTCACACACGTTGCAGGTGTCATTTGATGAATTTTTCTTGATAACATTTGCCACTAATTTCTGCTGCTCTCTACACAAGGTCAAATCGGGTAAAACCTGACTGATGTCGACGGGTACTTTTGTCGGGTACTTTTGTCCGGGGAGTGTTTTGGACGGGTCAAATTGTGACCTTGACCTGACATTGACCTTCAAAATGGTCAATTCAAGGTCAAATCGCGCAATTCGCCGAAAAGCAGCTAGTCTCATATATATTTTGAAGACCTCTGTATGTTTGTCTGTCTGTTAGCTATGGCCAGGAAAACTGCCTGGCGGATTTTGACGAAATTTGATACCTAGGAATGATTTTTTCCAGGGATGGTTTTGGACGGGTCAAATCGTGACCCCGACCTGACCTTGACCTTCACAAAGGTCAATTCAAGGTCAAATCGGGTAAAACGGGAGTGATTTTGACGAAATTTGATACCTAGGGTTACTTTTGTCCGGGGGTGATTTGGACGGGTAAAATTGTGACCCCGACCAGACCTTGACCTTCAAAATGGTCAATTCAAGGTCAAATTGCAAATTTTGACGGGATTTGGACGAAATTTGATACCTAGGGTTACTTTGGTCCACGGAGGGTTTTGGACAGGTCAAATCGTGACCCCGACGTGACATTGACCTTCAAAATTGTCAATTCTAGGTCAAATCCGGTAAAATCAGACGGATTTCGACGGGTACTTTTGTCGGGTACTTTTGTCCGGGCAGTGTTTTGGACGGGTCAAATCGTAACCCCACCTGACCTTGACCTTCAAAATGGACAATTCAAGGTCAAATCGCGCAATTCGCCGAAAAGCGGAGGGGAAACAGCCCGGACGATGTCAGGTCCACCAGCTAGTCTAATATATATTTTGGGACTTCTGTCTGTCTGTTTGTGTGTTAGCTATGGCCGGGATAACTGCCAGACGGATTTTGACGAAATTTGATACCTAGGGGTAATTTTGTCCAGGAAGTGTTTTGGACGGGTTAAATCGTGACCCCGACCTGACCTTTACCTTCAAAAAGGTCAATTCAAGGTCAAATCGGGTAAAACGGACGGATTTCGACGAAATTTGATACCTGGGGATACTTTTGTCCGGGGAGTGTTTTGGACGGGTCAAATCGTGACCCCGACCTGACATTGACCTTCAAAATGGTCAATTCAAGGTCAAATCGAGTAAAACGGACGGATTTTGACGAAATTTGATAGCTAGGGCTACTTTTGTCCAGGGAGTCTTTTGGACGGGTCAAATGGTGACCCCGACCTGACATTGACCTTACAAATGGTCAATTCAAGGTCAAATCTGGTAAACGGACGGATTTCGACGAATTTGATACATAGGAGACTTTTGTCCGGGGAGTGATTTGGACTGGTAGATCGTGACCCCGACCTGACATTGACCTTAAAAATGGTCAATTCAAGGTCAAATCGGGTAAAATACGGATTTCGACGAAATTTTATACCTATGGGTACTTTTGTCCGAATGAAAGAGGGGAAACAGCCCGGACGAAGTCGGGGCCACCAGCTAGTCATATATAATTAGAGGCAAATGATGGTGAGCGTAAAACTGATGGTAGTTTTGTTGATTTTCGCGATATCTGTGACGTATAAATGATGGTGAGCGTAAAACTTATGGTTGCTTTTGTTGATTTTCGCGATATCTGTGACGTATAAATTATGGTGAGTGTAAAACTGATGGTTGCCTTTGTGGGTTTTCGCGATATCTGTGATGTGGATTATGTGGACAATAAATGATGGCAATTGCACGTATTTTCTTATGTCTGGTAAGATGAAAATTGTATAGGGGTAGCTTTGATTAATTTGGTATCAAAGCTTTAACGCAAAATCAGGATACGACGCCGAATGAGCGGACCGATTCGGTATCGATCTCGAATATTCGAATTGAAGTACATTAGGTTTGATCCTCTTTGAAAATTAAGCTGATGAGTGTTGGTTCGAATACACCTAGATATATGCCTACTATATGACTTTATACGACTGCACTAAGACGAGTGTTGATTCGAATACACATAGCTATGTTCTGCACTATGAATAGTATTGATTCGAATACACATAGCTATGTTCTGCATCATGAATAGTATTGATTCGAATACGTCTATAGCTATGATCTGCACTATGAAGGGCGTTGATTCGAATACACATAGCTATGTTCTGCACCATGAAGGGCGTTGATTCGATTACACATAGCTATGTTCTGCACCATGAATAGTATTGATTCGAATACGCCTATAGCTATGATCTGCACTATGAAGGGCGTTGATTCGAAAACACATAACTATGTTCTGCACCATGCAGAGTGTTGATTCGAATACACATAGCTATATATATGCTCTGCACTGTTCTTAGAACGGATTCAACGGAATGCGTGTCGGCTTGTTCATGCATACCGACCACTTGACGAAGAGTAAAAGATCCGCGCATGGAAGCGACAAGCTGTGTCTGTTATATGAACAGTCTGCCCGGGAATCTTGAGAGAATATAGTCACTGTCGCATTATATAATATAAATAGCCGCTCTAAGCGCTGTAGTCAATTCCAAAAAAACTATTCCGCGTGCATCTAAAATAATTTGTAGAATTGAGCGTGCATGTACTGGTGCATGCGATATATACTCGTCTACGGCGCCGCTTGCTTCTGTTGCCATTGCATCGAGAGTTATGTGACTATCAAACTGTCCGCTGATTTCCGCTGTGTGGTTGTCATACGCAGTATCGTCGTATCAATCGAATATATCGTTCGTCGACGGTGTTCCTGGCATAACTTTGTGTTTCTCCAACCTCCAACGGCTGCCGAGATATCAAATTGTATAATTGGGGTGCATGCACTGGTACATGCAATATATACTAGTCTGTCGCACCCGCTTACTTCTGTGACTTACGTGACTATCTAGCTGTCCGCTGATTTCCGCTGTGTGGCTTTCATAACGATAGGGCGTGCAATATAGTATCTAGTATCTCCACTGTTTCAGTTGTGTAGGACTGCGACTCTAGAATTCTAGAAATTTCTGCAGGTTTTTTTTCGGATTTATAATGGATAAACTATTTCTCATCATCTATGTGATCATCCTTGCAGCTTCTACACAAGGTGGGAATTAACCCATTCTCTACTGAATGGATCCCCACACCCTGTTATACAAGATATATTGGAATGGTATATGTATTGTTCGGATGAAGATAGTTTATGAAATATTTTCCGACGGCAGGCAGACGAACGTATAACACAAATTTTTCTTATTAATTGATGGGGAATGTTAAGATAGCAAGAAAAACTACTCGTCAATGAGGATTTAGTAAATAAAATGTTATGTAATAATAACACGACATAAATATAATCATCAATTACGTCAAATGAAATATATATAGTAACAACATGCATCAAATGAAATATATATAGTAACTACATGCATCACATTAAATATATATATTAACTACATGCATCAAATTAAATATATATATTAACTACATGCATCAAATTAAATATATATAGTAACTACATGCATCACATTAAATATATATAGTAACTACATGCATCAAATTAAATATATATAGTAACTACATGCATCAAATTAAATATATATATTAACTACATGCATCAAATTAAATATATATAGTAACTACATGCATCAAATGAAATATATATAGTAACTACATGCATCAAATGAAATATATATAGTAACTACATGCATCAAATTAAATATATATATTAACTACATGCATCAAATTAAATATATATAGTAACTACATGCATCAAATTAAATATATATAGTAACTACATGCATCAAATTAAATATATATATTAACTACATGCATCAAATTAAATATATATAGTAACTACATGCATCAAATTAAATATATATATTAACTACATGCATCAAATTAAATATATATAGTGACTACATGCATCAAATTAAATATATATAGTAACTACATGCATCAAATTAAATATATATAGTAACTACATGCATCAAATTAAATATATATATTAACTACATGCATCAAATTAAATATATATAGTAACTACATGCATCAAATTATATATATATAGTAACTACATGCATCAAATTAAATATATATATAGTAACTACATGCATCACATTAAATATATATAGTAACTACATGCATCAAATTAAATATATATAGTAACTACATGCATCAAATTAAATATATATATTAACTACATGCATCAAATTAAATATATATAGTGACTACATGCATCAAATTAAATATATATAGTAACTACATGCATCAAATTAAATATATATAGTAACTACATGCATCAAATTAAATATATATATTAACTACATGCATCAAATTAAATATATATATTAACTACATGCATCAAATTAAATATATATAGTAACTACATGCATCAAATTAAATATATATATTAACTACATGCATCAAATTAAATATATATAGTGACTACATGCATCAAATTAAATATATATAGTAACTACATGCATCAAATTATATATATATAGTAACTACATGCATCAAATTAAATATATATATAGTAACTACATGCATCACATTAAATATATATAGTAACTACATGCATCAAATTAAATATATATAGTAACTACATGCATCAAATTAAATATATATATTAACTACATGCATCAAATTAAATATATATAGTGACTACATGCATCAAATTAAATATATATAGTAACTACATGCATCAAATTAAATATATATAGTAACTACATGCATCAAATTAAATATATATAGTAACTACATGCATCACATTAAATATATATAGTAACTACATGCATCAAATTAAATATATATAGTAACTACATGCATCAAATTAAATATATATAGTAACTACATGCATCAAATTAAATATATATATTAACTACATGCATCAAATTAAATATATATATAGTAACTACATGCATCAAATTAAATATATATATATTAACTACATGCATCAAATTAAATATATATATTAACTACATGCATCAAATTAAATATATATATAGTAACTACATGCATCAAATTAAATATATATATATTAACTACATGCATCAAATTAAATATATATATAGTAACTACATGCATCAAATTAAATATATATATATTAACTACATGCATCAAATTAAATATATATATTAACTACATGCATCAAATTAAATATATATAGTGACTACATGCATCAAATTAAATATATATAGTAACTACATGCATCAAATTAAATATATATAGTAACTACATGCATCAAATTAAATATATATATTAACTACATGCATCAAATTAAATATATATATAGTAACTACATGCATCAAATTAAATATATATAGTAACTACATGCATCAAATTAAATATATATATTAACTACATGCATCAAATTAAATATATATAGTGACTACATGCATCAAATTAAATATATATAGTAACTACATGCATCAAATTAAATATATATAGTAACTACATGCATCAAATTAAATATATATATTAACTACATGCATCAAATTAAATATATATAGTGACTACATGCATCAAATTAAATATATATAGTAACTACATGCATCAAATTAAATATATATAGTAACTACATGCATCAAATTAAATATATATATTAACTACATGCATCAAATTAAATATATATAGTGACTACATGCATCAAATTAAATATATATAGTAACTACATGCATCAAATTAAATATATATATAGTAACTACATGCATCAAATTAAATATATATAGTAACTACATGCATCAAATTAAATATATATAGTAACTACATGCATCACATTAAATATATATAGTAACTACATGCATCAAATTAAATATATATATTAACTACATGCATCAAATTAAATATATATAGTAACTACATGCATCAAATTAAATATATATAGTAACTACATGCATCAAATTAAATATATATAGTAACTACATGCATCAAATTAAATATATATAGTAACTACATGCATCAAATTATATATATATAGTAACTACATGCATCAAATTAAATATATATAGTAACTACATGCATCAAATCAAATATATATAGTAACTACATGCATCAAATTAAATATATATAGTAACTACATGCATCAAATTAAATATATATATTAACTACATGCATCAAATTAAATATATATAGTAACTACATGCATCAAATTAAATATATATATAGTAACTACATGCATCAAATTAAATATATATAGTAACTACATGCATCAAATTAAATATATATAGTAACTACATGCATCAAATTAAATATATATAGTAACTACATGCATCAAATTAAATATATATAGTAACTACATGCATCAAATCAAATATATATAGTAACTACATGCATCAAATTAAATATATATAGTAACTACATGCATCAAATTAAATATATATAGTAACTACATGCATCAAATTAAATATATATAGTAACTACATGCATCAAATTAAATATATATAGTAACCACATGCATCAAATTAAATATATATAGTAACTACATGCATCAAATTAAATATATATAGTAACTACATGCATCAAATTAAATATATATAGTAACTACATGCATCAAATTAAATATATATATTAACTACATGCATCAAATTAAATATATATAGTAACTACATGCATCAAATTAAATATATATAGTAACTACATGCATCAAATTAAATATATATAGTAACTACATGCATCAAATTAAATATATATAGTAACTACATGCATCAAATTAAATATATATAGTAACTACATGCATCAAATTAAATATATATAGTAACTACATGCATCAAATTAAATATATATAGTAACTACATGCATCAAATTAAATATATATATAGTAACTACATGCATCAAATTAAATATATATAGTAACTACATGCATCAAATTAAATATATATAGTAACTACATGCATCAAATTAAATATATATAGTAACTACATGCATCAAATTAAATATATATAGTAACTACATGCATCAAATTAAATATATATAGTAACTACATGCATCAAATTAAATATATATATAGTAACTACATGCATCAAATTAAATATATATAGTAACTACATGCATCAAATTAAATATATATAGTAACTACATGCATCAAATTAAATATATATATAGTAACTACATGCATCAAATTAAATATATATATAGTAACTACATGCATCAAATTAAATATATATAGTAACTACATGCATCAAATTAAATATATATAGTAACTACATGCATCAAATTAAATATATATAGTAACTACATGCATCAAATTAAATATATATATAGTAACTACATGCATCAAATTAAATATATATAGTAACTACATGCATCAAATTAAATATATATAGTAACTACATGCATCAAATTAAATATATATAGTAACTACATGCATCAAATTAAATATATATAGTAACTACATGCATCAAATTAAATATATAGTAACTACATGCATCAAATTAAATATATATAGTAACTACAAGCATCAAATGAAATATATATAGTAACTACATGCATCAAATGAAATATATATAGTAACTACATGCATCAAATTAAATATATATAGTAACTACACGCATCAAATTAAATATATATAGTAACTACATGCATCAAATTAAATATATATATTAACTACATGCATCAAATGAAATATATATAGTAACTACATGCATCAAATTAAATATATATAGTAACTACATGCATCAAATTAAATATATATAGTAACTACATGCATCAAATTAAATATATATAGTAACTACATGCATCAAATTAAATATATATAGTAACTACATGCATCAAATTATATATATATAGTAACTACATGCATCAAATGAAATATATATAGTAACTACATGCATCAAATGAAATATATATAGTAACTACATGCATCAAATGAAATATATATAGTAACTACATGCATCAAATTAAATATATATATTAACTACACGCATCAAATTAAATATATATAGTAACTACATGCATCAAATTAAATATATATATTAACTACATGCATCAAATTAAATATATATAGTAACTACACGCATCAAATTAAATATATATATTAACTACACGCATCAAATTAAATATATATATTAACTACACGCATCAAATTAAATATATATATTAACTACACGCATCAAATTAAATATATATAGTAACTACATGCATCAAATGAAATATATATAGTAACTACATGCATCAAATTAAATATATATAGTAACTACACGCATCAAATTAAATATATATAGTAACTACATGCATCAAATTAAATATATATATTAACTACATGCATCAAATGAAATATATATAGTAACTACATGCATCAAATTAAATATATATAGTAACTACATGCATCAAATTAAATATATATAGTAACTACATGCATCAAATTAAATATATATAGTAACTACATGCATCAAATTAAATATATATAGTAACTACATGCATCAAATTAAATATATATAGTAACTACATGCATCAAATTATATATATATAGTAACTACATGCATCAAATTAAATATATATAGTAACTACATGCATCAAATTAAATATATAGTAACTACATGCATCAAATTAAATATATATATTAACTACATGCATCACATTAAATATATATATAGTAACTACATGCATCAAATTAAATATATAGTAACTACATGCATCAAATTAAATATATAGTAACTACATGCATCAAATTAAATATATATAGTAACTACAAGCATCAAATGAAATATATATAGTAACTACATGCATCAAATGAAATATATATAGTAACTACATGCATCAAATTAAATATATATAGTAGCTACATGCATCAAATGAAATATATATAGTAACTACATGCATCAAATGAAATATATATAGTAACTACATGCATCAAATGAAATATATATAGTAACTACATGCATCAAATTAAATATATATAGTAACTACACGCATCAAATTAAATATATATAGTAACTACATGCATCAAATTAAATATATATAGTAACTACACGCATCAAATTAAATATATATAGTAACTACATGCATCAAATTAAATATATATATTAACTACATGCATCAAATTAAATATATATAGTAACTACATGCATCAAATTAAATATATATAGTAACTACATGCATCACATTAAATATATATAGTAACTACATGCATCAAATGAAATATATATAGTAACTACATGCATCAAATTAAATATATATAGTAACTACATGCATCAAATTAAATATATATAGTAACTACATGCATCAAATTAAATATATATAGTAACTACATGCATCAAATTAAATATATATATAGTAACTACATGCATCAAATTAAATATATATAGTAACTACATGCATCAAATTAAATATATATAGTAACTACATTCATCAAATTAAATATATATAGTAACTACATGCATCAAATTAAATATATATATAGTAACTACATGCATCAAATTAAATATATATAGTAACTACATGCATCAAATTAAATATATATAGTAACTACATGCATCAAATTAAATATATATAGTAACTACATGCATCAAATTAAATATATATAGTAACTACATGCATCAAATTAAATATATATAGTAACTACATGCATCAAATTAAATATATATAGTAACTACATGCATCACATTAAATATATATAGTAACTACATGCATCAAATTAAATATATATAGTAACTACATGCATCAAATTAAATATATATATTAACTACATGCATCAAATTAAATATATATAGTAACTACATGCATCAAATTAAATATATATAGTAACTACATGCATCAAATTAAATATATATAGTAACTACATGCATCAAATTAAATATATATAGTAACTACATGCATCAAATTAAATATATATATTAACTACATGCATCAAATTAAATATATATAGTAACTACATGCATCACATTAAATATATATAGTAACTACATGCATCACATTAAATATATATAGTAAATACATGCATCAAATTAAATATATATAGTAACTACATGCATCAAATTAAATATATATAGTAACTACATGCATCAAATTAAATATATATAGTAACTACATGTATCAAATTAAATATATATAGTAACTACATGCATCAAATTAAATATATATAGTAACTACATGCATCAAATTAAATATATATATTAACTACATGCATCAAATTAAATATATATAGTAACTACATGCATCAAATTAAATATATATATAGTAACTACATGCATCAAGTTAAATATATATAGTAACTACATGCATCAAATTAAATATATATAGTAACTACATGCATCAAATTAAATATATATAGTAACTACATGCATCAAATTAAATATATATATAGTAACTACATGCATCAAATGAAATATATATAGTAACTACATGCATCAAATTAAATATATATAGTAACTACATGAATCAAATTAAATATATATAGTAACTACATGCATCAAATTAAATATATATAGTAACTACATGCATCAAATTATATATATATAGTAACTACATGCATCACATTAAATATATATAGTAACTACATGCATCAAATTAAATATATATAGTAACTACATGAATCAAATTAAATATATATAGTAACTACATGCATCAAATTAAATATATATAGTAACTACATGAATCAAATTAAATATATATAGTAACTACATGCATCAAGTTAAATATATATAGTAACTACATGTATCAAATTAAATATATATAGTAACTACATGCATCAAATTAAATATATATAGTAACTACATGCATCAAATTAAATATATATAGTAACTACATGCATCACATTAAATATATATAGTAACTACATGCATCAAATTAAATATATATAGTGACTACATGCATCAAATTAAATATATATAGTAACTACATGCATCAAATTAAATATATATATTAACTACATGCATCAAATTAAATATATATAGTAACTACATGCATCAAATTAAATATATATATTAACTACATGCATCAAATTAAATATATATAGTAACTACATGCATCAAATTATATATATATAGTAACTACATGCATCACATTAAATATATATAGTAACTACATGAATCAAATTAAATATATATAGTAACTACATGAATCAAATTAAATATATATAGTAACTACATGCATCAAATTAAATATATATAGTAACTACATGAATCAAATTAAATATATATAGTAACTACATGAATCAAATTAAATATATATAGTAACTACATGAATCAAATTAAATATATATAGTAACTACATGCATCAAATTAAATATATATAGTAACTACATGCATCAAATTAAATATATATAGTAACTACATGAATCAAATTAAATATATATAGTAACTACATGAATCAAATTAAATATATATAGTAACTACATGCATCAAATTAAATATATATAGTAACTACATGAATCAAATTAAATATATATAGTAACTACATGAATCAAATTAAATATATATAGTAACTACATGAATCAAATTAAATATATATAGTAACTACATGCATCAAATTAAATATATATAGTAACTACATGCATCAAATTATATATATATAGTAACTACATGCATCACATTAAATATATATAGTAACTACATGAATCAAATTAAATATATATAGTAACTACATGCATCAAATTAAATATATATAGTAACTACATGCATCAAATTATATATATATAGTAACTACATGCATCACATTAAATATATATAGTAACTACATGCATCAAATTAAATATATATATTAACTACATGCATCAAATTAAATATATATATTAACTACATGCATCAAATTAAATATATATAGTAACTACATGCATCAAATTAAATATATATAGTAACTACATGCATCAAATTAAATATATATAGTAACTACATGCATCACATTAAATATATATAGTAACTACATGCATCACATTAAATATATATAGTAACTACATGCATCAAATTAAATATATATAGTAACTACATGCATCAAATTAAATATATATAGTAACTACATGCATCAAATTAAATATATATATTAACTACATGCATCAAATTAAATATATATAGTAACTACATGCATCAAATTAAATATATATATTAACTACATGCATCAAATTAAATATATATAGTAACTACATGCATCAAATTAAATATATATAGTAACTACATGCATCAAATTAAATATATATAGTAACTACATGCATCAAATTAAATATATATATTAACTACATGCATCAAATTAAATATATATAGTAACTACATGCATCAAATTAAATATATATAGTAACTACATGCATCAAATTAAATATATATAGTAACTACATGCATCAAATTAAATATATATAGTAACTACATGCATCAAATTAAATATATATAGTAACTACATGCATCAAATTAAATATATATAGTAACTACATGCATCAAATTAAATATATATAGTAACTACATGCATCAAATTAAATATATATAGTAACTACATGCATCAAATTAAATATATATAGTAACTACATGCATCAAATTAAATATATATAGTAACTACATGCATCAAATTAAATATATATAGTAACTACATGCATCAAATTAAATATATATAGTAACTACATGCATCAAATTAAATATATATAGTAACTACATGCATCAAATTAAATATATATATTAACTACATGCATCAAATTAAATATATATAGTAACTACATGCATCAAATTAAATATATATATTAACTACATGCATCAAATTAAATATATATAGTAACTACATGCATCAAATTAAATATATATAGTAACTACATGCATCAAATTAAATATATATAGTAACTACATGCATCAAATTAAATATATATAGTAACTACATGCATCAAATTAAATATATATATTAACTACATGCATCACATTAAATATATATAGTAACTACATGCATCAAATTAAATATATATAGTAACTACATGCATCACATTAAATATATATATTAACTACATGCATCAAATTAAATATATATAGTAACTACATGCATCAAATTAAATATATATAGTAACTACATGTATCAAATTAAATATATATAGTAACTACATGCATCAAATTAAATATATATAGTAACTACATGCATCAAATTAAATATATATATTAACTACATGCATCAAATTAAATATATATAGTAACTACATGCATCAAATTAAATATATATATAGTAACTACATGCATCAAATTAAATATATATAGTAACTACATGCATCAAATTAAATATATATATTAACTACATGCATCAAATTAAATATATATATTAACTACATGCATCACATTAAATATATATATTAACTACATGCATCAAATTAAATATATATAGTAACTACATGCATCAAATTAAATATATAGTAACTACATGCATCAAATTAAATATATATAGTAACTACATGCATCAAATTAAATATATATATTAACTACATGCATCAAATTAAATATATATATTAACTACATGCATCAAATGAAATATATATAGTAACTACATGCATCAAATGAAATATATATAGTAACTACATGCATCAAATGAAATATATATAGTAACTACATGCATCAAATTAAATATATATAGTAACTACATGCATCAAATTAAATATATATAGTAACTACATGCATCAAATTATATATATATAGTAACTACATGCATCAAATTAAATATATATATAGTAACTACATGCATCAAATTAAATATATATATAGTAACTACATGCATCAAATTAAATATATATATAGTAACTACATGCATCAAATTAAATATATATAGTAACTACATGCATCAAATTAAATATATATAGTAACTACATGCATCAAATTAAATATATATATTAACTACATGCATCACATTAAATATATATATTAACTACATGCATCACATTAAATATATATATTAACTACATGCATCAAATTAAATATATATATTAACTACATGCATCACATTAAATATATATATTAACTACATGCATCAAATTAAATATATATAGTAACTACATGCATCAAATTAAATATATATATAGTAACTACATGCATCAAATTAAATATATATATTAACTACATGCATCAAATTAAATATATATATTAACTACATGCATCACATTAAATATATATATTAACTACATGCATCACATTAAATATATATATTAACTACATGCATCACATTAAATATATATATTAACTACATGCATCACATTAAATATATATATTAACTACATGCATCAAATTAAATATATATATTAACTACATGCATCACATTAAATATATATATTAACTACATGCATCACATTAAATATATATATTAACTACATGCATCACATTAAATATATATATTAACTACATGCATCACATTAAATATATATATTAACTACATGCATCACATTAAATATATATATTAACTACATGCATCACATTAAATATATATATTAACTACATGCATCAAATTAAATATATATATTAACTACATGCATCAAATTAAATATATATATTAACTACATGCATCACATTAAATATATATATTAACTACATGCATCAAATTAAATATATTAACTACATGCATCACATTAAATATATATATTAACTACATGCATCACATTAAATATATATATTAACTACATGCATCACATTAAATATATATATTAACTACATGCATCACATTAAATATATATATTAACTACATGCATCAAATTAAATATATATATTAACTACATGCATCACATTAAATATATATATTAACTACATGCATCACATTAAATATATATATTAACTACATGCATCAAATTAAATATATATATTAACTACATGCATCACATTAAATATATATATTAACTACATGCATCACATTAAATATATATATTAACTACATGCATCAAATTAAATATATATATTAACTACATGCATCACATTAAATATATATATTAACTACATGCATCACATTAAATATATATATTAACTACATGCATCACATTAAATATATATATTAACTACATGCATCAAATTAAATATATATATTAACTACATGCATCACATTAAATATATATATTAACTACATGCATCACATTAAATATATATATTAACTACATGCATCAAATTAAATATATATATTAACTACATGCATCACATTAAATATATATATTAACTACATGCATCAAATTAAATATATATAGTAACTACATGCATCAAATTAAATATATATATAGTAACTACATGCATCAAATTAAATATATATAGTAACTACATGCATCAAATTAAATATATATATTAACTACATGCATCAAATTAAATATATATAGTAGCTACATGCATCAAATTAAATATATATAGTAACTACATGCATCAAATTAAATATATATAGTAACTACATGCATCAAATTAAATATATATAGTAACTACATGCATCAAATTAAATATATATAGTAACTACATGCATCAAATTAAATATATATAGTAACTACATGCATCAAATTAAATATATATAGTAACTACATGCATCACATTAAATATATATAGTAACTACATGCATCAAATTAAATATATATATTAACTACATGCATCAAATTAAATATATATAGTAACTACATGCATCAAATTAAATATATATATTAACTACATGCATCAAATTAAATATATATATTAACTACATGCATCAAATTAAATATATATAGTAACTACATGCATCAAATTAAATATATATATTAACTACATGCATCAAATTAAATATATATATTAACTACATGCATCAAATTAAATATATATAGTAACTACATGCATCACATTAAATATATATAGTAACTACATGCATCAAATTAAATATATATAGTAACTACATGCATCAAATTAAATATATATATTAACTACATGCATCAAATTGAATATATATAGTAACTACATGCATCACATTAAATATATATAGTAACTACATGCATCAAATTAAATATATATAGTAACTACATGCATCAAATTAAATATATATAGTAACTACATGCATCAAATTAAATATATATAGTAACTACATGCATCAAATTAAATATATATATTAACTACATGCATCAAATTAAATATATATATTAACTACATGCATCAAATTAAATATATATAGTAACTACATGCATCAAATTAAATATATATATTAACTACATGCATCAAATTAAATATATATATTAACTACATGCATCAAATTAAATATATATAGTAACTACATGCATCACATTAAATATATATAGTAACTACATGCATCAAATTAAATATATATAGTAACTACATGCATCAAATTAAATATATATATTAACTACATGCATCAAATTGAATATATATAGTAACTACATGCATCACATTAAATATATATAGTAACTACATGCATCAAATTAAATATATATATTAACTACATGCATCAAATTAAATATATATATTAACTACATGCATCAAATTAAATATATATAGTAACTACATGCATCAAATTAAATATATATATAGTAACTACATGCATCAAATTAAATATATATAGTAACTACATGCATCAAATTAAATATATATATTAACTACATGCATCAAATTAAATATATATAGTAACTACATGCATCAAATTAAATATATATAGTAACTACATGCATCAAATTAAATATATATATTAACTACATGCATCAAATTAAATATATATATTAACTACATGCATCAAATTAAACATATATAGTAACTACATGCATCAAATTAAATATATATATTAACTACATGCATCAAATTAAATATATATATTAACTACATGCATCAAATTAAATATATATATTAACTACATGCATCAAATTAAATATATATATTAACTACATGCATCAAATTAAATATATATAGTAACTACATGCATCAAATTAAATATATATATAGTAACTACATGCATCAAATTAAATATATATAGTAACTACATGCATCAAATTAAATATATATATTAACTACATGCATCAAATTAAACATATATAGTAACTACATGCATCAAATTAAATATATATAGTAACTACATGCATCAAATTAAATATATATAGTAACTACATGCATCAAATTAAATATATATAGTAACTACATGCATCAAATTAAATATATATAGTAACTACATGCATCAAATTAAATATATATAGTAACTACATGCATCAAATTAAATATATATAGTAACTACATGCATCAAATGAAATATATATAGTAACTACATGCATCAAATGAAATATATATAGTAACTACATGCATCAAATTAAATATATATATTAACTACATGCATCAAATTAAATATATATAGTAACTACATGCTTCAAATTAAATATATATAGTAACTACATGCTTCAAATTAAATATATATAGTAACTACATGCATCAAATGAAATATATATAGTAACTACATGCATCAAATTAAATATATATAGTAACTACATGCTTCAAATTAAATATATATAGTAACTACATGCTTCAAATTAAATATATATAGTAACTACATGCATCAAATGAAATATATATAGTAACTACATGCATCAAATTAAATATATATAGTAACTACATGCTTCAAATTAAATATATATAGTAACTACATGCTTCAAATGAAATATATATAGTAACTACATGCATCAAATGAAATATATATAGTAACTACATGCATCAAATGAAATATATATAGTAACTACATGCATCAAATTAAATATATATAGTAACTACATGCTTCAAATTAAATATATATAGTAACTACATGCTTCAAATGAAATATATATAGTAACTACATGCATCAAATGAAATATATATAGTAACTACATGCTTCAAATGAAATATATATAGTAACTACATGCATCAAATGAAATATATATAGTAACTACATGCATCAAATTAAATATATATAGTAACTACATGCTTCAAATTAAATATATATAGTAACTACATGCATCAAATGAAATATATATAGTAACTACATGCATCAAATTAAATATATATAGTAACTACATGCTTCAAATTAAATATATATAGTAACTACATGCTTCAAATTAAATATATATAGTAACTACATGCATCAAATGAAATATATATAGTAACTACATGCATCAAATGAAATATATATAGTAACTACATGCATCAAATTAAATATATATATTAACTACATGCATCAAATTAAATATATATAGTAACTACATGCTTCAAATTAAATATATATATTAACTACATGCATCAAATTAAATATATATAGTAACTACATGCATCAAATTAAATATATATAGTAACTACATGCATCAAATTAAATATATATAGTAACTACATGCTTCAAATTAAATATATATAGTAACTACATGCATCACATTAAATATATATAGTAACTACATGCATCACATTAAATATATATAGTAACTACATGCATCAAATGAAATATATATAGTAACTACATGCATCAAATTAAATATATATAGTAACTACATGCATCAAATTAAATATATATATTAACTACATGCATCAAATTAAATATATATAGTAACTACATGCTTCAAATTAAATATATATATTAACTACATGCATCAAATTAAATATATATAGTAACTACATGCATCAAATTAAATATATATAGTAACTACATGCATCAAATGAAATATATATAGTAACTACATGCATCAAATGAAATATATATAGTAACTACATGCATCAAATTAAATATATATATTAACTACATGCATCAAATTAAATATATATAGTAACTACATGCTTCAAATTAAATATATATATTAACTACATGCATCAAATTAAATATATATAGTAACTACATGCATCAAATTAAATATATATAGTAACTACATGCATCAAATTAAATATATATAGTAACTACATGCTTCAAATTAAATATATATAGTAACTACATGCATCACATTAAATATATATAGTAACTACATGCATCACATTAAATATATATAGTAACTACATGCATCAAATTAAATATATATAGTAACTACATGCATCAAATCAAATATATATAGTAACTACATGCATCAAATTAAATATATATAGTAACCACATGCATCAAGTGAAATATATATAGTAACTACATGCATCAAATTAAATATATATAGTAACTACATGCATCAAATTAAATATATATAGTAACCACATGCATCAAATGAAATATATATAGTAACTACATGCATCAAATTAAATATATATATTAACTACATGCATCAAATTAAATATATATAGTAACTACATGCTTCAAATTAAATATATATATTAACTACATGCATCAAATTAAATATATATAGTAACTACATGCATCAAATTAAATATATATAGTAACTACATGCATCAAATTAAATATATATAGTAACTACATGCTTCAAATTAAATATATATAGTAACTACATGCATCACATTAAATATATATAGTAACTACATGCATCACATTAAATATATATAGTAACTACATGCATCAAATTAAATATATATAGTAACTACATGCATCAAATTAAATATATATAGTAACTACATGCATCAAATTAAATATATATAGTAACTACATGCATCAAATTAAATATATATAGTAACTACATGCATCAAATTAAATATATATAGTAACTACATGCATCAAATTAAATATATATAGTAACTACATGCATCAAATCAAATATATATAGTGACTACATGCATCAAATCAAATATATATATAGTAACTACATGCATCAAATTAAATATATATAGTAACTACATGCATCAAATTAAATATATATAGTAACTACATGCATCAAAATAAATATATATAGTAACTACATGCATCAAATTAAATATATATAGTAACTACATGCATCAAATTAAATATATATATAGTAACTACATGCATCAAATTAAATATATATATAGTAACTACATGCATCAAATTAAATATATATAGTAACTACATGAATCAAATTAAATATATATAGTAACTACATGCATCAAATTAAATATATATAGTAACTACATGCATCAAATTAAATATATATATTAACTACATGCATCAAATTAAATATATATAGTAACTACATGCATCACATTAAATATATATAGTAACTACATGCATCAAATTAAATATATATAGTAACTACATGCATCAAATTAAATATATATAGTAACTACACGCATCAAATTAAATATATATAGTAACTACATGCATCAAATTAAATATATATAGTAACTACATGCATCACATTAAATATATATAGTAACTACATGCATCAAATTAAATATATATAGTAACTACACGCATCAAATTAAATATATATAGTAACTACATGCATCAAATTAAATATATATAGTAACTACATGCATCAAATTAAATATATATAGTAACTACATGCATCAAATTAAATATATATAGTAACTACACGCATCAAATTAAATATATATAGTAACTACATGCATCAAATTAAATATATATAGTAACTACATGCATCAAATTAAATATATATAGTAACTACACGCATCAAATTAAATATATATAGTAACTACATGCATCAAATTAAATATATATAGTAACTACATGCATCACATTAAATATATATAGTAACTACATGCATCAAATTAAATATATATAGTAACTACACGCATCAAATTAAATATATATAGTAACTACATGCATCAAATTAAATATATATAGTAACTACATGCATCAAATTAAATATATATAGTAACTACATGCATCAAATTAAATATATATAGTAACTACATGCATCAAATTAAATATATATAGTAACTACATGCATCACATGAAATATATATATTAACTACATGCATCAAATTAAATATATATAGTAACTACATGCATCAAATTAAATATATATATTAACTACATGCATCACATTAAATATATATAGTAACTACATGCATCAAATTAAATATATATATAGTAACTACATGCATCAAATTAAATATATATAGTAACTACATGCATCAAATTAAATATATATAGTAACTACATGCATCAAATTAAATATATATAGTAACTACATGCATCAAATTAAATATATATAGTAACTACATGAATCAAATTAAATATATATAGTAACTACATGCATCAAATCAAATATATATAGTAACTACATGTATCAAATTAAATATATATAGTAAATACATGCATTAAATTAAATATATATAGTAACTACATGAATCAAATTAAATATATATAGTAACTACATGCATCAAATCAAATATATATATTAACTACATGCATCAAATTAAATATATATATTAACTACATGCATCAAATTAAATATATATAGTAACTACATGCGTCAAATTAAATATATATAGTAACTACATGCATCAAATTAAATATATATAGTAACTACATGCATCACATTAAATATATATAGTAACTACATGCATCAAATGAAATATATATAGTAACTACACGCATCAAATTAAATATATATATTAACTACATGCATCAAATTAAATATATATAGTAACTACATGCATCAAATTAAATATATATAGTAACTACATGCATCAAATTAAATATATATAGTAAATACATGCATCAAATTAAATATATATAGTAACTACATGCATCAAATTAAATATATATAGTAACTACATGCATCAAATTAAATATATATATTAACTACATGCATCAAATTAAATATATATAGTAACTACATGCATCAAATTAAATATATATAGTAACTACATGCATCAAATTAAATATATATAGTAACTACATGCATCAAATTAAATATATATAGTGACTACATGCATCAAATTAAATATATATAGTAACTACATGCATCAAATTAAATATATATATAGTAACTACATGCATCAAATTAAATATATATAGTAACTACATGCATCAAATTAAATATATATAGTAACTACATGCATCAAATTAAATATATATAGTAACTACATGCATCAAATTAAATATATATAGTGACTACATGCATCAAATTAAATATATATAGTAACTACATGCATCAAATTAAATATATATATAGTAACTACATGCATCAAATTAAATATATATAGTAACTACATGCATCAAATTAAATATATATAGTAACTACATGCATCAAATTAAATATATATAGTGACTACATGCATCAAATTAAATATATATAGTAACTACATGCATCAAATTAAATATATATATAGTAACTACATGCATCAAATTAAATATATATAGTAACTACATGCATCAAATTAAATATATATAGTAACTACATGCATCAAATTAAATATATATAGTAACTACATGCATCAAATTAAATATATATAGTAACTACATGCATCAAATTAAATATATATAGTGACTACATGCATCAAATTAAATATATATAGTAACTACATGCATCAAATTAAATATATATATTAACTACATGCATCAAATTAAATATATATAGTAACTACATGCATCACATTAAATATATATAGTAACTACATGCATCAAATTAAATATATATAGTAACTACATGCATCAAATGAAATATATATAGTAACTACATGCATCAAATTAAATATATATATTAACTACATGCATCAAATTAAATATATATAGTAACTACATGCATCACATTAAATATATATAGTAACTACATGCATCATATTAAATATATATAGTAACTACATGCATCACATTAAATATATATAGTAACTACATGCATCAAATTAAATATATATAGTAACTACATGCATCAAGTTAAATATATATAGTAACTACATGCATCAAATTAAATATATATAGTAACTACATGCATCAAATTAAATATATATAGTAACTACATGCATCACATTAAATATATATAGTAACTACATGCATCAAATGAAATATATATAGTAACTACATGCATCAAATTAAATATATATAGTAACTACATGCATCACATTAAATATATATAGTAACTACATGCATCAAATTAAATATATATAGTAACTACATGCATCAAATTAAATATATATAGTAACAACATGCATCAAATTAAATATATATATTAACTACATGCATCAAATGAAATATATATAGTAACTACATGCATCAAATTAAATATATATAGTAACTACATGCATCAAATTAAATATATATAGTAACAACATGCATCAAATTAAATATATATATTAACTACATGCATCAAATGAAATATATATAGTAACTACATGCATCAAATTAAATATATATATTAACTACATGCATCAAATGAAATATATATAGTAACTACAAGCATCAAATTAAATATATATAGTAACTACATGCATCAAATTAAATATATATAGTAACTACATGCATCAAATTAAATATATATAGTAACTACATGCATCAAATTAAATATATATAGTAACTACATGCATCAAATTAAATATATATAGTAACTACATGCATCAAATTAAATATATATAGTAACTACATGCATCAAATTATATATATATAGTAACTACACGCATCAAATTAAATATATATAGTAACTACATGCATCAAATTAAATATATATAGTAACTACATGCATCAAATTAAATATATATAGTAACTACATGCATCAAATTAAATATATATAGTAACAACATGCATCAAATTAAATATATATAGTAACTACATGCATCAAATTAAATATATATAGTAACTACATGCATCAAATTAAATATATATAGTAACTACATGCATCAAATTAAATATATAAATAGTAACTACATGCATCAAATTAAATATATATAGTAACTACATGCATCAAATTAAATATATATAATAACTACATGCATCAAATTAAATATATATATAGTAACTACATGCATCAAATTAAATATATATAGTAACTACATGCATCAAATTAAATATATATAGTGACTACATGCATCAAATTAAATATATATATTAACTACATGCATCAAATTAAATATATATAGTAACTACATGCATCAAATTAAATATATATAGTAACTACATGCATCAAATTAAATATATATATAGTAACTACATGCATCATATTAAATATATATAGTAACTACATGCATCAAATTAAATATATATAGTAACTACATGCATCATATTAAATATATATAGTAACTACATGAATCAAATTAAATATATATAGTAACTACATGCATCAAATTAAATATATATAGTAACTACATGCATCAAATTAAATATATAAATAGTAACTACATGCATCAAATTAAATATATATAGTAACTACATGCATCAAATTAAATATATATAATAACTACATGCATCAAATTAAATATATATATAGTAACTACATGCATCAAATTAAATATATATAGTAACTACATGCATCAAATTAAATATATATAGTGACTACATGCATCAAATTAAATATATATATTAACTACATGCATCAAATTAAATATATATAGTAACTACATGCATCAAATTAAATATATATAGTAACTACATGCATCAAATTAAATATATATATAGTAACTACATGCATCATATTAAATATATATAGTAACTACATGCATCAAATTAAATATATATAGTAACTACATGCATCATATTAAATATATATAGTAACTACATGAATCAAATTAAATATATATAGTAACTACATGCATCAAATGAAATATATATAGTAACTACATGCATCAAATTAAATATATATAGTAACTACATGCATCAAATTAAATATATATATTAACTACATGCATCAAATTAAATATATATAGTAACTACATGCATCAAATTAAATATATATATAGTAACTACATGCATCAAGTTAAATATATATAGTAACTACATGCATCAAATTAAATATATATAGTAACTACATGCATCAAATTAAATATATATATAGTAACTACATGCATCATATTAAATATATATAGTAACTACATGCATCAAATTAAATATATATATAGTAACTACATGCATCATATTAAATATATATAGTAACTACATGCATCAAATTAAATATATATAGTAACTACATGCATCATATTAAATATATATAGTAACTACTTGAATCAAATTAAATATATATAGTAACTACATGCATCAAATGAAATATATATAGTAACTACATGCATCAAATTAAATATATATAGTAACTACATGCATCAAATTAAATATATATAGTAACTACATGCATCAAATTAAATATATATAGTAACTACATGCATCAAATTAAATATATATAGTAACTACATGCATCAAATTAAATATATATAGTAACTACATGCATCAAATTAAATATATATAGTAACTACATGCATCAAATTAAATATATATAGTAACTACATGCATCAAATTAAATATATATAGTAACTACATGCATCAAATTAAATATATATATAGTAACTACATGCATCAAATTAAATATATATAGTAACTACATGCATCAAATTAAATATATATAGTAACTACATGCATCAAATTAAATATATATAGTAACTACATGCATCAAATTAAATATATATAGTAACTACATGCATCAAATTAAATATATATATAGTAACTACATGCATCAAGTTAAATATATATAGTAACTACATGCATCAAATTAAATATATATAGTAACTACATGCATCAAATTAAATATATATAGTAACTACATGCATCAAATTAAATATATATAGTAACTACATGCATCATATTAAATATATATAGTAACTACATGCATCAAATTAAATATATATATTAACTACATGCATCAAATTAAATATATATATTAACTACATGCATCAAATTATATATATATATTAACTACATGCATCAAATTAAATATATATAGTAACTACATGCATCAAATTAAATATATATAGTAACTACATGCATCAAATTAAATATATATAGTAACTACATGCATCAAATTAAATATATATAGTAACTACATGCATCAAATTAAATATATATAGTAACTACATGCATCAAATTAAATATATATATAGTAACTACATGCATCAAATTAAATATATATAGTAACTACATGCATCAAATTAAATATATATAGTAACTACATGCATCAAATTAAATATATATAGTAACTACATGCATCAAATTAAATATATATAGTAACTACATGCATCAAATTAAATATATATAGTAACTACATGCATCAAATTAAATATATATAGTAACTACATGCATCAAATTAAATATATATAGTAACTACATGCATCAAATTAAATATATATAGTAACTACATGCATCAAATTAAATATATATAGTAACTACATGCATCAAATTAAATATATATAGTAACTACATGCATCAAATTAAATATATATAGTAACTACATGCATCAAATTAAATATATATATAGTAACTACATGCATCAAATTAAATATATATAGTAACTACATGCATCAAATTAAATATATATAGTAACTACATGCATCAAATTAAATATATATAGTAACTACAAGCATCAAATTAAATATATATAGTAACTACATGCATCAAATTAAATATATATAGTAACTACATGCATCAAATTAAATATATATAGTAACTACATGCATCAAATTAAATATATATAGTAACTACATGCATCAAATTAAATATATATAGTAACTACATGCATCACATTAAATATATATAGTAACTACATGCATCACATTAAATATATATAGTAACTACATGCATCAAGTTAAATATATATAGTAACTACATGCATCAAGTTAAATATATATAGTAACTACATGCATCAAGTTAAATATATATAGT
Organism: Siphonodentalium dalli; assembly: GCA_032622095.1. Taxonomy (NCBI): domain Eukaryota; kingdom Metazoa; phylum Mollusca; class Scaphopoda; order Gadilida; family Siphonodentaliidae; genus Siphonodentalium; species Siphonodentalium dalli. Next base: position 207,742,315 of record CP136067.1, read on the forward strand.
AACTACATGCATCAAATTAAATATATATAGTAACTACATGCATCAAATTAAATATATATAGTAACTACATGCATCAAATTAAATATATATATTAACTACATGCATCAAATTAAATATATATATTAACTACATGCATCAAATTAAATATATATAGTAACTACATGCATCACATTAAATATATATAGTAACTACATGCATCAAGTTAAATATATATAGTAACTACATGCATCAAGTTAAATATATATAGTAACTACATGCATCAAGTTAAATATATATAGTAACTACATGCATCAAATTAAATATATATAGTAACTACATGCATCAAATTAAATATATATAGTAACTACATGCATCAAATTAAATATATATAGTAACTACATGCATCAAATTAAATATATATATTAACTACATGCATCAAATTAAATATATATAGTAACTACATGCATCAAATTAAATATATATAGTAACTACATGCATCAAATTAAATATATATATTAACTACATGCATCAAATTAAATATATATAGTAACTACATGCATCAAATTAAATATATATAGTAACTACATGCATCAAATTAAATATATATAGTAACTACATGCATCAAATTAAATATATATAGTAACTACATGCATCAAATTAAATATATATAGTAACTACATGCATCAAATTAAATATATATAGTAACTACATGCATCAAATTAAATATATATATTAACTACATGCATCACATTAAATATATATAGTAACTACATGAATCAAATTAAATATATATAGTAACTACATGCATCAAATTAAATATATATAGTAACTACATGCATCAAATTAAATATATATATTAACTACATGCATCAAATTAAATATATATATTAACTACATGCATCAAATTAAATATATATAGTAACTACATGAATCAAATTAAATATATATATTAACTACATGCATCAAGTTAAATATATATAGTAACTACATGCATCAAATTAAATATATATAGTAACTACATGCATCAAATTAAATATATATAGTAACTACATGCATCAAATTAAATATATATATTAACTACATGCATCAAATTAAATATATATATAGTAACTACATGCATCAAATTAAATATATATATTAACTACATGCATCAAATTAAATATATATAGTAACTACATGCATCAAATTAAATATATATAGTAACTACATGCATCAAATTAAATATATATATAGTAACTACATGCATCAAATTAAATATATATATAGTAACTACATGCATCAAATTAAATATATATATTAACTACATGCATCAAATTAAATATATATAGTAACTACATGCATCAAATTAAATATATATATTAACTACATGCATCAAATTAAATATATATATAGTAACTACATGCATCAAATTAAATATATATATTAACTACATGCATCAAATTAAATATATATAGTAACTACACGCATCAAATTAAATATATATAGTAACTACATGCATCAAATTAAATATATATAGTAACTACATGCATCAAATTAAATATATATAGTAACTACATGCATCAAATTAAATATATATAGTAACTACATGCATCAAATTAAATATATATAGTAACTACATGCATCAAATTAAATATATATAGTAACTACATGAATCAAATTAAATATATATATTAACTACATGCATCAAGTTAAATATATATAGTAACTACATGCATCAAATTAAATATATATAGTAACTACATGCATCAAATTAAATATATATAGTAACTACATGCATCAAATTAAATATATATATTAACTACATGCATCAAATTAAATATATATAGTAACTACATGCATCAAATTAAATATATATAGTAACTACATGCATCAAATTAAATATATATATTAACTACATGCATCAAATTAAATATATATAGTAACTACATGCATCAAATTAAATATATATAGTAACTACATGCATCAAATTAAATATATATAGTAACTACATGCATCAAATTAAATATATATAGTAACTACATGCATCAAATTAAATATATATAGTAACTACATGCATCAAATTATATATATATATTAACTACATGCATCAAATTAAATATATATAGTAACTACATGCATCAAATTAAATATATATAGTAACTACATGCATCAAATTAAATATATATAGTAACTACATGCATCAAATTAAATATATATAGTAACTACATGCATCAAATTAAATATATATAGTAACTACATGCATCAAATTAAATATATATAGTAACTACATGCATCAAATTAAATATATATAGTAACTACATGCATCAAATTAAATATATATATTAACTACATGCATCAAATTAAATATATATAGTAACTACATGCATCAAATTAAATATATATAGTAACTACATGCATCAAATTAAATATATATAGTAACTACATGCATCAAATTAAATATATATAGTAACTACATGCATCAAATTAAATATATATAGTAACTACATGCATCAAATTATATATATATATTAACTACATGCATCAAATTAAATATATATAGTAACTACATGCATCAAATTAAATATATATAGTAACTACATGCATCAAATTAAATATATATAGTAACTACATGCATCAAATTAAATATATATATTAACTACATGCATCAAATGAAATATATATAGTAACTACATGCATCAAATTAAATATATATATTAACTACATGCATCAAATGAAATATATATAGTAACTACAAGCATCAAATTAAATAGATATAGTAACTACATGCATCAAATTAAATATATATAGTAACTACATGCATCAAATTAAATATATATATTAACTACATGCATCAAATGAAATATATATAGTAACTACATGCATCAAATTAAATATATATATTAACTACATGCATCAAATGAAATATATATAGTAACTACAAGCATCAAATTAAATATATATAGTAACTACATGCATCAAATTAAATATATATAGTAACTACATGCATCATATTAAATATATATAGTAACTACATGCATCAAATTAAATATATATAGTAACTACATGCATCAAATTAAATATATATAGTAACTACATGCATCAAATTAAATATATATAGTAACTACATGCATCAAATTAAATATATATAGTAACTACATGCACATTACTTTGACTTTTCTCTGTCTTTCTAGTGTGCTAGGTGTGGGGTCGCTAACCTTGACAGTTCTGCTACCTGGTCAGACACCCCCTTACCTTATATGGTTACACATAAAAGCAGAAATCGCTTTACCCTACCAGCATCATAGCAATTCAACAGGACCAACATGCACTCAACAGGGTGAGAGTAAATACATGCATCAAATTAAATATATATAGTAACTACATGTATACAATTAAATATATATAGTAACTACATGCATCAAATTAAATATATATATTAACTACACGCATCAAATTAAATATATATAGTAACTACATGCATCAAATTAAATATATATAGTAACTACATGCATCAAATTAAATATATATAGTAACTACATGCATCAAATTAAATATATATAGTAACTACATGCATCAAATTAAATATATATAGTAACTACATGCATCAAATGAAATATATATAGTAACTACATGCATCAAATTAAATATATATAGTAACTACATGCATCAAATTAAATATATATAGTAACTACATGCATCAAATTAAATATATATAGTAACTACATGCATCAAATTAAATATATATAGTAACTACATGCATCAAATTAAATATATATAGTAACTACATGCATCAAATTAAATATATATAGTAACTACATGCATCAAATTAAATATATATATAGTAACTACATGCATCAAATTAAATATATATAGTAACTACATGCATCAAATTAAATATATATAGTAACTACATGCATCAAATTAAATATATATAGTAACTACATGAATCAAATTAAATATATATAGTAACTACATGCATCAAATTAAATATATATAGTAACTACATGCATCAAATTAAATATATATAGTAACTACATGCATCAAATTAAATATATATATAGTAACTACATGTATCAAATTAAATATATATAGTAACTACATGCATCAAATTAAATATATATAGTAACTACATGCATCAAATTAAATATATATAGTAACTACATGCATCAAATGAAATATATATAGTAACTACATGCATCAAATTAAATATATATAGTAACTACATGCATCAAATTAAATATATATAGTAACTACATGCATCAAATTAAATATATATAGTAACTACATGCATCAAATTAAATATATATAGTAACTACATGCATCAAATTAAATATATATATTAACTACATGCATCAAATTATATATATATATAGTAACTACATGCATCAAATTAAATATATATAGTAACTACATGCATCAAATTAAATATATATAGTAACTACATGCATCAAATTAAATATATATAGTAACTACATGCATCAAATTAAATATATATAGTAACTACATGCATCAAATTAAATATATATAGTAACTACATGCATCAAATTAAATATATAGATTAACTACATGCATCAAATGAAATATATATAGTAACTACATGCATCAAATTAAATATATATAGTAACTACATGCATCAAATTAAATATATAGATTAACTACATGCATCAAATTAAATATATATAGTAACTACATGCATCAAATTAAATATATATAGTAACTACATGCATCAAATGAAATATATATAGTAACTACATGCATCAAATTAAATATATATAGTAACTACATGCATCAAATTAAATATATATAGTAACTACATGCATCAAATTAAATATATATAGTAACTACATGCATCAAATTAAATATATATAGTAACTACATGCATCAAATTAAATATATATAGTAACTACATGCATCAAATTAAATATATATATAGTAACTACATGCATCACATTAAATATATATAGTAACTACATGCATCAAATTAAATATATATATTAACTACATGCATCAAATTAAATATTTATAGTAACTACATGCATCAAATTAAATATATATAGTAACTACATGCAACAAATTATATATATATAGTAACTACATGCATCAAATTAAATATATATAGTAACTACATGCATCAAATTAAATATATATAGTAACTACATGCATCAAATTAAATATATATAGTAACTACATGCATCACATTAAATATATATAGTAACTACATGCATCAAATTAAATATATATAGTAACTACATGCATCAAATTAAATATATATAGTAACTACATGCATCAAATTAAATATATATAGTAACTACACGCATCAAATTAAATATATATAGTAACTACATGCATCAAATTAAATATATATAGTAACTACACGCATCAAATTAAATATATATAGTAACTACATGCATCAAATTAAATATATATAGTAACTACATGCATCAAATTAAATATATATAGTAACTACATGCATCAAATTAAATATATATAGTAACTACATGCATCAAATTAAATATATATAGTAACTACATGCATCAAATTAAATATATATAGTAACTACATGCATCAAATTAAATATATATATTAACTACATGCATCAAATTAAATATATATAGTAACTACATGCATCAAATTAAATATATATAGTAACTACATGCATCAAATTAAATATATATAGTAACTACACGCATCAAATTAAATATATATAGTAACTACATGCATCAAATTAAATATATATAGTAACTACATGCATCAAATTAAATATATATAGTAACTACATGCATCAAATTAAATATATATAGTAACTACATGCATCAAATTAAATATATATAGTAACTACATGCATCAAATTAAATATATATAGTAACTACATGCATCAAATTAAATATATATAGTAACTACATGCATCAAATGAAATATATATAGTAACTACATGCATCAAATTAAATATATATAGTAACTACATGCATCAAATTAAATATATATAGTAACTACATGCATCAAATTAAATATATATAGTAACTACATGCATCAAATTAAATATATATAGTAACTACATGCATCAAATTAAATATATATAGTAACTACACGCATCAAATTAAATATATATAGTAACTACATGCATCAAATTAAATATATATAGTAACTACATGCATCAAATTAAATATATATAGTAACTACATGCATCAAATTAAATATATATAGTAACTACATGCATCACATTAAATATATATAGTAACTACATGCATCAAATTAAATATATATAGTAACTACATGCATCACATTAAATATATATAGTAACTACATGCATCAAATTAAATATATATAGTAACTACATGCATCAAATTAAATATATATAGTAACTACATGCATCAAATTAAATATATATAGTAACTACATGCATCAAATTAAATATATATAGTAACTACATGCATCAAATTAAATATATATATAGTAACTACATGCATCAAATTAAATATATATAGTAACTACATGCATCACATAAAATATATATAGTAACTACATGCATCAAATTAAATATATATAGTAACTACATGCATCAAATTAAATATATATATTAACTACATGCATCAAATTAAATATATATAGTAACTACATGCATCAAATTAAATATATATAGTAACTACATGCATCAAATTAAATATATATAGTAACTACATGCATCAAATTAAATATATATATTAACTACATGCATCAAATTAAATATATATAGTAACTACATGCATCAAATTAAATATATATAGTAACTACATGCATCAAATTAAATATATATAGTAACTACATGCATCAAATTAAATATATATAGTAACTACACGCATCAAATTAAATATATATAGTAACTACATGCATCAAATTAAATATATATAGTAACTACATGCATCAAATGAAATATATATAGTAACTACATGCATCAAATTAAATATATATAGTAACTACATGCATCAAATTAAATATATATATTAACTACATGCATCAAATTAAATATATATAGTAACTACATGCATCAAATTAAATATATATAGTAACTACATGCATCAAATTAAATATATATAGTAACTACATGCATCAAATTAAATATATATAGTAACTACATGCATCAAATTAAATATATATAGTAACTACACGCATCAAATTAAATATATATAGTAACTACATGCATCAAATTAAATATATATAGTAACTACATGCATCAAATTAAATATATATAGTAACTACATGCATCAAATTAAATATATATATTAACTACATGCATCAAATTAAATATATATAGTAACTACATGCATCAAATTAAATATATATAGTAACTACATGCATCAAATTAAATATATATAGTAACTACATGCATCAAATTAAATATATATAGTAACTACATGCATCACATTAAATATATATAGTAACTACATGCATCAAATTAAATATATATAGTAACTACATGCATCACATTAAATATATATAGTAACTACATGCATCAAATTAAATATATATAGTAACTACATGCATCAAATTAAATATATATAGTAACTACATGCATCACATTAAATATATATAGTAACTACATGCATCAAATTAAATATATATAGTAACTACATGCATCACATAAAATATATATAGTAACTACATGCATCAAATTAAATATATATAGTAACTACATGCATCAAATTAAATATATATATTAACTACATGCATCAAATTAAATATATATAGTAACTACATGCATCAAATTAAATATATATAGTAACTACATGCATCAAATTAAATATATATAGTAACTACATGCATCAAATTAAATATATATAGTAACTACACGCATCAAATTAAATATATATAGTAACTACATGCATCAAATTAAATATATATAGTAACTACATGCATCAAATTAAATATATATAGTAACTACATGCATCAAATTAAATATATATAGTAACTACATGCATCAAATTAAATATATATATTAACTACATGCATCAAATTAAATATATATAGTAACTACATGCATCACATTAAATATATATATTAACTACATGCATCAAATTAAATATATATAGTAACTACATGCATCAAATTAAATATATATAGTAACTACATGCATCAAATTAAATATATATAGTAACTACATGCATCAAATTAAATATATATAGTAACTACATGCATCAAATTAAATATATATATTAACTACATGCATCAAATTAAATATATATAGTAACTACATGCATCAAATTAAATATATATAGTAACTACATGCATCAAATTAAATATATATAGTGACTACATGCATCAAATTAAATATATATAGTAACAACATGCATCAAATTAAATATATATAGTAACTACATGCATCAAATTAAATATATATATTAACTACATGCATCACATTAAATATATATAGTAACTACATGCATCAAATTAAATATATATAGTAACTACATGCATCAAATTAAATATATATAGTAACTACATGCATCAAATGAAATATATATAGTAACTACATGCATCAAATTAAATATATATAGTAACTACATGCATCAAATTAAATATATATAGTAACTACATGCATCAAATTAAATATATATATTAACTACATGCATCAAATGAAATATATATAGTAACTACATGCATCACGTTAAATATATATAGTAACTACATGCATCAAATTAAATATATATAATAACTACATGCATCAAATTAAATATATATATTAACTACATGCATCAAATTGAATATATATAGTAACTACATGCATCAAATTAAATATATATAGTAACTACATGCATCAAATTAAATATATATAGTAACTACATGCATCAAATTAAATATATATAGTAACTACATGCATCAAATTAAATTACCATTGGAACACCGCTCCAAGGGTTTTATGTCTCCGTCGAGGCACCAGTAAATTTTAAAATTCGCGCCGGTCATCTCGATTCTCACAGCGCGAGATTTTGCGAGAAGCTACCGCTTCACAACTTCACCTGCGAGCTTCCGACAAGAAAGCTGATGCAAGATGGTGCAATACTATTGGTAAATATATATTCCTTTCTCAACGTTATAGATTGTTGTTAAATTAATAACCATCGTAAAGTTTTAAGAGTAATTAGTCAGTCAAAATCAACTTCCAGCAAATTATAGTTTCCACTTACGGAACTATATCTTATACTGCGCAGCAATACGCTAATTAACAACTGCGCACTTCCTTTCTATCTCTGATCTTCAAGGTGTGCAGTTCACAGTTACAGAAACTCCTAAACTTTTTAACTTTTCAAGGTAGGTACCTGCCGCTGAGCTCAAATTGTTTTAGAATTTAAGTCAATAGTCGTTTCTTGATGGCTTATTACGTTCCACACAGGGAGATCCGTGTAGCCGTGGTTGGGCACTCATTCATTCGTCGCTTGGGTGAACAACTTGGCTACGCGGATCGCCATGGGTCGACTTTCGAGGGTCACGATTTCTCGGGGGACCTCAGAATTCAAAATTACATGGGCATCCCGGTGAATATCAGATTTTTCCACAAAGGGGGTGCTCATGTCCCAGATCTGTTGTCTTTACATACAGAGTTACGACAGTTCCTACCACATGCCATTATCGTGCAATGTGGATCCAACGATCTCTGTAGGAGCACCCCCACTTCAGTAGTGTCTGATATTCTTAGCATTTGCACCGTGTTCCGGAGCATAGCATCAGTAAAGAAGGTTTTAGTGTGCCATGCTATGCCCCGTTTGGCAGTGCGGGGCCATAAATCTGTGGAAACCTACAATGGCCACGTTTCCGACTTCAATGACCAGCTTAGTTGGGCCTTATCGCAAGCTACAGCAGCTTGGGAAACGTGGCCACATAGGCGTTTTATTGACGAGCCCCTGCACTTTAAATCAGACGGTGTACATTTATCTGGCCAGTCTCTGGTTTTGTATATGGCCAGTATCCGGGATGCCATTTCTTATGGAATTGCGGCTTTGTCTTGGTTAGCCCCCCCTTTGGTGGCCCCCCTCAGAAATGCGTGATCTTTGTAAGTATTTCTGCTCGTGTGATGACACGCAGGCTATTTTGCTTGACCAATTTAAATTTTTATGAGCTTGGCGGTGGGTGCCATTTGCCCATCAACTTCAGCTCCACTGCTTTGCATGTCATTGTAAGTTGCTTGTTTTTCTGCTACTCTACTCAGAGGTGCCTATTAAGCGTGTCAAACAATTGTTAATTCTGGGAGTTTCCCAGCGATCATTAATTACATTTGGGTTCACTATATTTAATTTAACCAATATTCACCCACCATTATAGACCATCACGTTTTATAGGCACCTTAGAGTATGTCACAGCCATCACCGGATATATCATTTAGCTCTCATTTGTTTATTTTCAGTTCACATATAACCACTGTTCTTTTGTGGGTCTGTCAGTTGATCATAACAACTAATTTAAAAACAAAAAATTCTCAATAGTTTGTGGCACATTTCAACTTTTACGTGTCAGTTTGAAGTCGTTTAGATTTTAGACAGTGTTTACATTGTCATTGTCCAGATGAGTGAGCTAATGATTTTTCTCATTACCGGTGCAGAGTTTGGTTTTTGCTGAACTCTGGAGCTTTAGCAGTTTCTAAGGTGCTCTTAGCCTTAAATTAGCACAATGATTTTTCTCGTTCATTTCCGGTGCAGAGTTTCTGTTTCCTGGACTCTGGAGCTTGATGGCATTTTTAAAGTCCTTAGCATTAAATTAGCACACCTACTATGGGTTAGAATTATTTTTCAGGCTCATGAGTTTCACTCACTTGTGGTTTCTGCTTCGGTGAGATTTTTCACATCAAAGATACATTTATATATTATAAAATAAAAAAATAAAAAAAAATAAATAAAAAAAAAAAAAAAAATAATAATAATAATAATAATAAATTATTAACCAGCTCATTGTCCTACATGATGGCATCATGAGTGGCTAATTGTTAGCATTTTCTTTATTATATATTTTTCCCCAAAGCTCACCTTAATAGAAAGACAAGTCACCATAAATGTCGTTTGTTTTCGCTACCCACGCATGTTAACATGTGTCTAGCTCGCAAGTATTGTACATGACTTTATGCTTGTTTCTGCCCCTTTTCAACAGGTCAGATTGTAGCATTAGTTAATACACCGGTGTGCCAGGTTTGCCAACCTTCAGTTGTATTTCCCTCATTTGATCCTAATAACAAACACAAAACAAAAAAGGAAATATGTTCATACCGGTCAATTCCGGCATATAATAATTGGTTACAATAATTATTAATTTTGGTCAATAATAATTTATTGTCGTTTCAGGCTATACAATGCTGTTGTTTGGCAAACCCCCGTTTGATTTATCAAAATTCTGACTGGTTTGACATGTCAGCTGCACCCGCATTTTTACTTGTACATGTATGGTGACTAAGCTTGAGCATACTGACTATTCTTTCTTACTCGAAACTAATTGCGTTGTCTCATCAACATTATGTCTATGTGTTAGCATAAGGTTGTTATTTCAATTAAATTGGTAACAGTCAAGGACTTGCACAGGTACATACAGTATTTCAACTACACCATTTTAAGTCGCCACACAATGCAGATGTTCTGCTTTGGTATGCTCAAGCTTGGTTTCTTAATCTAAATTGATAACCTCATGCTTTTGACGGTCCTTAATTTTACAGTGACTACCTGTGACATCAATCCTCATCATGGTGAGACCCAGCAAAACTGCTTCAGCTCCTAAACGCAGAGGGCGCCCACCAGCAGCATCTCGTGCGCAACCACAGCCCTCTCGTCCAGTTTACTGCCAGCCTCATCCTGGTTCGGCTTCGTCTTGCTCCGTTACTGCCGGTTCTTCTGCAGCCAGTACCAGTTCTGCCAGCTGCATTACGTCTCCGTCCAGTGGCTCTGCTTCGGCTCCTAATCGCAGAGGCCGCCCACCAGCAGCATCATATCAAGTTCATCATCAGCCTACACATCCGGTTACCTTACAGCCTCATTCTGGGTCGTCTTGGACTCCCTCTGTTCCTGTTGGTTTTTCTCCAACCGGTATCGGTTCTGCCACCTGTGTTACATCTCCATCCAGTGGCTCTCTCCCAGTGTCTTACGCGGAGCTGTCTTGGACTTCAACCATACCTATGGGTTATACTCATACCAGTTCGAGCTCTGCCACGTTTAGTACATGTACATCATCCTGTGGCTCTGTTCCGCTCACTCATACTGTTCCAGCATTACCAGTGACGATGATGTCAACTTCGCTCGCGGGTGGCATTGGACAGCCTATCAGTCAGCCTTTTATTCCATTGCCGGTCTCCGGTCTGACTTTTCCTGCCTGTTCGATTCAGCCTTCATCTTACCAACAACATTCATCACCCCCGGGACTTCAGATGCCGTTCCCTCCGGGAACAGTGCCCAACCAACATGACTTTTCGATGCCGGGCAATACCTTCATGCCTCATCCGATGGATGGTCTGCATACACTCCCAGCTTCACCTCGAACCAGCCCGCTGTTCAACTCTGACATTCCTACCGGCATCCAAGCTTCTGCGTCCGGTACGCCACTCTTAGACTTTGTGTCTTTAGCATCACCACTAGATGCTCATGTTCCAAACAAATTACGTGCTCAGATTTGGGCTGATGAATTCGTCCCTATGATCTCTCTATTGCCCGACTACGAACACAATCCAACCGCATTTTCATTGGACATGGGATATCCGGGCGTTCAGGCTTTTCTGACGCCTCCAAAACCTCCGAAAACAATTTCAGACATAAATCAGTGGCTTGATGCTTTCATCGTTTTCACAATTATTTACATTTCACGCCACCCTGAACAAATTACTAAACTACTCAGCTACATGATGCGTATTCGAAAGATGGCTCGTACAGGTTATAACTGGGCTTCATATGATCGCCAGTTTCGGCTGATGAGGCAGTTCAACCCAAGTCTCTCATGGGACCATATCCAATGGGAGTTGTATATGCAAACCGCTCCAATGCAAACCGCTCCACGGTTTCCAACTTTTTCAGCCAACAATCCAGAACGAACGAAGCCGCGTTTTCAAAATTCCACCAATCGTGCGCGTCAACCCATTCCGAACGGGTTTTGTTGGGACTTCCATCGGGGAAAAAATTGCTCCGGATGCAACTTTTCCCATTCCTGCTTTTTCTGCAAACAGCAGCATAGCTTCATTCGATGCCCGCGTCGAAATAACAACCGAAATAACAACCGTGCAGGCAATTTCAACACACAACAAAACAATCAAGTCAATCGCGCCTCGCGTCAATCAAAAACTTCCAACACCAATACGGGTCCGAATGTTAAATGAAATGTTATCAGGTTACAGTCAAAGGAAACGTGATTTCTTAATTGACGGATTCAAAAATGGTTTTCGATTGGGTGTCAGGGGTGAAATATCGTCTCGCGAACCAAAAAACTTGAAATCGGCTTTAGAATTTCCTGAAGCAGTTCGTCGCAAATTAACACATGAACTGTTGTTGGGTAGAATTGCAGGGCCCTTTAACACTCCTCCTTTTAACGACCTTATAATCTCTCCCATCGGGGTTGTTCCCAAAAAACAACCTGGGGAATTTCGCCTAATCCATCATCTGTCCTTTCCCGAGGGCGACTCCGTAAATGATCATATACTCCCAGAGTACAAGTCCGTTTCTTACTCTTCGGTCCAAAATGCTATCGACATCATTCAGAAGCTTCCAAAAGGCTGCTTCTGTTCAAAAATTGATGTACTTTCTGCATTCAGGGTTCTCGCATCGCATCCGGACGATTATAGCCTCCTAGGTTTCAAATTTGAAGGGAAATATTATTTTGATAAATGTATGCCGATGGGGGCTTCTTCAAGCTGTCATAATTTTGAGGCTTTCAGCTCCTCATTGGAGTGGATAGCTCAAAACAAATTAGCTATACGTCATTCCGTACACTACTTGGACGATTTTATTCTCTTGGCTTCAACGGAATCCATTTGTGAGGCGTATTTATCATCCTTCTTAACCATGTGTCATAATTTAGGTGTTCCCATTGCACATGACAAAACTGTGTCACCTACTACATGTATCACATTTTTAGGTATACAGCTGGACACAATTAACATGACAGCCTCTCTACCGCGTGACAAAGTACAGCTATGCATCTCAAAAATCGAAGTCTTAATAGGCAAAAACAAAGTGCCGTTACGTGAACTTTTGTCAATTATTGGTCTATTGAATTTCACTTGTTCTGTCATTCAGCCCGGGAGAGTTTTTCTCCGTCGATTAATCAACCGAACGATTGGAATTAAGAAATTACATCATCGAATTAGAATCACAAACGATGTCAGGGAGGACTTGCATATCTGGCTTCTTTTTCTTAGACATTTCAACGGTACGTCTTTTTTCCTAAACCGGCAATGGGCAACGTCCCGCACATTATCATTCTATACAGACGCAGCTGCTTCTGTGGGTTTTAGCGCCATTTTTCATAATGAGTACTTTGCGGCTAAATGGTCTGACCGTGAAAAAACTTTGAATATATCTGTCCTTGAACTATATCCAATAGTGCTAGGGTTACATATATGGGCATATACTTTGAAAAATAGCTGCCTATTATTCTACTGCGATAATATTGCGGTGGTTTCTATCATAAACAAGCAAACAACTAAAGACCGTCACTTGTTGCTACTTTTAAGACAGTTGGTCTTGATATGTCTGACACATAATATAATGTTTAAGGCTAGGCACATCAGTGGGGTTTCTAATGTTAAAGCGGACCTTCTGAGCAGAGGCAAATTTAAGCTGTTTCAGCATATGTTTCCTTCTTTTCAGGAGGTATCTTTCAGTCTGCCAACCAAGCTCCATCTAGAGAGCTTACTGAGACTCTAAATTTTTTACTTTCTCGATCATTGGCTCCTTCTACACAGAAACAGTACTCAACGGCATTGAATCATCTGGTATCATTTGGTCTGGCTACATGCCTTCCACTACACATTCCATTATCTAGTGATACAATCTGTTTATTCATATCGTATTTGTATCGTAAGGGTTTAGCAGCTAGCACAATTACCAGTGCTATTTCAGCGGTTGCCTTCGTGCACAAAATAAGAAATGCACCAGATCCAACTCAAGCTTTTATAGTAAAGAAGATCTTAATGGCCATTCGCAGACTACTTCCTGTTTGCGATGTTCGTTTACCTATTACATTAAATATACTTAATAGGCTTCTCTCTGTAGCACCCCTTTTGGGCATTTCAGTTTTTATGCAGAGACTACTCGCGGCAGTTTTTACTACTGCCTTTTTTGCTATGGCTCGAATCGGTGAGATTTGTCCAAATAATCATGCTAACAAGGACAAGATTTTACAATTGAGCGATTGCATTACTTCTGCCTCAGACTTTACCTTAATTTTCAGAATATTCAAACACAACAGTGATGGCCGTCCTCACTTCATTCGGTTATTTCCTCAAACACCATTAAAACCATGCCCAGTTGAAAATTTAAAGGCTTTTTTGTGCATTAGAGGCAATCACCCGGGTCCTCTCTTTTCTTATCCGGATGGGCAACCTTTGTTGCGACATAAATTTGATAATCTCCTCAAACAGTGTTTATCCATATGCAATCTAAACAGCAAACGCTATTTGTCACATAGCTTTCGCATAGGCGCCGCATCATGGGCGGCAGACTCAGGATATTCAGATTCTCAGATAAGACGAATGGGTCGTTGGAAATCGAACGCTTTCCTCAGATACATTCGCCCTTCGCCACTATCCCAAAGCTGAGTTGGTTCTCCTGCATTTCTTGCTTCGTGTTCAGATTACCATTCACATGTACTCACTTGTATATAATGTTTATTGTTGATTATGTGATGGCTAATTGTTTCTATTTTATACTTTTTCGACTATCCGTCCTCTATTATGTGATATATTTGTGATTTGGTGCTAACACACCCAAGGGTGATTATTCCAGTGTTCATGCATGTATGCACCCAAGGGTGATTATTCCAGTGTTCATGCATGTATCTTTTTGTTATACATGCTCTTACTATATAGTTTATTCACGTTATTTAAGCTCAAATTTTTGGTGCTACGTTTATCATACTGCCTCATTATCACAGCTTTTGTTTCGAGCATGGAACACCCCCCCCCAGTCGTGTTTTTTTCCGGTTGCAGTGGGTTGAGACTTTGTCAAGCTTTTACTGTCTTAATGAGGGTATTTGCTTGCCAATGTCTCGTGGCATCTTTGAACCCACTGTTCATATGTTTTTTAACATTTATTTGGCTACCTTCATCTTTTTTATTATGTGAACCATATATACATATTTTTGTTATATAAAGGTAGTCCACATCGCAATAGATCTTGATTAACCCTTTACGCCAAGCCGGGGAGATAAATTACCATTGGAACACCGCTCCAAGGGTTTTATGTCTCCGTCGAGGCACCAGTAAATTTTAAAATTCGCGCCGGTCATCTCGATTCTCACAGCGCGAGATTTTGCGAGAAGCTACCGCTTCACAACTTCACCTGCGAGCTTCCGACAAGAAAGCTGATGCAAGATGGTGCAATACTATTGGTAAATATATATTCCTTTCTCAACGTTATAGATTGTTGTTAAATTAATAACCATCGTAAAGTTTTAAGAGTAATTAGTCAGTCAAAATCAACTTCCAGCAAATTATAGTTTCCACTTACGGAACTATATCTTATACTGCGCAGCAATACGCTAATTAACAACTGCGCACTTCCTTTCTATCTCTGATCTTCAAGGTGTGCAGTTCACAGTTACAGAAACTCCTAAACTTTTTCCCGCCACCACCCCTTCGACCACCTTCATTCCATGCTCCTAGATAAGCCTTACAATTACGGATGTGTCAATGGGATAGTTTTATTGTCAAGGTTCACATTTTTAATCTTTAGGTTATCGCATCCACATAAACCCCAGGTACATCACGGTTTATTAATCTGGTCCTCACGAGCCGTCTTTTCTTTCCCATTGACATATCTCTTTTTTCATTTACCGGGTGACTGGTCGGTATTATGTACTTAAGTCGCAGTCCTTCTTGTCAAACCAGATTTCATCTATTTCTGGTTTCACCTTTGAAACTACCGGTACTGATACGGTATTTTATCTTTATACACTTAATTTCACCGCCGACTCGTTACCCGGTTATTTCATTTCCATCTCATTAAGTTGTTTGGCATCTTTGAACCCACTGTTCATATGTTTTTTAACATTTATTTGGCTACCTTTATCTTTTTTATTATGTGAACCATATATACATATTTTTGTTATATAAAGGTAGTCCACATCGCAATAGATCTTGATTA
>CP136067.1:207759669-207824069 GCA_032622095.1 Siphonodentalium dalli
CATTTTGAAGTAATGTAGTTACTATATATATTTAATTTGATGCATGTAGTTACTATATATATTTAATTTGATGCATGTAGTTACTATATATATTTAATGTGATGCATGTAGTTACTATATATATTTAATTTGATGCATGTAGTTACTATATATATTTAATTTGATGCATGTTAGTTACTATATATATATTTAATTTGATGCATGTAGTTACTATATATATTTAATTTGATGCATGTAGTTACTATATATATTTAATGTGATGCATGTAGTTACTATATATATATTAATGTGATGCATGTAGTTACTATATATATTTAATTTGATGCATGTAGTTACTATATATATTAATTTGATGCATGTAGTTACTATATATATTTAATTTGATGCATGTAGTTACTATATATATATTTAATTTGATGCATGTAGTTACTCATATATATTTAATTTGATGCATGTAGTTAATATATATATTTAATTGATGCATGTAGTTACTATATATATATTTAATGTGATGCATGTAGTTACTAATATATTTATTTGATGCTTAGTTACTATATTAGTTATATTTGATGCATGTAGTTACTATATATATTTAATTTGATGCATGTAGTTACTATCTATATTTAATGTGATGCATGTAGTTAATTATATATATTTAATGTTGATGCATGTAGTTACTATATATATATTAATTTGATGCATGTAGTTACTATATATATTTAATTTGATGCATGTAGTTACTATATATATTTAATTTGATGCATGTAGTTACTATATATATTTAATTGTGATGCATGTAGTTACTATATATATTATAATTTGATGCATTGTAGTTACTATATATATTTAATTTGATGCATGTAGTTACTATATATATTTAATTTGATGCATGTAGTTAACTATATATATTTAATTTGATGCATGTAGTTACTATATTATATATTTAATATTGATGCATGTAGTTACTATATATATATTAATTTGATGCATGTAGTTACTATATATATTTAATTTGATGCATGTAGTTAATATATATATTTAATTTGATGCATTAGTTACTATATATATATTTAATTTGATGCATGTAGTTACTATATATATTTAATTTGATGCATGTAGTTACTATATATTTAATTTGATGCATGTAGTTACTATATATATATAATTTGATGCATGTAGTTACTATATATATATAATTTTGATGCATGTAGTTACTATATATAAGTTAATTTGATGCATGTAGTTACTATATATATATTTAATTTGATGCATGTAGTTACTATATATATTTAATTTGATGCATGTAGTTACATATATATTTAATTTGATGCATGTAGTATACTATATATATTTAATTTGATGCATGTAGTTACTATATATATTAATTTGATGCATGTAGTTACTATATATATATTTAATTTGATGCATGTAGTTTAATAATTTAGCATGAGTACTATTATATTAATTGATGCATGTAGTTACTATATATATTTAATTTGATGCATGTAGTTACTATATATATTTAATTTGATGCATGTAGTTACTATATATATTTAATTTTGATGCATGTAGTTAATATATATCTTTAATTTGATGCATGTAGTTACTATATATATATTTAATTTGATGCATGTAGTTACTATATATATTTAAATTTGATGCATGTAGTTACTATATATAATTTAATTTGATGCATGTAGTTATATATATATTTAATTTGATGCATGTAGTTACTATATATAATTAATTTGATGCATGTAGTTACTATATATATATAATTTGATGCATTGTAGTTACTATATATATTTAATTTGATGCATGTAGTTACTATATATATTTAATTTGATGCATGTAGTTACTATATATAATTAATTTGATGCATGTAGTTACTATATATATTTATTTTGATGCATGTAGTTACTATATATATTTAATTTTGATGCATGTAGTTACTATATATATTTAATTTGATGCATGTAGTTACTTATATATATTTAATTTGATGCATGTAGTTACTATATATATTTAATTTGATGCATGTAGTTACTATATATATTTAATTTGATGCATGTAGTTAATATATATATTTAATTTGATGCATGTAGTTACTATATTATATTTAATTTGATGAATGTAGTTACTATATATATTTGATTTGATGCATGTAGTTAATATATATATTTAATTTGATGCATGTAGTTACTATATATATTAATGTGATGCATGTAGTTAATATATATATTTAATTTGATGCATGTAGTTACTATATATATTTAATTTGATGCATGTAGTTACTATATATATTTAATTTGATGCATGTAGTTACTATATATATTTAATGTGATGCATGTAGTTAATATATATATTTAATGTGATGCATGTAGTTACTATATATATATATAATTTGATGCATGTAGTTACTATATATATTTAATTTGATGCATGTAGTTACTATATATATTTAATGTTGATGCATGTAGTTATATAATATATATTTAATTGTGATGCATGTAGTTACTATATATATATATAATTTGATGCATGTAGTTAATATATAATATTTAATTTGATGCATGTAGTTACTATAATATATTTAATTTGATGCATGTAGTTACTATATTATATTTAATTTTGATGCATGTAGTTACTATATATATTTAATTTGATGCATGTAGTTACTATATATATATTTAATTTGATGCATGTAGTTACTATATATATTTAATTTGATGCATGTAGTTAATAGATATATTTAATTTGATGCATGTAGTTAATATATATATTTAATGTGATGCATGTAGTTACTATATATATTTAATTTGATGCATGTAGTTAATATATATATATTTGATTTGATGCATGTAGTTACTATATATATTTAATTTGATGCATGTAGGTTACTATATATAAATAATTTGATGCATGTAGTATACTATATATATTTAATTTGATGCATGTAGTTACTATATATTATTTAATTTGATGCATGTAGTTACTATATATATTTAATTTGATGCATGTAGTTACTATATATATTTAATTTGATGCATGTAGTTACTATATATATTTAATTTGATGCATGTAGTTACTATATATATTTTAATTTGAATGCATGTAGTTACTATATATATTTAATTTGATGCATGTAGTTACTATATATATTTAATTTGATGCATGTAGTTACTATATATTATTATTATCATTACTTTAATTTGATGCATGTAGTTTACTATATATATTTAATTTGATGCATGTAGTTAATATATATATTTAATGTGATGCATGTAGTTACTATTATATATTTAATTTGATGCATGTAGTTACTATATATATTTAATTTGATGCATGTAGTTACTATATATATTTAATGTTGATGCATGTAGTTACTATATATATTTAATTTGATGCATGTAGTTACTATATATATAATTTGATGATGCATGTAGTTACTATATATATTTAATTTGATGCATGTAGTTACTATATATATTTAAATTTGATGCATGTAGTTACTATATATATTTAATTTGATGCATGTCAGATTACTATATTAAATTTAATTTGATGCATGTAGTTACTATATATATTTAATTTGATGCATGTAGTTACTATATTTATATTTAATTTGATGCATGTAGTTTACTATATATATTTAAGTTGATTGCATGTCGTTACTATATATATTTAATTTGATGCATGTAGTTACTATATATATTTAATTTGATGCTATGTAGTTACTATATATATTTAATTTGATGCATGTAGTTAATATATATATATTTGATTTGATGCATGTAGTTACTATATATAATTAATTTGATGCATGTAGTTACTAATATATATTTAATTTGATGCATGTAGGTTACTATATATATTTAATTGATGCATGTTAGTTACTATATATATTTAATTTGAAGCATGTAGTTACTATATATATTTAATTTGATGCATGTAGTTACTATATATATTTAATTTTGATGCATGTAGTTTACTATATATATTTAATATGATGCATGTAGTTACTATATATATTTAATTTGATGCATGTAGTTACTATATATATTTAATTTGATGCATGTAGTTAACTATATATATTTAATTTGATGCATGTAGTTACTATATATATTTAATTTGATGCATGTAGTTACTATTATATTAATTTGATGCATGTAGTTACTATATATTATAATTTGATGCATGTAGTTACTATATATATTTAATTTGATGCATGTAGTTACTATATATATTTAATTTGATGCATGTAGTTACTATATATAATTTAATTTGATGCATGTAGTTACTATATATATTTATTTGATTCATGTAGTACTATATATATTTAATTTGATGCATGTAGGGTTACTATATATATTTAATTTGTGATGCAATGTAGTTACTATTATATATTTAATTTTGATGCATGTAGTTACTATATATATTTAATTTGATGCATGTAGTTACTATATATATTTAATTTGATGCATGTAGTTACTATATATATTTAATTTGATGCATGTAGTTACTATATATATTTAATTTGATGCATGTAGTTACTATATCATATTTAATTTGATGCATGTAGTTACTATATATTTAATTTGATGCATGTAGTTAACTATATATATATAATTTGATGCATGTAGTTACTATATATATTTAATTTGATGCATGTAGTTACTATATAATTTTAATTTGATGCATGTAGTTACTATATATATTTAATTTGATGCATGTAGTTACTATATATATTAATTTGATGCATGTAGTTACTATATATTAATTTTGATGCATGTAGTTACTATATATATTTAATTTGATGCATGTAGTTAGACTAGATATAGTTAATATTAATTTGATGCATGTAGTTACTATATATATTTAATGTGATGCATGTAGTTAATAGAGTTTATTTTAATTTGATGCATTGTAGTTACTATATATATTTAATTTGATGCATGTAGTTACTTTATATATTTAATTTTGATGCATGTAGTTACTATATATATTTAATTTGATGCATGTAGTTACTATATATATTTAATTTGATGCATGTAGTTACTATATATATTTAATTTGATGCATGTAGTTACTATATATATTTAATTTGATGCATGTAGTTTACATATATATTAATTGATTGCATGTAGTTACTATATATATGCTGTAGTTACTATATATATTTAATTTGGATGCATGTAGTTAATATATATATTTAATTTGATGCATGTAGTTACTATATATTCTATTTTAATTTGATGCATGTAGTTACTATATATATTTAATTTGATGCATGTAGTTTACTATAGTATATTTATTTGATGCATGTAGTTACTATATATTTAATTTGATGCATGTAGTTACTATATATATTTAATTTGATGCATGTAGTTACTATATATATTTAATTTGATGCATGTAGTTTACTATATAATATTTAATTTGATGCATGTAGTTATATATATATTTAATTTCTGCATGTAGTTACTATATATATTTAATTTGATGCATGTAGTTACTATATATATTTAATTTGATGCATGTAGTTACTATATATATTTAATTTGATGCATGTAGTTTACTATATATATTTAATTTGATGCATGTAGTTACTATATATATTTAATTTGATGCATGTAGTTACTATATATATTTAATTTGATGCATGTAGTTACTATATATATTTAATTTGATGCATGTAGTTACTATATATATTTAATTTGATGCATGTAGTTACTATATATATTATAATTTGATGCATGTAGTTACTATATATATTTAATTTGATGCATGTAGTTACTATATATATTTAATTTGATGAATGTAGTTACTATATATATTTAATTTGATGCGTGTAGTTTACTATATATATTAATTTGATGCATGTAGTTACTATATATATTTAATTTGATGCATGTATGTTACTATATATATTTAATTTGATGCAGTGTAGTTACTATATATATTTAATTTGATGCATGTAGTTACTATATATATTTAATTTGATTCATGTAGTTACTATATATATTTAATTTGATGAATGTAGTTACTATATATATTTAATTTGATGAATGTAGTTACTATATATATTTAATTTGATGCATGTAGTTAATATATATATTTAATTTAATGCATGTAGTTACTATATATATTTAATTTGATGCATGTAGTTATTATATATATTTAATTTGATGCATGTAGTTACTATATATATTTAATTTGATGCATGTAGTTACTATATATAGTTAATTTGATGCATGTAGTTACTATATATATTTAATTTGATGCAATGTAGTTACTATATATATTTAATTTGATGCATGTAGTTACTATATATATTTAATGTGATGCATGTAGTTACTATATATATTTAATTTGATGCATGTAGTTTACTGATATTATATTTAATTGATGCATGTAGTTACTATATATATTTAATTTGATGCATGTAGTTACTATATATATATTTAATGTGATGCATGTAGTTACTATATATATATTAATTTGATGCATGTAGTTAATATATATATTAATTTGATGCATGTAGTTACTATATATATTTAATTTGATGCATGTAGTTACTATAATAATTAATTTGATGCATGTATTTACTATATATATTTAATTTGATGCATGTAGTTACTATATATATTTAATTTGATGCATGTAGTTACTATATATATTTAATTTGATGCATGTAGTTACTATATATATTTCATTTGATGCATGTAGTTACTATATATATTTAATTTGATGCATGTAGTTACTATATATATTTAATTTGATGCATGTAGTTACTATATATATTTAATTTGATGCGTGTAGTTACTATATATATTTAATTTGATGCATGTAGTTACTATATATATTTAATTGATTCATGTAGTTACTATATATATTAATTTGATTCATGTAGTTACTATATATATTTAATTGATGAATGTAGTTACTATATATATTTAATTTGATGCATGTAGTTAATATATATATTTAATTTGATGCATGTAGTTACTATATATATTTTAATTTGATGCATGTAGTTATTATATATATTTAATTTGATGCATGTAGTTACTATATATATTTAATTTGATGCATGTAGTTACTATATATATTTAATTGATGCATGTAGTTACTATATATATTTAATTTGATGCATGTAGTGACTATATATATTTAATTTTGATGCATGTAGTTAATATATATATTTAATATGATGCATGTAGTTACTATATATATTTAATTTGATGCATGTAGTTACTATATATAGTTTAATTTGATGCATGTAGGTTACTTTATATATTTAAATTTGATGCATGTAGTTACTATATATATTTAATGTGATGCATGTAGTTACTATATATATTTAATTTGATGCATTGTAGTTACTATATATATTTAATTTGATGCATGTACATGTAGTTACTATATATATTTAATTTGATGCATGTAGTTACTATATACTATTTAATTTGATGCATGTAGTTACTAGAATATATTTAATTTTGATGCATGTAGTTACTATATATATTTAATTTGATGCATGTAGTTATTATATATATTTAATTTGATGCATGTAGTTACTATATATATTTAATCTGATGCATGTAGTTACTTATATATATTTAATTTGATGCATGTAGTTACTATATATATTTAATTTGATGCATGTAGTTTAATATATATATTTAATTTGATGCATGTAGTTACTATATATATTTAACTTGATGCATGTGGTTACTATATATATTTAATTTGATGCATGTAGTTAATAATATATATTTAATTTGATGCATGTAGGTACTATATATATTTGATTTGATGCATGTAGTTACTATATATTATTTAACTTGAGCATGTGGTTACTATATATATTTAATTTGATGCATGTAGTTACTATATATATATTTAATTTGATGCATGTAGTTAATATATATATTTAATTTGATGCATGTAGTTACTATATATATATTTAATTTGATGCATGTAGTTTAATATATATATTAATTTGATGCATGAGTAGTTACTATATATATTTAAGTTGATGCATGTAGTTACTATATATATTTAATTTGATGCATGTAGTTACTATATATATTTAATTTGATGCATGTAGTTACTATATATATTAATTTGATGCATGTAGTTACTATATATATTTAAATTTGATGCATGTAGTTACTATATATATTTAATTTGATGCATGTAGTTACTATATATATTTAATTTGATGCATGTAGTTACTATATATATTTAATTTGATGCATGTAGTTACTATATATATTTAATTGATGCATGTAGTTAATATATATATTTAATTTGATGCATGTAGTTACTATATATATTTAATTTGATGCATGTAGTTACTATATATATTTAATTTGATGCATGTAGTTACTATATATATTTAATTTGATGCATGTAGTTAATATATATATTTAATTTGATGCATGTAGTTACTATATATATTTAATTTGATGCATGTAGTTACTATATATATTTAATTTGATGCATGTAGTTACTATATATATTAATTTGATGCATGTAGTTAATATATATTTAATTTGATGCATGTAGTTACTATAATATATTTAATTTGATGCATGTAGTTAATATATATATTTAATGTGATGCATGTAGTTACTATATATATTTAATTTGATGCATGTAGTTACTATATATATTTAATTTGATGCATGTAGTTACTATATATATATTTAACTTGATGCATGTAGTTACGTATATATATATTTTCATTTGATGCATGTAGTTACTATATATATTTAATTTGATGCATGTAGTTACTATATATATTTATATTTGCATGCATGTAGTTACTATATATATTTAATGTGATGCATGTAGTTACTATATATATTTAATTTGATGCATGTAGTTACTAGTATATATTTAATTTGATGCGTGTAGTTACTATATATATTTAATTGATGCAAGTAGTTACTATATATATATATATAGTAACTACTTGCATCAAATTAAATATATATAGTAACTACACGCATCAAATTAAATATATATAGTAACTACATGCATCAAATTAAATATATATAGTAACTACATGCATCACATTAAATATATATAGTAACTACATGCATCAAATTAAATATATATAGTAACTACATGCATCAAATTAAATATATATAGTAACTACATGCATCAAATGAAATATATATATAGTAACTACATGCATCAAGTTAAATATATATATAGTAACTACATGCATCAAATTAAATATATATAGTAACTACATGCATCAAATTAAATATATATAGTAACTACATGCATCACATTAAATATATATATTAACTACATGCATCAAATTAAATATATATAGTAACTACATGCATCAAATTAAATATATATTAACTACATGCATCAAATTAAATATATATATAGTAACTACATGCATCAAATTAAATATATATAGTAACTACATGCATCAAATTAAATATATATAGTAACTACATGCATCAAAATTAAATATATATATTAACTACATGCATCAAATTAAATATATATAGTAACTACATGCATCAAATTAAAATATATATAGTAACTACATGCATCAAATTAAATATATATAGTAACTACATGCATCAAATTAAATATATATATATTAACTACATGCATCAAATTAAATATATATAGTAACTACATGCATCATCATGCATCAAATTAAAATATATATAGTAACTACATGCATCAAATTAAATATATATAGTAACTACATGCATCAAATTAAATATATATAGTAACTACATGCATCAAATTAAATATATATAGTAACTACATGCATCAAATTAAATATATATAGTAACTACATGCATCAAATTAAATATATATAGTAACTACATGCATCAACTTAAATATATATAGTAACTACATGCATCAAATTAAATATATATATTAACTACATGCATCAAATTAAATATATATATAGTAACTACATGCATCAAATTAAATATATATATTAACTACATGCATCAAATTAAATATATATATAGTAACTACATGCATCAAATTAAATATATATAGTAACCACATGCATCAAGTTAAATATATATAGTAACTACATGCATCAAATCAAATATATATAGTAACTACATGCATCAAATTAAATATATATATTAACTACATGCATCAAATTAAATATATATAGTAACCACATGCATCAAGTTAAATATATATAGTAACTACATGCATCAAATTAAATATATATATTAACTACATGCATCAAATTAAATATATATAGTAACTACATGCATCAAATTAAATATATATAGTAACTACATGCATCAGATTAAATATATATAGTAACTACATGCATCAAATTAAATATATATAATAACTACATGCATCAAATTAAATATATATAGTAACTACATGCATCAAATTAAATATATATAGTAACTACATGCATCAAATTAAATATATATAGTAACTACATGCATCAAATTAAATATATATAGTAACTACATGTACATGCATCAAATTAAATATATATAGTAACTACATGCATCAAATTAAATATATATAGTAACTACATGCATCACATTAAATATATATAGTAACTACATGCATCAAATTAAATATATAAAGTAACTACATGCATCAAATTAAATATATATAGTAACTACATGCATCAAATTAAATATATATAGTAACTACATGCATCATATTAAATATATATATTAACTACATGCATCAAATTAAATATATATAGTCACTACATGCATCAAATTAAATATATATAGTAACTACATGCATCAAATTAAATATATATAGTAACTACATGCATCAAATTAAATATATATAGTAACTACATGCATCAAATTAAATATATATAATAACTACATGCATCAAATTAAATATATATAGTAACTACATGCATCAAATTAAATATATATATTAACTACATGCATCAAATTAAATATATATAGTAACTACATTCATCAAATTAAATATATATAGTAACTACATGAATCAAATTAAATATATATAGTAACTACATGAATCAAATTAAATATATATAGTAACTACATGCATCAAATTAAATATATATAGTAACTACACGCATCAAATTAAATATATATAGTAACTACATGCATCAAATTAAATATATATAGTAACTACATGCATCAAATTAAATATATATAGTAACTACATGCATCAAATGAAATATATATAGTAACTACATGCATCAAATTAAATATATATAGTAACTACATGCATCAAATTAAATATATATAGTAACTACATGCATCAAATTAAATATATATAGTAAATACATGCATCAAATTAAATATATATAGTAACTACATGCATCAAATTAAATATATATAGTAACTACATGCATCAAATTAAATATATATATTAACTACATGCATCAAATTAAATATATATAGTAACTACATGCATCACATTAAATATATATATAGTAACTACATGCATCAAATTAAATATATATAGTAACTACATGCATCAAATTAAATATATATAGTAACTACATGCATCAAATTAAATATATATAGTAACTACATGCATCACATTAAATATATATAGTAACTACATGCATCAAATTAAATATATATAGTAACTACATGCATCAAATTAAATATATATAGTAACTACATGCATCAAATTAAATATATATAGTAACTACATGCATCAAATTAAATATATATAGTAACTACATGCATCAAATTAAATATATATAATAACTACATGCATCAAATTAAATATATATAGTAACTACATGCATTAAATTAAATATATATATTAACTACATGCATCAAATTAAATATATATAGTAACTACATTCATCAAATTAAATATATATAGTAACTACATTCATCAAATTAAATATATATAGTAACTACATGAATCAAATTAAATATATATAGTAACTACATGCATCAAATTAAATATATATAGTAACTACACGCATCAAATTAAATATATATAGTAACTACATGCATCAAATTAAATATATATAGTAACTACATGCATCAAATTAAATATATATAGTAACTACACGCATCAAATTAAATATATATAGTAACTACATTCATCAAATTAAATATATATAGTAACTACATGCATCAAATTAAATATATATAGTAACTACACGCATCAAATTAAATATATATAGTAACTACATGCATCAAATTAAATATATATAGTAACTACATGCATCAAATTAAATATATATATTAACTACATGCATCAAATTAAATATATATATAACTACATGCATCAAATTAAATATATATAGTAACTACATGCATCAAATTAAATATATATAGTAACTACATGCATCAAATTAAATATATATAGTAACTACATGCATCAAATTAAATATATATAGTAACTACATGCATCAAATTAAATATATATAGTAACTACATGCATCAAATTAAATATATATATAACTACATGCATCAAATTAAATATATATAGTAACTACATGCATCAAATTAAATATATATAGTAACTACATGCATCAAATTAAATATATATAGTAACTACATGCATCAAATTAAATATATATAGTAACTACATGCATCAAATTAAATATATATATAGTAACTACATGCATCAAATTAAATATATATAGTAACTACATGCATCAAATTAAATATATATAGTAACTACATGCATCAAATTAAATATATATAGTAACTACATGCATCAAATTAAATATATATAGTAACTACATGCATCAAATTAAATATATATAGTAACTACATGCATCAAATTAAATAAATATATAACTACATGCATCAAATTAAATATATATATTAACTACATGCATCAAATTAAATATATATAGTAACTACATGCATCAAATTAAATATATATAGTAACTACATGCATCAAATTAAATATATATAGTAACTACATGCATCAAATTAAATATATATAGTAACTACATGCATCAAATTAAATATATATAGTAACTACATGCATCAAATTAAATATATATATTAACTACATGCATCAAATTAAATATATATAGTAACTACATGCATCACATTAAATATATATAGTAACTACATGCATCAAGTGAAATATATATATTAACTACATGCATCAAATTAAATATATATAGTAACTACATGCATCAAATTAAATATATATAGTAACTACATGCATCAAATTAAATATATATAGTAACTACATGCATCAAATTAAATATATATAGTAACTACATGCATCAAATTAAATATATATAGTAACTACATGCATCAAATTAAATATATATAGTAACTACATGCATCAAATTAAATATATATATTAACTACATGCATCAAATTAAATATATATAGTAACTACATGCATCAAATTAAATATATATAGTAACTACATGCATCAAATTAAATATATATAGTAACTACATGCATCAAATTAAATATATATATTAACTACATGCATCAAATTAAATATATATAGTAACTACATGCATCAAATTAAATATATATAGTAACTACATGCATCAAATTAAATATATATAGTAACTACATGCATCAAATTAAATATATATATTAACTACATGCATCAAATTAAATATATATAGTAACTACATGCATCAAATTAAATATATATAGTAACTACATGCATCAAATTAAATATATATAGTAACTACATGCATCAAATTAAATATATATAGTAACTACATGCATCAAATTAAATATATATAGTAACTACATGCATCAAATTAAATATATATATTAACTACATGCATCAAATTAAATATATATAGTAACTACATGCATCAAATTAAATATATATAGTAACTACATGCATCAAATTAAATATATATAGTAACTACATGTATCAAATTAAATATATATAGTAACTACATGCATCAAATGAAATATATATATTAACTACATGCATCAAATTAAATATATATAGTAACTACATGCATCAAATTAAATATATATAGTAACTACATGCATCAAATTAAATATATATAGTAACTACATGCATCAAATTAAATATATATAGTAACTACATGCATCAAATTAAATATATATAGTAACTACATGCATCAAATTAAATATATATAGTAACTACATGCATCAAATTCAATATATATAGTAACTACATGCATCAAATTAAATATATATAGTAACTACATGCATCAAATCAAATATATATATATTAACTACATGCATCAAATTAAAATATATATAGTAACTACATGCATCAAATTAAATATATATAGTAACTACATGCATCAAATTAAATATATATAGTAACTACATGCATCAAATTAAATATATATAGTAACTACATGCATCAAATTAAATATATATAGTAACTACATGAATCAAATTAAATATATATAGTAACTACATGCATCAAATTAAATATATATAGTAACTACATGCATCAAATTAAATATATATAGTAACTACATGCATCAAATTAAATATATATAGTAACTACATGCATCAAATTAAATATATATAGTAACTACATGCATCAAATCAAATATATATATATTAACTACATGCATCAAATTAAATATATATAGTAACTACATGCATCACATTAAATATATATAGTAACTACATGCATCAAATTAAATATATATAGTAACTACATGCATCAAATTAAATATATATAGTAACTACATGCATCACATTAAATATATATATTAACTACATGCATCAAATTAAATATATATAGTAACTACATGCATCAAATTAAATATATATAGTAACTACATGCATCAAATTAAATATATATAGTAACTACATGCATCAAATTAAATATATATAGTAACTACATGCATTAAATTAAATATATATAGTAACTACATGCATTAAATTAAATATATATAGTAACTACATGCATCAAATTAAATATATATAGTAACTACATGCATCAAATTAAATATATATAGTAACTACATGCATCAAATTAAATATATATAGTAACTACATGCATCAAATTAAATATATATAGTAACTACATGCATCAAATTAAATATATATAGTAACTACATGCATCAAATTAAATATATATAGTAACTACATGCATCAAATTAAATATATATAGTAACTACATGCATCAAATCAAATATATATATATTAACTACATGCATCAAATTAAATATATATAGTAACTACATGCATCACATTAAATATATATATTAACTACATGCATCAAATTAAATATATATATTAACTACATGCATCAAATTAAATATATATAGTAACTACATGCATCAAATTAAATATATATATAGTAACTACATGCATCAAATTAAATATATATAGTAACTACATGCATCAAAATTAAATATATATATAGTAACTACATGCATCAAATTAAATATATATATAGTAACTACATGCATCAAATTAAATATATATATTAACTACATGCATCAAATTATATATATATATAGTAACTACATGCATCACATTAAATATATATATTAACTACATGCATCACATTAAATATATATAGTAACTACATGCATCAAATTAAATATATATAGTAACTACATGCATCAAATTATATATATATATAGTAACTACATGCATCACATTAAATATATATATTAACTACATGCATCACATTAAATATATATAGTAACTACATGCATCAAATTAAATATATATAGTAACTACATGCATCAAATTAAATATATATAGTAACTACATGCATCAAATTAAATATATATATTAACTACATGCATCACATTAAATATATATAGTAACTACATGCATCAAATTAAATATATATATTAACTACATGCATCAAATCAAATATATATAGTAACTACATTCATCAAATTAAATATATATAGTAACTACATGCATCAAATTAAATATATATATTAACTACATGCATCAAATTAAATATATATAGTAACTACATGCATCAAATTAAATATATATAGTAACTACATGCATCAAATTAAATATATATAGTAACTACATGCATCAAATTAAATATATATAGTAACTACATGCATCAAATTAAATATATATAGTAACTACATGCATCAAATTAAATATATATAGTAACTACATGCATCAAATTAAATATATATAGTAACTACATGCATCAAATTAAATATATATAGTAACTACATGCATCAAATTAAATATATATAGTAACTACATGCATCAAATTAAATATATATAGTAACTACATGCATCAAATTAAATATATATAGTAACTACATGCATCAAATTAAATATATATATTAACTACATGCATCAAATTAAATATATATATAGTAACTACATGCATCAAATTAAATATATATAGTAACTACATGCATCAAATTAAATATATATATAGTAACTACATGCATCAAATTAAATATATATATTAACTACATGCATCAAATTAAATATATATAGTAACTACATGCATCAAATTAAATATATATAGTAACTACATGCATCAAATTAAATATATATAGTAACTACATGCATCAAATTAAATATATATAGTAACTACATGCATCAAATTAAATATATATAGTAACTACATGCATCAAATTAAATATATATATAGTAACTACATGCATCAAATTAAATATATATATTAACTACATGCATCAAATTAAATATATATAGTAACTACATGCATCAAATTATATATATATAGTAACTACATGCATCAAATTAAATATATATAGTAACTACATGCATCAAATTAAATATATATAGTAACTACATGCATCAAATTATATATATATAGTAACTACATGCATCAAATTATATATATATAGTAACTACATGCATCAAATTATATATATATAGTAACTACATGCATCAAATTAAATATATATAGTAACTACATGCATCAAATTAAATATATATATAGTAACTACATGCATCAAATTAAATATATATATAGTAACTACATGCATCAAATTAAATATATATATTAACTACATGCATCAAATTAAATATATATAGTAACTACATGCATCAAATTATATATATATAGTAACTACATGCATCAAATTAAATATATATAGTAACTACATGCATCAAATTAAATATATAGATTAACTACATGCATCAAATTAAATATATATAGTAACTACATGCATCAAATTAAATATATATAGTAACTACATGCATCACATTAAATATATATATTAACTACATGCATCACATTAAATATATATAGTAACTACATGCATCAAATTAAATATATATAGTAACTACATGCATCAAATTAAATATATATAGTAACTACATGCATCAAATTAAATATATATAGTAACTACATGCATCAAATTAAATATATATATTAACTACATGCATCACATTAAATATATATAGTAACTACATGCATCAAATTAAATATATATAGTAACTACATGCATCAAATCAAATATATATAGTAACTACATGCATCAAATTAAATATATATAGTAACTACATGCATCACATTAAATATATATAGTAACTACATGCATCAAATTAAATATATATATTAACTACATGCATCAAATTAAATATATATAGTAACTACATGCATCAAATTAAATATATATATAGTAACTACATGCATCAAATTAAATATATATAGTAACTACATGCATCAAATTAAATATATATAGTAACTACATGCATCAAATTAAATATATATAGTAACTACATGCATCACATTAAATATATATATTAACTACATGCATCACATTAAATATATATAGTAACTACATGCATCAAATTAAATATATATAGTAACTACATGCATCAAATTAAATATATATAGTAACTACATGCATCAAATTAAATATATATAGTAACTACATGCATCAAATTAAATATATATATTAACTACATGCATCACATTAAATATATATAGTAACTACATGCATCAAATTAAATATATATAGTAACTACATGCATCAAATCAAATATATATAGTAACTACATTCATCAAATTAAATATATATAGTAACTACATGCATCAAATTAAATATATATATTAACTACATGCATCACATTAAATATATATAGTAACTACATGCATCAAATTAAATATATATATAGTAACTACATGCATCAAATTAAATATATATAGTAACTACATGCATCAAATTAAATATATATAGTAACTACATGCATCAAATTAAATATATATAGTAACTACATGCATCAAATTAAATATATATAGTAACTACATGCATCAAATTAAATATATATAGTAACTACATGCATCAAATTAAATATATATAGTAACTACATGCATCAAATTAAATATATATATAGTAACTACATGCATCAAATTAAATATATATATTAACTACATGCATCAAATTAAATATATATAGTAACTACATGCATCAAATTAAATATATATATAGTAACTACATGCATCAAATTAAATATATATAGTAACTACATGCATCAAATTAAATATATATAGTAACTACATGCATCAAATTAAATATATATAGTAACTACATGCATCAAATTAAATATATATAGTAACTACATGCATCAAATTAAATATAGTAACTACATGCATCAAATTAAATATATATAGTAACTACATGCATCAAATTAAATATATATAGTAACTACATGCATCAAATTAAATATATATATTAACTACATGCATCAAATGAAATATATATAGTAACAACATGCATCAAATTAAATATATATATTAACTACATGCATCAAATGAAATATATATAGTAACTACATGCATCAAATTAAATATATATAGTAACTACATGCATCAAATTAAATATATATAGTAACTACATGCATCAAATTAAATATATATAGTAACTACATGCATCAAATTAAATATATATAGTAACTACATGCATCAAATTAAATATATATATAGTAACTACATGCATCAAATTAAATATATATAGTAACTACATGCATCAAATTAAATATATATATTAACTACATGCATCAAATTAAATATATATAGTAACTACATGCATCAAATTAAATATATATAGTAACTACATGCATCAAATTAAATATATATAGTAACTACATGCATCAAATTAAATATATATAGTAACTACATGCATCAAATTAAATATATATATTAACTACATGCATCAAATTAAATATATATAGTAACTACATGCATCAAATTAAATATATATAGTAACTACATGCATCAAATTAAATATATATAGTAACTACATGCATCAAATTAAATATATATAGTAACTACATGCATCACATTAAATATATATAGTAACTACATGCATCAAATTAAATATATATAGTAACTACATGCATCAAATGAATAATATATATAGTAACTACATGCATCAAATTAAATATATATAGTAACTACATGCATCAAATTAAATATATATAGTAACTACATGCATCAAATTAAATATATATAGTAACTACATGCATCAAATTAAATATATATAGTAACTACATGCATCAAATTAAATATATATAGTAACTACATGCATCAAATTAAATATATATAGTAACTACATGCATCAAATTAAATATATATAGTAACTACATGCATCAAATTAAATATATATAGTAACTACATGCATCAAATTAAATATATATAGTAACTACATGCATCAAATTAAATATATATAGTAACTACATGCATCAAATTAAATATATATATAGTAACTACATGCATCAAATTAAATATATATAGTAACTACATGCATCAAATTAAATATATATAGTAACTACATGCATCAAATTAAATATATATATTAACTACATGCATTAAATTAATATAATATATATAGTAACTACATGCATCAAATTAAATATATATAGTAACTACATGCATCAAATTAAATATATATAGTAACTACATGCATCAAATGAAATATATATATTAACTACATGCATCAAATTAAATATATATAGTAACTACATGCATCAAATTAAATATATATAGTAACTACATGCATCAAATCAAATATATATAGTAACTACATGCATCAAATTAAATATATATATTAACTACATGCATCAAATTAAATATATATAGTAACTACATGCATCAAATTAAATATATATAGTAACTAC
This sequence comes from Siphonodentalium dalli, assembly GCA_032622095.1. NCBI lineage: Eukaryota > Metazoa > Mollusca > Scaphopoda > Gadilida > Siphonodentaliidae > Siphonodentalium > Siphonodentalium dalli. Next base: position 207,779,730 of record CP136067.1, read on the forward strand.
ATGCATCAAATTAAATATATATAGTAACTACATGCATCAAATTAAATATATATAGTAACTACATGCATCAAATTAAATATATATAGTAACTACATGCATCAAATTAAATATATATAGTAACTACATGCATCAAATGAAATATATATATTAACTACATGCATCAAATTAAATATATATAGTAACTACATGCATCAAATTAAATATATATAGTAACTACATGCATCAAATCAAATATATATAGTAACTACATGCATCAAATTAAATATATATAGTAACTACATGCATCAAATTAAATATATATAGTAACTACATGCATCAAATTAAATATATATATTAACTACATGCATCAAATTAAATATATATAGTAACTACATGCATCAAATGAAATATATATATTAACTACATGCATCAAATGAAATATATATATTAACTACATGCATCAAATTAAATATATATAGTAACTACATGCATCAAATTAAATATATATAGTAACTACATGCATCAAATCAAATATATATAGTAACTACATGCATCAAATGAAATATATATAGTAACTACATGCATCAAATTAAATATATATAGTAACTACATGCATCAAATTAAATATATATAGTAACTACATGCATCAAATTAAATATATATATTAACTACATGCATCAAATTAAATATATATAGTAACTACATGCATCAAATTAAATATATATAGTAACTACATGCATCAAATTAAATATATATATTAACTACATGCATCAAATTAAATATATATAGTAACTACATGCATCAAATTAAATATATATAGTAACTACATGCATCAAATTAAATATATATAGTAACTACATGCATCAAATCAAATATATATAGTAACTACATGCATCAAATGAAATATATATAGTAACTACATGCATCAAATTAAATATATATAGTAACTACATGCATCAAATTAAATATATATAGTAACTACATGCATCAAATTAAATATATATATTAACTACATGCATCAAATTAAATATATATAGTAACTACATGCATCAAATTAAATATATATATTAACTACATGCATCAAATTAAATATATATAGTAACTACATGCATCAAATTAAATATATATAGTAACTACATGCATCAAATTAAATATATATAGTAACTACATGCATCAAATTAAATATATATATTAACTACATGCATCAAATTAAATATATATAGTAACTACATGCATCAAATGAAATATATATATTAACTACATGCATCAAATTAAATATATATAGTAACTACATGCATCAAATTAAATATATATAGTAACTACATGCATCAAATTAAATATATATAGTAACTACATGCATCAAATTAAATATATATAGTAACTACATGCATCAAATTAAATATATATAGTAACTACATGCATCAAATTAAATATATATAGTAACTACATGCATCAAATTAAATATATATAGTAACTACATGCATCAAATTAAATATATATAGTAACTACATGCATCAAATTAAATATATATAGTAACTACATGCATCAAATTAAATATATATAGTAACTACACGCATCAAATTAAATATATATAGTAACTACACGCATCAAATTAAATATATATATAGTAACTACATGCATCAAATTAAATATATATAGTGACTACATGCATCAAATTAAATATATATAGTAACTACATGCATCAAATTAAATATATATAGTAACTACATGCATCACATTAAATATATATAGTAACTACATGCATCAAATTAAATATATATATTAACTACATGCATCAAATTAAATATATATAGTAACTACATGCATCAAATTAAATATATATATTAACTACATGCATCAAATTAAATATATATAGTAACTACATGCATCAAATTAAATATATATAGTAACTACATGCATCAAATTAAATATATATAGTAACTACATGCATCAAATTAAATATATATAGTAACTACATGCATCAAATTAAATATATATAGTAACTACATGCATCAAATTAAATATATATAGTAACTACATGCATCAAATTAAATATATATAGTAACTACATGCATCAAATTAAATATATATAGTAACTACATGCATCAAATTAAATATATATAGTAACTACATGCATCAAATTAAATATATATAGTAACTACATGCATCAAATTAAATATATATAGTAACTACATGCATCAAATTAAATATATATAGTAACTACATGCATCAAATTAAATATATATAGTAACTACATGCATCAAATTAAATATATATAGTAACTACATGCATCAAATTAAATATATATATTAACTACATGCATCAAATTAAATATATATAGTAACTACATGCATCAAATTAAATATATATATTAACTACATGCATCAAATTAAATATATATAGTAACTACATGCATCAAATTAAATATATATAGTAACTACATGCATCAAATTAAATATATATAGTAACTACATGCATCAAATTAAATATATATAGTAACTACATGCATCAAATTAAATATATATAGTAACTACATGCATCAAGTGAAATATATATAGTAACTACATGCATCAAATTAAATATATATATTAACTACATGCATCAAATTAAATATATATAGTAACTACATGCATCAAATTAAATATATATAGTAACTACATGCATCAAATTAAATATATATAGTAACTACATGCATCAAATTAAATATATATATTAACTACATGCATCAAATTAAATATATATAGTAACTACATGCATCAAATTAAATATATATATTAACTACATGCATCAAATTAAATATATATAGTAACTACATGCATCAAATTAAATATATATAGTAACTACATGCATCAAATTAAATATATATAGTAACTACATGCATCAAATTAAATATATATAGTAACTACATGCATCAAATTAAATATATATAGTAACTACATGCATCAAATTAAATATATATAGTAACTACATGCATCAAATTAAATATATATAGTAACTACATGCATCAAATTAAATATATATAGTAACTACATGCATCAAATTAAATATATATAGTAACTACATGCATCAAATTAAATATATATATTAACTACATGCATCAAATTAAATATATATAGTAACTACATGCATCAAATTAAATATATATAGTAACTACATGCATCAAATTAAATATATATATTAACTACATGCATCAAATTAAATATATATATAGTAACTACATGCATCAAATTAAATATATATAGTAACTACATGCATCAAATTAAATAGTAACTACATGCATCAAATTAAATATATATATTAACTACATGCATCAAATTAAATATATATAGTAACTACATGCATCACATTAAATATATATAGTAACTACATGCATCAAATTAAATATATATAGTAACTACATGCATCAAATTAAATATACATAGTAACTACATGCATCAAATTAAATATATATAGTAACTACATGCATCAAATTAAATATATATAGTAACTACATGCATCAAATTAAATATATATAGTAACTACATGCATCAAATTAAATATATATAGTAACTACATGCATCAAATTAAATATATATAGTAACTACATGCATCAAATTAAATATATATATAGTAACTACATGCATCAAATTAAATATATATAGTAACTACATGCATCAAATTAAATATATATAGTAACTACATGCATCAAATTAAATATATGTATTAACTACATGCATCAAATTAAATATATATAGTAACTACATGCATCAAATTAAATATATATAGTAACTACATGCATCAAATTAAATATATATATAGTAACTACATGCATCAAATTAAATATATATAGTAACTACATGCATCAAATTAAATATATATAGTAACTACATGCATCAAATTAAATAGTAACTACATGCATCAAATTAAATATATATATTAACTACATGCATCACATTAAATATATATATTAACTACATGCATCAAATTAAATAGTAACTACATGCATCAAATTAAATATATATATTAACTACATGCATCACATTAAATATATATATTAACTACATGCATCACATTAAATATATATATTAACTACATGCATCAAATTAAATATATATATAGTAACTACATGCATCAAATTAAATATATATATAGTAACTACATGCATCAAATTAAATATATATAGTAACTACATGCATCAAATTAAATAGTAACTACATGCATCAAATTAAATATATATATTAACTACATGCATCAAATTAAATATATATAGTAACTACATGCATCAAATGAAATATATATATAGTAACTACATGCATCAAATTAAATATATATAGTAACTACATGCATCAAATTAAATATATATAGTAACTACATGCATCAAATTAAATATATATAGTAACTACATGCATCACATTAAATATATATAGTAACTACATGCATCAAATTAAATATATATAGTAACTACATGCATCAAATTAAATATACATAGTAACTACATGCATCAAATTAAATATACATAGTAACTACATGCATCAAATTAAATATATATAGTAACTACATGCATCAAATTAAATATATATAGTAACTACATGCATCAAATTAAATATATATAGTAACTACATGCATCAAATTAAATATATATATTAACTACATGCATCAAATTAAATATATATAGTAACTACATGCATCAAATTAAATATATATAGTAACTACATGCATCACATTAAATATATATATTAACTACATGCATCAAATTAAATATATATATAGTAACTACATGCATCAAATTAAATATATATAGTAACTACATGCATCAAATTAAATATATATAGTAACTACATGCATCAAATTAAATATACATAGTAACTACATGCATCAAATTAAATATATATAGTAACTACATGCATCAAATTAAATATATATAGTAACTACATGCATCAAATTAAATATATATAGTAACTACATGCATCAAATTAAATATATATAGTAACTACATGCATCAAATTAAATATATATAGTAACTACATGCATCAAATTAAATATATATATAGTAACTACATGCATCAAATTAAATATATATAGTAACTACATGCATCAAATTAAATATATATAGTAACTACATGCATCAAATTAAATATATATATTAACTACATGCATCAAATTAAATATATATAGTAACTACATGCATCAAATTAAATATATATAGTAACTACATGCATCAAATTAAATATATATATAGTAACTACATGCATCAAATTAAATATATATAGTAACTACATGCATCAAATTAAATATATATAGTAACTACATGCATCAAATTAAATAGTAACTACATGCATCAAATTAAATATATATATTAACTACATGCATCACATTAAATATATATATTAACTACATGCATCAAATTAAATAGTAACTACATGCATCAAATTAAATATATATATTAACTACATGCATCACATTAAATATATATATTAACTACATGCATCACATTAAATATATATATTAACTACATGCATCAAATTAAATATATATATAGTAACTACATGCATCAAATTAAATATATATATAGTAACTACATGCATCAAATTAAATATATATAGTAACTACATGCATCAAATTAAATAGTAACTACATGCATCAAATTAAATATATATATTAACTACATGCATCAAATTAAATATATATAGTAACTACATGCATCAAATGAAATATATATATAGTAACTACATGCATCAAATTAAATATATATAGTAACTACATGCATCAAATTAAATATATATAGTAACTACATGCATCAAATTAAATATATATAGTAACTACATGCATCACATTAAATATATATAGTAACTACATGCATCAAATTAAATATATATAGTAACTACATGCATCAAATTAAATATACATAGTAACTACATGCATCAAATTAAATATACATAGTAACTACATGCATCAAATTAAATATATATAGTAACTACATGCATCAAATTAAATATATATAGTAACTACATGCATCAAATTAAATATATGTAGTAACTACATGCATCAAATTAAATATATATAGTAACTACATGCATCAAATTAAATATATATAGTAACTACATGCATCAAATTAAATATATATAGTAACTACATGCATCAAATTAAATATATATAGTAACTACATGCATCAAATTAAATATATATAGTAACTACATGCATCAAATTAAATATATATATTAACTACATGCATCACATTAAATATATATAGTAACTACATGCATCAAATTAAATATATATAGTAACTACATGCATCAAATTAAATATATATAGTAACTACATGCATCAAATTAAATATATATAGTAACTACATGCATCAAATTAAATATATATAGTAACTACATGCATCAAATTAAATATATATATTAACTACATGCATCAAATTAAATATATATAGTAACTACATGTATCAAGTGAAATATATATAGTAACTACATGCATCAAATTAAATATATATATTAACTACATGTATGTTTTTGTCACATTCCGGATACCAAAATAAGCTGATTGATGATATGGACCTCAGTTTGGGGCTACTTAGCCTAATCTGACGTCACGAAAAGTACATGACCTATTTGTTCTGCAGTACCCCAGTTGGGGGCTAATTAGCATAATCTGAGGTCACGAAGAGTACACGACCTCTTTGTTCTGCAGTGGCCCAGTTTGGGACAATTAGCATAATCTGAGGTCACGAAAACGTACATGACCTATATGTTGTGCAGTACCCCATTTGGGGTCCACCCCCGCATTTTATGAGGTCACGAAAAGTACTTGGCCTATTTGTTCTGCAATCGCACAGTTAACTGATAATTAGCATAATCTGACGTCACGAAAAGTATATGACCTATTTGTTCTGCAGTTGGGGGCTTTTGCGGTACAGTGCCCGGAAGTACACCTAATACGTTCGTGTATTACGTGATGACCCCGCTGAACAATGTCACTGTCTATGAACGATGTACACTCGTAATAGGTGTATTATCTACATGTATATCACGTGATGACCTCGATGAACGCTGGAAGCTTCCGCCCTGAATATTAAAGGGAGACAATACGCCCGCGATGTTAAAGGAACGACACTCTCGGTATGTGTATTTTAAAGGGACACGAGCACTCACAGTGTGAAAGTTAAAGGGACGTGATGCAATATCGGTGCGTGTATTTTAAAGAGACACCATGCATTCAATCTGTGAATATTAAAGGGAGACAATTCGCTCCCGATGTGTGAATGTCAAAGGGTGTAATGTTATGTATACTTTACGCGATGACCTCGATGAACAATGGTGAGCCTCGCCATGAATTATGTTTCTAACGGGTGTATTACCTCAAATTACATTAAAATGAGACAATGCACTAGTTTGTGAATGTTAGAGGGACGAGAGGCACTCGCGTGGGTGAGTATTAAAATGATGTGATGAAATCTGGGTGTACGTTCGTAATATGTGTATAGTGTACGTTCGTAATAGGTGTATTAAGTTATCTACTGTCAGATTATTTATATCACGTGATGACCTCGATGAACGATGGATAGCTTCAGCCCTGAATATGAAAGGGAGACAATGCGCTCGCGATGTTAAAGAGACGGCACTCTCAGTATATGAATTTTAAAGGGACACGAGGCACTCAGTGTGAATGTTAATGGGGTGTGATGCAATTTCGGCGCGTGAATGTTAAAGTGGCAAATGGCAATCTCGGTGTGTCAATATTAAAGGTAGACAATTCGCTCGCAATGCATGTTAAAGGGACATGATGCAATATCGGTTTGGGAATATTAAAATGATACCATGCAGTCTAAAGGGACACACGACACTCACTGTGGATGAATGTTAAAGGGACACATGGCAGTCACGGCACTCACAGTGTGTGGAAGTTAAAAGGAAACAGAAATATATATATATATATAAAAAAAAAATTTAACATTCAAAACTTATTGTTTAAATTCAGAATTTTTTTTTTTTTTTTCTAAAATTCGAAAATTAAAAATAAAAATAAATTTTTTCAAGCACTTACAAAAAAAAAAATTAAAAAATAAAGTTTAAATATTTCAAGAATTAAACAAAAATGAAACAATTAAAAAATTTTAAATCTTCAAATTTTTCACGAATTAAGATAAAATTTACCAATTTTGAAACTTCAAATTTTCGGGCTCTTAATGTACCTTTTATCAGTAAGTAACTTTCTCTCTCTCACCCCTCTTGTCTCCCACCCCGATATGAATATAACTTAACTAAGACGAGAATAATATTTTGATGAAGTTTATTGAAATTTAATCATTGTCTGAATCTTCAATCGTTAGATTTATTTTCAGGAGTTTCTTGAATTTTCTCATCGTTTCATCCGCAGCCCATGCAGCTTGACCATTTTCCCCATGAAAGTGTTATGTATGGGGGATGTTTTCAAGCGATTCTGGTATTCTATCAATCGTCTGTAACTTTTGAGAAAGAGTTCTAACTCTGCGTCGATGCAGTCTCGTTGAGCTTTTCCCTCAGCCTCTTCTTCCGGCATGCTCTCTTCTTTCATTAGTTGATCAACCTTATCTGACCACACTGTCACCGTTGCCGCATCATTGCTGACGCGTTGCAACATACTTTTGAATGTGTCCATCTCGTCGACACATTCCGCAGCTTGCTTACAGTCGATTACCGCGCCACTACCGGCGACGCTATCATCCTCCGAATCCTCGTCCGAATTTATATCCGTTTCTCGATAATACGCAGTATCTTCGTATCGATCGAATATATCGTTCTTCGACGGTGTTCCTGGCATAACTTCGTTTTTCTCCAACCTCCAAACTGGGGCCGCAACCTCCAATTGGTGCCACGACCTCCGACCGGCGCCACAACCTCCGACAGGCGCCACAACCTCCGACAGGCGCCACAACCTCCGACAGGCGCCACAACCTCCAACTGGTGCCGCACCCTCCAACTGGTGCCGCAACCTCCAACTGGTACCACAACCTCCAACAGGTGCCGCAACCTCCGACAGGCGCCGCAACCTCCGACAGGCGCCACAACCTCCGATAGGCGCCACAACCTCCAATTGGTTCCGCAACCTCCAACTGGTGCCACAACCTCCGACAGGCGCCACAACCTCCGACTGGCACCGCAACCTCCGACTGGTGCCGCAAAGTCCAACTGGTGCCACAACCTCCGACTGGCGCCGCAACCCCCGACTGGCGCCGCAACCTCCGACTGGCGCCACAACCTCCAATTGGTGCCGCAACCTCCAACTGGTGCCGCATTGCAACATACTTTTGAATGTGTCCATCTCGTCGACACATTCCGCAGCTTGCTTACAGCCGATTACCGCGCTACTACCGGCGACGCTATCATCCTCCGAATCCTCGTCCGAATTTATATCCGTTTCTCGATAATACGCAGTATCTTCGTATCGATCGAATATATCGTTCTTCGACGGTGTTCCTGGCATAACTTCGTTTTTCTCCAACCTCCAAACTGGTGCCGCAACCTCCAATTGGTGCCACGACCTCCGACCGGCGCCACAACCTCCGACAGGCGCCACAACCTCCAACTGGTGCCGCACCCTCCAACTGGTGCCGCAACCTCCAACTGGTGCCGCAACCTCCGACAGGCGCCGCAACCTCCGACAGGCGCCACAACCTCCAACTGGTGCCGCACCCTCCAACTGGTGCCGCAACCTCCAACAGGTGCCGCAACCTCCGACAGGCACCGCAACCTCCGACAGGCGCCACAACCTCCGATAGGCGCCACAACCTCCAATTGGTGCCGCAACCTCCAACTGGTGTCGCAACCTCCGACAGGCGCCGCAACCTCCGACTGGCACCGCAACCTCCGACTGGTGCCGCAAAGTCCAACTGGTGCCACAACCTCCGACTGGCGCCGCAACCCCCGACTGGCGCCGCAACCTCCGACTGGTGCCACAACCTCCAATTGGTGCCGCAACCTCCAACTGGTGCCGCAATCTCCGACAGGCGCCGCAACTTCCGACAGACGCCACAATCGTCGACTGGACCACAACCTCCAACTGGTGCTGCAACCTCCAACTGGTGCCGCAACATCCAACTGGCGCCACAACCTCCGACTGGCGCCGCAACATCCAACTGGCGCCACAACCTCCAGCTGGTGCTGCAACCTCCGACGGGCGCCGTAACCTCCGACAGGCGCAACAACCTCCGACTGGCACCGCAAACTCCAACTGGCGCCACAACCTCCGACTGGCACCGCAATATCCAACTGGTGCTGCAACCTCCGACAGGCGCCGCAACCTTCAACCTCTAAAACAGTTTACAAAAAAAGAGGAAAACTTCACATTAAATAATAGTTGGACGTTGTGTCATAATGTAGAGGGTGAATTTAGTGACGCTATCCCGCATAGCGGGCTAGCATAACTAAATTCACCCTATGTGGAGCTCATTGTGCTTAGGCCCTCAACGGCTATGGTAGATCTAGAATCAGATTGAAGTTCCCCAGTTGAAGTTGGTGATGATCACCCATTGGGCACCTCGATTGTGGATTTTACCTTCTGCAAATTAGGGGATATAGAAACTTTACAGATGGGAAAACGTAAATAAAAACAATGTTAATTTGATACTATAGATACTTCACAGAAGATGAGGCCTAAGCAGAATGAGGCCTCCTGAGGGTGAATTTGGTGATGCTAGCCCGCTGTGCGGGATAGCATAACTAAATTCATCCTCTGGGGATCTCATTCTGCAAATGACAGACACGCTATTTGTAGGCTGGAGTGGATGTGGGTGGAGTAGATGGGGTGGAGTAGATGGTGTGGAGTGAATGGGGTAGAGTAGATAGGTGGAATGGGTGGGGGTGGGGTAGATTGGGTGGAGTAGATAGGGTGGAGTGGACGGGGTAATGTAAAACATCCATCTCAAAACACAATGTTAAAGTTTTATCTCACAGGGAGCCTCACACAGATGGAAGCATGCACTGTAGAGTGTCGTCTGCTCCAGTCAATGTGGGGCTCTCTATGGGTTAGACACTATATCCAGACTTGAGCTTCTTTAGATGTGTTTATTGTTTAACCCACAGGGAGCCTCATACAGATGGAAGCATGCACTGCAGAGTGTCGTCTGCTACAGTCAATGTGGGGCTCTATAAAGAGGGACAGACACGCTATTTCCAACTGTTGGAAATTGTGACAAAAATTGTTTTGGGGTGGAGTGGATGGGGTGGAGTAGATGGGGTGGAGTAGATGGGGTGGAGTGAATGGGGTGGAGTAGATAGGTGGAATGGGTGACAAAATATGTTTTGATGGGGTGGAGTGGATGGGGTGGAGTAGATGGGGTGGAGTGCATGGGTGGAGTAGATGGGGTGAAGCGGATGGGGTGGAGTAGATGGAGGTGGAGTATATGGTGTGAAGTAGATGGGTGGAGTAGATGGGGTAGAATGGATGGGGTGGAGTAGATGGGGTGGAGTGGATGGGAGTGGAATCGATGGGGTGGCGTAGATGGAGGTGGAGTGGATGGGGTGGAGTGGATGTGGGTGGAGTAGATGGGGTGAAGTGGATGGGGTTGGAGTGGATGGGGTAGAGTGGATGGGGTGGAGTAGATGGGATGGAGTGGATGGGGTGGAGTAGATGCAGTGGAATAGATGGGGTGGAGTGGATGGGTGGAGTGGAGTGGATGGGGTGGAGTAGATGGGGTCGAGTAGATGGCGAGACACCCAACCCCTCTCGCCACGTCCATGAGGGCGCACCTTCAAATCTTTAAAAACATATTATGTACTTGTTCGGGTGCGTGAAACTAATCAGTTAGTAATCAGGCACTATGTCAATTGGAGGAATGCAACATTCTACTAACATCGCCGAAAACCTGAAGCAAATCGACCTTACCACTCCATAGAAAACGTTGTTTGAACTACGCTCAAGTGTAAATATTTACTACTCATTCATCGGTAATAAACTAATGCAAATGAGTTCACCATCGAGAGTCACTGCATTTAATTAATAATTAGAATGAAGGTGTGTGTTGTCAATTTAGATATACTATTGTAAAAATAACTACTTTGAACACGATTATTTTCCATTATTATATTTGATCACCCTACCGGGGTGTTTCACATCACTTTAAGTTCCCGTCTCGATCTAATTAGTAAGAGTTAGACGCACGTTTTGCCAAAATTTCCATTACCCTGCAGGGAGCCCCACACATATATAGAAGCATATAGAAGAGTGTCGTCTGCTCATGTTTGTCTGGGGCTCTGTATGGGTGAAATTATAAAATTGTTAAAGAATACAAGAAAAAAATATTAAAATTGTAAAAAATTGTTAGGCCAATGCATTCTCTCATATATGCGAGGCGACCTATGGTCGACTCGCATATATAAGAGAATGCATTGGCACAGGGTAAAATTGTGTCACAATAATCGCTTGTACTGAATTTCACAAAGAAATTCCAAACAAAATCTGTTTGGAATTTCTTTGTGAAATTCGGTACAAGCGATTATTGTGACACAATATTGTGACACAATATTGTGATGAAAGTACCCAGTCATTTGGGTTAAACATACACATGTAATTGACTCCCTTATACAGCTAGGTAAGAGCCACCTTAATAATTCACTGGTACATATTGGAATCATATTGGCCTGTTATATTTGGTTCTGCATGGCCAATCTGGGTCAGTCAGTGATTACTGATGCAGCCCAGTGCTCCAATCTTAAGATATTAGTACTGACCCATGCGGTGTGAGTGGCTGGGTGTTCACCCTCAAATCATGCATGCCCTGGGTCCCGAACTGATATATGTACCCAGTTGGTGAATAAGACCTAGGCTGTCGACCTCCAGAGACGAGGCCGACCTCATTCGGGGTCATTCTTGAGGTCTGGAAATGAAGGGATGTGTTAAAAAGTGAGTAACACAACGTTTTATCTATCATTTCCTACGAAATTCCCTGATACAATTGGCGATAACGAATTGGCGATAAAAGCATCCGTATCGTTATTGCAGTTGCGATACAAGGCGCTCGTGACGTCGTTGCACGGTTCAAAATCATGAATGAACTGACGTCATATCAATCGAGTGAAAAATCAAAAAGACATTCCAACGTATATTCTTGCGTACTATAAACAAATAGTTCCAAGGTTTTAACATTATTTGATTGCGTACCAGGCTTCCATCATGGGTATTATGGTATAGCATATCACAAAGTAACTAATATGTATTTGTTCAGTATTTATTATAAGTGTAAGAGATGTTGTCCATTGAATACAATTTCCGTTAGGCATATGCGCGTGAACTTGCAGGTTGTGAGAATTTAGCAAAGCGAGCTAATCGAGTAGCACAGATACCTTTGCAGTTTGGGAGAATTTACTCAAGAAAGCTAATCGTCAGACGCAAATTCAACAGTTTTGGCATTTAAGAAACTCCTAAAATGTAATTTGTGCGGTGGATTCTGTCACACCAATGGTAGATAAATGTGTTATATGCACAATGTGTTTGTAACGATTCATGTATTGCGACTCGGCTAGTTTACGTGGCCATATAGCGACTTGGCGACCAATAACGGGATGTGTTAAAAATTGAGTAACACATATATATCACCCTGTCCGCGGAGTGATACCAAATTTCTCTTATACCACGCTGTCAAGGGTGACGGGGGACATGGTGATTTAAACGTGGCGTTGTAGCCAATCAGATTGCTTGTTACAACCGAATGTGGGGACAAAACGTTATATCACCCTGTCCGCGTCGAGCAGACGACGTTATATCACCCTATAATTTCTCCATATTATTTAAGAACCATCGACCAATTGGATATTATAACCTCATTTACTTTATTTTTATGGTAAGAAACATATTTAAAATATCAATTTTTTCAGATTCCAAGAACGTCTGTAAAATATATTATATTTCAAAAGTGCAGTTCATATATCCATTATACCATACCTCAAGATCATGGAATGAGACTTACTTACTCTTTATTTATGAAATTTAATGATTAGTTTAATTAAGAAAGGCAACTACCCATAACTAATTTTCTATATTTGAGGATTTTCATGCCATGTCTGTTGATCAACGAACAATTGGGCTGAGATGAGTTGTGGGTCATGGGTTCATTACCAAGATAGAGCTGACCACCATATCTCTTCAGTTTTGACGCTGTGGCCTAATTCCTGTTGATTGCTCCCTGTTTGAGTGGGCCACACTGCATATCGACATTTGTTTGCATTGGGCTGGATTATTTGATTTATTCTTCATTAGAATATATGAGGGTATGATGCTATATTACGCAATTAAAAATCTAACCCAACATAATACAAAAGAATCCTCCTCTCATAGAGCGAAGACAAGCTATTTGGTGATTGGAGTTTTGTGTGAAACTATTAATTATTCTAGCAGTTCTGGGTACCGAAAGGGGCAAATAATAAAGCAAAAGTTTCAACCTCTCAAATGTATTAACGACCTATTGTACTCATAAAAGAGTATTTAGTAAATTCGACCTTATGTACTCGCCAATGAGTGTTTAGTAAATCCGACCTATTGTACTCGCCAATGAATATTTAGTAAATTCGACCTATTGTACTCGCCAATGAATATTTAGTAAATTCGACCTATTGTACTCGCCAATGAGTAGTTAGTAAATTCGACCTATTAATATTGTACTCGCCAATGAGTATTTAATAAATTCCTCACATCTGGAAAATGAAAAAAATTCTTGATGTCACTGATATCCATTTATATAAAACTTGACATATTTTCTGAAATGTAGGGGTTTCGTATAACAATGATCACATAATCGCTTGTCGATGAAAGTCCACTTAATTGTTGAATGCCCAAATCACATTATACACAAAATATTCCATATTATATACCATTTTGGAAGAGGAACCAAAAATATAAATATTTCAACAGAATGCAGAAAAGCTGTAGCCTAGGGGTATCCACCAAGTGAGAGATATTCTCAAATTCATCCCAAGACTCCCCCGTTATTTATCCCATAATGCATCATAATTCACAACTAAGATAGAGTTATTCCCCTTCCATTGAGAACAATACACTGACAGTACAGACCATATCGAAATTAAGCACATAACATCACGTTGGCACCAATATTTTATTCGACAGGATAAGTTGTAATACAATGTTTTGGATCTTCCTTTTTCAAATGGTATATTATATGGAATTATATTGTGTATCAGAAAGTCCTCCCGTTTGTGATTAAAATGCCCGAGTTCCATTGCGATCTCAAAATGAAAAAGCCGAACAAAATCAATATTACTCCCACCCGTTTTCCTCTCCCACCCGTTCTCCTGGGATCTCCCTGACTTGACTACGATGTCGTAACAAACGTCTGACAAATTAAATTCACGGAATCGGAGCCGGTGCTTACGGTGTAGCCACGACTAGTTGACAATCAAATTAAAAAAAAAAAAACTAAAACGACTTGGTCACGTGACTGTGGCATTCACTCGAGTAAAGCCCAATTCAATTATTTTTCATATATGTGACCCGCCATATCAAATCCAGTCGTAAGTCGGGATTGTTTTACCCTGTGCCAATGCATTCTCTTATATATGCGAGTCGCCCATAGGTCGCCTCGCATATATAAGAGAATGCATTGGCCTAACAACTTTTTATCATTTTTTAAAAATAAATATTTCTTAAAATGTTTATGACATAAAAAAAAAAAAAACACAATTACCCTGCAGGGAGCCCCACACATATATAGAAGCATATAGAAGAGTGTCGTCTGCTCATGTTTGTCTGGGGCTCTGTATGGGTGAAATTATAAAATTGTTAAAGAATACAAGAAAAAATTATGAAAATTGTAAAAAATTGTTAGGCCAATGCATTCTCTTATATATGCGAGGCGACCTATGGTCGACTCGCATATATAAGAGAATGCATTGGCACAGGGTTAAAAAAAATCCCGATTTACGACTGGATTTGATATGGCGGGTCATATATGTATTTTACAGGCACCACGGAACAGCAGATAGCCGGGCGATTGATAAAGACGATTCGAGACCAAATGGAATATCAAACACGACCAGCGGACCAAGTGACCGTGAATATCACACTTAACGTGCTATCTCTGAATGACGTAGTAAGTATCACGTGACCGTGCGGATCACACTTAACCTGCTATCTCTGAATGACGTTGTAAGTATCACGTGACCTTGCGGATCACACTTAAACTGTTATCTCTGAAAGACGTAGTAAGTATCACGTGACCGTGCGGATCACACTTAATCTGCTATCTCTGAATGACGTGGTAAGTATCACGTGACAGTAAGGATCACACTTAAACTGTTATCTCTGAATGACGTAGTAAGTATCAAGTGACCGTTCGGATCACACTTAACCTGCTATCTCTGAATGACGTAGTAAGTATCATGTGACCGTGTGGATCACACTTAACCTGCTATCTCTGAATGACGTAGTAAGTATCACGTGACCGTATCAGCCATCTCTACATTCTATCTCTGAATGACGTAGTAAGCATCACGTGACCGTATCAGCCATCTATACTATCTCAGAATGACGTAGTAGACATGACGTGACCGTATCAGCCATCTCTACATTCTATCTCTGAATGACGTAGTAAGTATCACGTGACCGTATCAGCCATCTCTACATTCCATGTAGAGATGCGTAATAAGCATCAGGTGACCATATAACTCAGTCTCCCAATTTGTATATTGCTGAATTTGTATATTGCTAAGTTTGTATATTTCTGAATGAAGTATTGAGTATCACCGTTGTCATCTCGTATTGAAGGTATGTTCCTTAAATGAACATGGGTCAAAAGTAATAACATTTACAAAAATTGGCCAAGAAATGCCCAATCATTTCGAACTTGTATGTGAATTTACTTGTCTTGTTGTAACATTATTTTATAATGGGCGATTTTGCCAGAATATTAAGAAAACAGTTAATTCTGCGACCAGAGCCACGTATGGCCTACTGTGCAATACATCAGGCGACTCAACCCATATATATTTAATTATCAAATTGTTTGACTCAATGGTGCTTCCATTTATGTTGTTTGGAAGCGAAGTGTGGGGATATGAAATAATACAAACACTTGAAACTTTACTCTTGAAATTTAGCAAAATTGTATTTTCTATGAAATCCAGCACGCCAAATAATATGATATACAGAACTTGGTAGATATCCAGTCTCTATTAAAATAACATGCAGAATGCTCGGTTACTAGACCAAGCTAGTGTCAAATGATGGATCTGAAAATATGCCGACCTTGTTGTACATATATGTCCAATTTTGGTACGCAGCAAACTATCATAACTGTTGTACCCTGTTGTTACCTCGGGTACAGTTCAGAAGTACAAATTTAGATACTTAGAAAACATATTCCCTGAACTAAATAGTAGCGAGTTTGCGATTTCAAACCGGTACGTTTATACGGGTACGTATACGGGCAGCTACCCGTAACGGTGTACGTTTTCTAAAACTGTTTCACTGCTAGAATTCAGCACCCCGACTGGTAATGTACGGTGAGCCAACTGCAAACAAATTCATAAAATTATGCTATATATATAGAGAGAAATTGTTATTCGCGTTTGCTTTATTGGCAGACATTATACTTACCGTTGGCCTACACTTGGCCTCTGTATAATCAGTTGCATTCACCAGGGATGATGCGACAGTGCATGGAAATGGTTTGGGGTGTTTCTTTCACTCATTGTGGTAACATTTTAAATTGGATTTCACAAATGATTTTATTGACCGATCGATTGGTGACAAACAAAATTGGAATTTTCAGACTGAGAAAATAGGTTATGATAGATATAATATACATGATAGATATAATTACATTTTCCAACCAATATTCGGTGTAAAATGTATTGTTTTTAGATCCAGTGTCATATAATGTTCTAGGCCTGCACGTAGTGTCAGACAAATATAAGACCGAATTTGCCCCTTATATTAGTCGACGAATATTTGGTCATATTAACTGTTGGGTTGGAATTTACAACACATCGAAGGGTCGGTGCATAATATGCGAACATTTGTTCCAAGAATTCGGATTTTGGTCTGGATCTAAACCCGGAGATTGGTTGAATATTTCAACTTGGAACAACAAAGCGCGTTTAATGATATTTTATTCATTATATGGTCTGAATAAAGAGCGTTTTATTCACTACTGTGTGAAACCCAGGAAACAGATGAAACTCGCTCAGACTATGATAAGATTTTACACATAGTCTTATAGTATCCGCACTACACTATACACAATTCTTAAGGTTCAGATGCACCATGTCCCTGTAAAGGGTAAAATATATTAAAATGAGAAATCAGTCACCACCCACATACAATAAAGTAACTAAACGGTTGTATCCAAATATGTAAAACATGTATAAGTATAGGATTGTGGCTGGAATAACAGTTCATTATTTCAGCGAATGGATCCATCGATGCTGCAGGTCGAGATCGTTATATGTGACCCGCCAAATCACCCAAAGGGAGCCTCACACAGATGGAAGCATGCACTACATAGTGTCGTCTACCCCAGACCCTGTGGGGCTCTCTATGGGTTAATAGACCCGCCATATCAAATCTCGTCGTAAGTCGAGAATGCATTGGCACAGGGTAAAAATATCCCGACTTTCGACTGGATTTGATATGGCGGGTCACATATTCGCTGAAATAATGCACAGTCTGAAGTTATTGTGCAGATTAAAATAAGGCCTGGTTCAAACAATCACCTCTGATCATAATGGATTAACACACAATGGAATTACCTGAGTTGAACCAAGTGGTCGGCCCTGTTCAACCGTTCATTTGCGTAGCTTCTTAACACATTGTCAACATAATGGACTGACAGTACCATATTTCTTTATCAAACCGTTAACTGAACACGTTTTTGCTCTTATGCATTTTGGCAATTGCATTAAATTATTTATCGCATCGTATTTCGGATTTGGCGGAGAATTATAAATTGAATGATTGATTGGTGCACGTGGTATGCTTAGATTCGAGAAATTTTATTAGCAGTGTGAAAATTTAATGTTGGAATTATAAGTTATTATAAGTTCCCACCGCGAGTGAATAGGCTCTATGTGTATATTCCTTCAGCTATACTTAAGTTATAGGTTAGACACCCCACCGCGAGTGAAGAGGCTCTATATGCATATTCCTTCAGCTATACTTCTAGATGTCAGTCAGAGCTCCATTCAGGGTCCGCGCTGGACCGAAATTTCCTTTTGCCAAATGAAAATATTTTTTGCCAAATTATATTATAATTTGCCAAATGTTATCCCTGTTAGTATCATTTTCTGCAACCTTGATTGAGTTTTATGTTTCGACACTCGCGGTTTGAATGACGTTCGATGTCGATAGGACATCAGTTAGTTAATAATTATGCTTGCAGTCATCTCCATTGTGGTTTATCATACAACAATAAACCAATCACCGAACAATAAAATGGTAGAAGGGAACATCAAAGAGGATTAGATACGTAAACACCACCACACTAAATATTGGTAATCCCTTCACCCATTGATAACAATAATATCAGATTAACTGCATCTTATTAGATGTGTTAACTTTTCCGAAACCATATAAAACACCACCAATATAATTATGTTGTAATAGTTTCCTAAAATGAATGGTATTGATTGACCTACATTATTGAGGAATTAAAAAGTGATTTGCCAAAACTTTTGCCAAATGAAAATATTTTTTGCCAGCTTGATCATCGTTGTATATGATTTTTATGGAGTTTGATCAGTTTGATGGTTCATTTTTTTCCCAAATGTACTTGCTTCAATGAACAAATTCTCATTTGTTTTATCGAAATGTTCATGTATCGATCGGGATGGCACACTGGGATGTTCAACTCAGATCAAGCTAGATAAGCGGTCCATCATCATTAGGGCCGGTTTGGGGACAAAGGTATGTTGTGGAAGTACAAGTGGATATGACCTCATTGCATCATCCTGCAGTGCAATCGTATATCCACCCACGCTATGATATCATTCTACTGAACATGACCTCATTATATTACTCGCAGTACAGTCTGATATCCTCCCACGCTATGGCATCATCCTACTGGACATGACCCCATTGCAACATCCTATACAGTACAATCGTATATCCACCCACGCTATGATATCATTCTACTGAATATGACCTCATTATATTACTCGCATACAGTCTGATATCCTCCCACGTTATGGCATCACTCTACTGGACATGACCCCATTGCAACATCCTATACAGTACAATCGTATATCCACCCACGCTATGATATCATTCTACTGAACATGACCTCATTATATTACTCGCAGTACAGTCTGATATCCTCCCACGCTATGGCATCATCCTACTGGACATGACCCCATTGCAACATCCTATACAGTACAATCGTATATCCACCCACGCTATGATATCATTCTACTGAATATGACCTCATTATATTACTCGCAGTACAGTCTGATATCCTCCCACGTTATGGCATCACTCTACTGGACATGACCCCATTGCAACATCCTATACAGTACAATCGTATATCCACCCACGCTATGATATCATTCTACTGAACATGACCTCATTATATTACTCGCAGTACAGTCTGATATCCTCCCACGCTATGGCATCATCCTACTGGACATGACCCCATTGCAACATCCTATACAGTACAATCGTATATCCACCCACGCTATGATATCATTCTACTGAATATGACCTCATTATATTACTCGCAGTACAGTCTGATATCCTCCCACGTTATGGCATCACTCTACTGGACATGACCCCATTGCAACATCCTATACAGTACAATCGTATATCCACCCACGCTATGATATCATTCTACTGAACATGACCTCATTATATTACTCGCAGTAGTCTGATATCCTCCCACGTTATGGCATCATCCTACTGGACATGACCCCATTGCAACATCCTATACAGTACAATCGTATATCCACCCACGCTATGATATCATTCTACTGAACATGACCTCATTATATTACTCGCAGTACAGTCTGATATCCTCCCACGTTATGGCATCATCCTACTGGACATGACCCCATTGCAACATCCTATACAGTACAATCGTATATCCACCCACGCTATGATATCATTCTACTGAACATGACCTCATTATATTACTCGCAGTACAGTCTGATATCCTCCCACGTTATGGCATCATCCTACTGGACATGACCCCATTGCAACATCCTATACAGTACAATCGTATATCCACCCACGCTATGATATCATTCTACTGAACATGACCTCATTATATTACTCGCAGTACAGTCTGATATCCTCCCACGCTATGGCATCATCCTACTGGACATGACCCCATTGCAACATCCTATACAGTACAATCGTATATCCACCCAAGCTATGATATCATTCTACTGAACATGACCTCATTATATTACTCGCAGTACAGTCTGATATCCTCCCACGCTATGGCATCATCCTACTGGACATGACCCCATTGCAACATCCTATACAGTACAATCGTATATCCACCCAAGCTATGATATCATTCTACTGAACATGACCTCATTATATTACTCGTACTACAGCCTGATATCCTCCCACGCTATGACATCATTCTACTGGACATGACCTAATTATATTACTCGTTGGATTTGGGGGACTTTTATTTGGATATGGTACAAGGAAAGTTCTTCGCCTAAATGTTCCCAACTTACAATAGTAAGCAGATGTGGAGTTGTCATGAAATAATGCTCACTGATGTTAAAATCAGCGATTTTCGGCGATTTTTCTATTTCTGGTGGTCATTTTGGCCGCCATCTTGGATTTGGGTAAATATTCCTCAACTCAGGTATAAGAGGAATCCTAGCTCGAGTATCTACTGCACACATATATGTATGGGTTTTGTTATAATAGCAATAACATTCATTGATTCGAATCATTACATCGCGTTATTAACGTAGATTCGGCTTTGACCTATTATACAGGCATTTGGGAAAACGTGATATCGGACAAAAATATCCCGCATGAATGTATACTATGGTCCCCATGTGTTCGCATATGACTCCTCTATACGACAAATGCATAACATGAAGCAAAGATACCAACATTTTCACACAGAGACAAACGAAAGGTGGTAACATGTCAGAAAAATAGCATATTTTCACATTTCGGCGGCCATATTGGATTCTGGAGTCGGATTTTTGGCTAGTTTGTAAGGGTTGTATATTAGCATAACGAATCGAGCGGAAAACAAGACCGCATGTGCTATCATCTTTACTATACTGGCGATCAAAGAGACCTGGTGCATATAAAAAATGGCCGCCATGATGGACGCCATCTTGTCTGGAGTCTCTGTGGCCACTTTGTTATCTTGTTAACAAGTGAAAAAATTAGAGGAGACCGTAAGAAAGAAAATTAGTGCGGTGAGTGCAGTTGAGTCCTGTGGGGGGGGGGGGGGGGTGCAAAGGTCGACCAATATCTCCTGGACTATATGTCCTTTAGTTCAGAATGAACTTTCATGTGCCGAAACATATCACTAGACAAATTATAGCAAACTGAATTTGACAGGAAAATATTCTCGCTTTTATACAGAAAATCGTGACATTTCAAGATAATTGTGACTGTTTGTTTTCTATGATAGTCATTACAAAACAAAACTATCTGTCAGTTTGAGATAAAAGGTGACCAGACTATTGTCTGAAAACGTCATATACGTATAATATCAGAGGTGGAGATTAACCTACATATTATCGTTTGGGCGAAATATAGCAATTCTAGTTATTGGAAATTTGGTTCTCCTTTGAACAATTATGTGTTCCAAAATGAGACAATGATTACTAGGGCAATTTAGAACGGACAAACTCAAAAGACGAATTCAAAAGCTCACTAGAAGTAGGAGTTTAGTCCATCCGCACTGGGCTTGTGATACATAATTTTGAAGGTTATGTGCATCGGATAGGACCCAGTGTGAAATATAGAAATTATGATTTTGAGAGGTTTAAGCGGCAAAAATCAGTAAAAATCACTATTCCTTATAAATGCGTCTAACAATGACACAACTGTTGATGATATACTGCCTAGTTGGTGGCAGTCTAGACATAATAATGCGTCACGGAAGTACATGACCTATGTTCTCTGCAGTTTGGGGTCTATTATGTTGCATTATGGTCTATTTGTATAATTAGCATAATTTCAGGTTATGATCCCCGATTAGCATAATATGATTATTATTTCGATAGAGCGTATGTCTGAGTGTATTATCTACATGTATATTACGTGAAGACCTTGGTGGGGAGAGCTTCAGTCTTGAATGTTGAAGGGACACTCGGTACTCATAAAGTGAATTTAAAGGGACACTAGGCTCTCACTATGGATGAATGTTAAAGTGACACAAGGCACTCACTGTGGATGAATGTTAAAGTGACACGCGCATTGAAAACTTCAAAAACTTCTAAAATCTCAAAAATTTCAAAAAATTCAAAAACTTCAAAAATTTCAAATAATTTTAAAAAGTTTAAAAACTTCAAAAATCTCAAAAATTTCAAAAAACTTAAAAAAAAAATTTCAAAAAGAAAACAAAAATGAAAAATAATCCTAAATTCAAAAAAAAATGAAAAACTTAAAAAAATTCAACTTTTTCTAAAATTCAAAAATAATTTAAAATTAAATTAAAATTAACTGTCTTTTAATGAAAAACTTAAAAAAAAAATCCTAAATTCAAAAAAAACATGAAAAACTTAAAAAAATTCAACTTTTTCTAAAATTCAAAAATAATTTAAAATTAAATTAAAATTAACTGTCTTTTAATATATCTAACCCACTGCCACTTCTAAGGGTTCCACACTACACCTGAGGGGATATTGAGTGGTCTACAAACGTCTCCTAAACCATAGAATAAGATCCAGCCCATAAGAAACTCTGCCTCCTGCAATGCCTGTCATTCGAATCTGACGCAATCCCTACTTCTGGTGCAATGCCTGAGTCATTCGAATCTGGCGCAATCCCTACTTCCGGCGCAACGCCTGAGTCTTTGGAATCTGACCCAATCCCTCGTGAAACATACCGGCTGACTCCCCCCCCATTGGCTAAGCGTTGTATCACATGCTTATTATTTCATCATATCGTGGAAATTCAATGTTTTGTCATCACTCGTGAGATATAACCCATATCCACTGAAAAAGGGTGGATATCCTCTATTTATTATATACTTGCCCATGAATTATAAGGTTTTAGCAGTGAGATATAAGTGATATCCCACTAGTGAGATATAAGTGATATCCCACTGGTGAAATTTCTGATGTATTGACATGCATTGGGGGTCATAGGCAAGTAACTAAAGTATATAATAAACAGAATATCCACACTTTTTCAGTGGATATGGGTTAAATCTCATTCGTGATGACAAAACACTTGAATTTCCACTCGTGGCTAAAGCCACTCGTGGAAATTCAATGTTTTGTCATCACTCATGAGATATAACCCATATCCACTGAAAAAGTGTGGATATCCTCTATTTATTATATACTTGCCCATGAATTATAAGGTTTTAGCAGTGAGATATAAGTGATATCCCACTAGTGAGATATAAGTGATATCCCACTGATGAAATTTATGATGTATTGACATGCATTGGGGCCATAGGCAAGTAACTAAAGTATATAATAAACAGAATATCCACACTTTTTAGTGGATATGGGTTAAATCTCATTCGTGATGACAAAACATTTGAATTTCCACTCGTGGCTAAAGTCACTCGTGGAAATTCACTGTTTTGTCATCACTCATGAGATATAACCCATATCCACTGAAAAAGTGTGGATATCCTCTATATATTCATAATTTTCTTTGTTATCTTTTTGTTATCCCTCTTTTTTATCTACCACCTCATTTTTTCTTTCTTTTTATTCGCTCTTCTTTTTCTTACAGCTTCTAATCCCTCATAATCTTCGAATATCCACTTTCATCTCCAGGTTTTTGAAAAATTCCCTGTTTAGTAGCACCTCCAGATGGGCTCTATATAATTTGAACGAGGCATCCATCTTGGATATTACTCTTTCTATGACTAAATCCGTTAGCACGCTCTACAGATGTCATATAGGCCTCTTCACATCTTGTTTTCCATAATTTATTCATTCATAATCGCTCCATTGACTGTAACACATTAAATGACCCCCTCCCCTGTATTGGGAGTACATCCTTGATTATTAATATTTCCTCATTTCATGGTGTGCATGTTCCTTGGGACATTTTTGCTAATGTGAAGCCACACCTATTATATATATACAACTTTAAAAGCCCGCGAAAATATTACTCATATTATAGACTTCCCTTTGAAGACCTTTGTATGTGACAATGGTCCGTAATATTGTTTCTAAGTGACACTGGCCAGTGAAACTGATACTACGGGTATGAACTAGCCCACTTCACATCGTAACAATAATAAAAGGGACACTTCATCTATATCAGCCTCAAAACGTGTCGGTACACATCTGTGTGGAAACTAAACCCACCACTCTTCGTCCGTCATCCGTACATAATTGTAATATAATTTTCTCAGAAACCACGGGGTCCCTTTGGCTGAAATTTTGTCTCAACGTGGGATCAGAAATTATCCATGGAAGACAACAGTGTCCGTGTGGGGAGAAGCTTCGTAGTGTTTCGCTGTCGCCATGGTGTTTGTTTGGGTATAGGCATGGGTGGTGAGTGTGGTTCTCATAATGGTTCCCATGGTTCTCACATATGGGTCTAGTGTGTTTGATGGTTCTCATATGTGGCTCTCATATAGTCTGAACTAGCCTTTACTGACTGAGGTCCTTTAGTACACATGTCATCACTTCACTGATAACCATTATATGGTCAAATCCCTACACTATCAAACGCAATGTTTCAATAATGGGTGTTCTTACAATTTTGACTAAATATTGGTTATATTATACGCGATCCTTCTTAATAACGCTCTGTATATTTTCAAACGCATCGCACTAAATGGGTTTGGAATAGCCATACAGGAAAGGATGAACTGAGGTCCTGGGTAGGGCGACTGCATATAGCAGTATATATGGGGAACAAACATGGACAGCAATGGGTTCATCGTGGCTTCTGGCCTACACATGACATATTAAAGTTATCCACACCCATCGGCGCGCCTTTAATGGGCTATGAAGCTTTTGAAGTTTTCAATGCGCGTGTCACTTTAACATTCATCCACAGTGAGTGTCATATGTCACTTTAACATTCATCCATAGTGAGTGCCTTGTGTCACTTTAATAATCATCCCCAGTGAGAGCCTAGTGTCCCTTTAAATTCACTTTATGAGTACCGAGTGTCCCTTCAACATTCAAGACTGAAGCTATCCCCACCAAGGTCCTCACGTAATATACATGTAGATAATACACACAGACACACGCTCTAACGAAATAATAATCATATTATGCTAATCGGGGATCATAACCTGAAATTATGCTAATTATACAAATAGACCATGATGCAACATAATAGACCCCAAACAGGGGTACTGCAGAGAATATAGGTCATGTACTTGCGTGACGCATTATTATGTCTAGACTGCCACCAACTAGGCGGTATATCATCAAACTGTAGAAAAAAACAACGATTTTTTTACGCCAAGATATTGTATTGTACATATTTCTGATATGATGGTGCTCGATTTAGTTGAAAGTCATAAAGATTTCTGAGATTTTGTTTTTTGGCCCACTTAATCAGCAATAGTTCCATATTGCTATGACTTGCGATCTTCAATATAGTGTAAAAAACTGCGGATATGTATTCCGTATATGACAACATGTTGTTTATGTCAGCCTATTCAATAAGTGATGTGTTATATATGTAATATTGTTTCACCATTCACCCCAAAAAAAATGTAATATATGTAATATTGTTTCACCATTCACCCCAAAAATTCAGCATACGGTTACTGTTTTGGTGAAAGTCGGCAGAACAAAATAAAAATTCTGAGAATTTGCGTTATTTTTTCTGCTATGATATAACAGTCAACATACTTATAGATACCAAGTATGGTAACGCTATTATTTCGTTTATAGATGGCAAAATGTCTGAGATTTATTGTGAAAATAGACAGCCCGCTTAATGGGAGATAATTCAATATTGTTTTGACGATGGATCTCAGAAATAGCTTGGAAATTTGTTGAAATGTACACGGCATATGCCCATAGGGCAATTATGCAATCCTTTGTCATAATTTTGTTTTTGAACAAGGATTTAGGGAAAGAAGCTTATGGTTTAAAAGAGTTATATAAGTTACTCTTATTTTTGTTCTTTCTCCCCGATATATAGTACATACAGGGGAAGGGGGTGGGGGCAAAACTGCCACGAAATACATCTTGATGTTATAATTTTTTGTTATATCTCTGGCCCTCTGTCAACACCGTTCTTTATATTATTCACAACGAGAATCGAGGATCCAATTATTCAATTGTCATACGCCGCTCGTTATCTGTGGTATATACCTATAATTACATAAACAAATAAGCATGCCATAATTGCCAGAGATATATCTGTGTTATATCTAGCGATAACTGTTACTTTCGCCAATGATATGGTTGTTTCACTGAAATACAGTGCGTAACTAATGCACGGTAAGTAAATCACACAGTAGGGTATTCACACATTTTCTTACAGTCCTCTTGATTTCTATTTATTCAGATTAATTCGTTCCAAACATAGATCATCCCGGGGATAACTGTGAATCATATACCATCGTGTTCCGTAGCGGTTTAGTATAGTGGTCGCCGTGTTCCGTAGCGGTATAGTATAGTGGTCGCCGTGTTCCGTAGCGGTTTAGTATAGTGGTCGCCGTGTTCCGTAGCGGTTTATTATAGTGGTCGCGTGTTCCGTAGCGGTTTAGTATAGTGGTCGCCGTGTTCCGTAGCGGTTTATTATAGTGGTCGCCGTGTTCCGTAGCGGTTTAGTATAGTGGTCGCCGTGTTCCGTAGCGGTTTAGTATAGTGGTCGCCGTGTTCCGTAGCGGTTTAGTATAGTGGTCGCCGTGTTCCGTAGCGGTTTAGTATAGTGGTCGCCGTGTTCCGTATCGGTTTAGTTTAGTGGTCGCCGTGTTCCTTAGCGGTTTAGTATAGTGGTCGCCGTGTTCCGTAGCGGTTTAGTATAGTGGTCGCCGTGTTCCGTAGCGGTTTAGTTTAGTGGTCGCCGTGTTCCGTAGCGGTTTAGTATAGTGGTCGCCGTGTTCCGTAGCGGTTTAGTATAGTGATCGCCGTGTTCCGTAGCGGTTAAGTATAGTGGTCGCCGTGTTCCGTAGCGGTTTAGTATAGTGGTCGCCGTGTTCCGTAGCGGTTTAGTTTAGTGGTCGCCGTGTTCCGTAGCGGTTTAGTTTAGTGGTCGCCGTGTTCCGTAGCGGTTTAGTATAGTGGTCGCCGTGTTCCGTAGCGGTTTAGTATGCAAAAAACACTCCTTATAGAACGCCATTGTTGTGAACTTTATACCCATATTTAATGCTCACCATCTACAAGAGCCTTATTCTACAGTCGCAATAAAACTGTTTTTGGTTTGTCCAAAGATTTGCAGATTTTACTGCTCACTTATGTAAATTTGCTAAATATTGTATAAAATGTGACGAAAATTAAACTTATTATATGAAGATTTCCTATGAGATAACTACCAATAATTGATGCTATAATATAGAGAGCGTTACGCTTATTATCTGAACATTTTCTATGGGATAACTACTCATCAATGATGCTTTAGTATGGATACGGGTTAAGCTTATTATCTGAACATTTCCTATGAGATAACTGCTCACCAATGATGCTTTAGTATATAAAGGGTTAAACTTACTATCTGAACATTCCTATGGGATAACTCACCAATCACTTACTATTTGAAAATGTCCTATGTGATAACTCACCAAAGCTTTAGTTTAAAAAAGGTTAATAAGATAACTACTCATCAATTATGTTTTAGTATGGAGAGGGTAAATTTTTATTATCTGAACATTCCCTATGATATAACTACTCGTCAATGATACTTTAATATAGACAGGGTTAAACGAATTATCTGAGCATTACCTATGAGATAACCACTCTCATCAATGATGCTTTAGTATAGAAAGGGTTAACCTTACTATTTGAACATATCCTATGGGGTAACCACTCATAAATGATGTTTTACTATAGAAAGGGTTAAACTTATTATCTGAGCATTTCCTGTGATAACCACTCATCCTTGATGCTTTAGTATAGAAAGGATTAACTTATTATCTGAACATTTCCTATTATATAACTACTCGTCAATGATGCTTTAGTATATAAAGGGTTAACCCTATTATTTTAATATATCCTATGGGATAACTACTCATGAATTATGTTTTAGTATAGAAAGGGTTAAAGTATTATCTGAACACACATATGGGATAACCACTCAGCAGTGATGTTTTAGTATAGAGAGGGTTAAATTATTATCTGAATATTTTATATGGTATAACTGCTCATCGATGATGCCTTAGCATAGAAAGGGTTAAACTTATTATGTGAATATTTCTTATTGGATAACTACTCATCCTTGATGCTTTAGTATAGAAAGGATTAACTTATTATCTGAACATTTACATAGGATAACTACTCATCAATGATACTTTAGTATAGAAAGGATTAACTTATTATCTGAACATTTCCTATGGGATAACTACTCATCAACGGTGCTTTAGTATAGAAAGGGTTAAACTTATTATCTGAACATTTCCTATGGGATAACTACTCATCAATGATGTTTTAGTATAAAAGGATTAAACTTATTATCTGAACATTTCCTATGGGATAACTACTCAGTAATGCGTTAGCATAGAAAGGGTTAAGCTTATTATCTGAACATTTCCTATTGGATAACTATTCACCAATGAAGCTTTAATATAGAAATGGTTAAACTTATTATTTAAACGTTTCCTAAAGGATAACGACTTATCAATGATGTTTTAGTAATGAAAGGGTTAAAGTTATTAACAGAACATTTCCTAAAGGAAAACTACTCACCAGTGATGCTTTAGAATAGAAAGGGTTAAACTGATTATCTGCACAATCTTAAAGGATAACTGCTCACCAATGATATTTTAGTATTGGGAGGTTAACATATTGTTGATTTGTTCATCAGAATCCGGGAGAGAATTACATATACATCGATGGTTGGTTGATGTTATTATAGAGGTTAACATGTTGTTTATTTGTCAGAATCCGGGAGAGAATTACATAGACATCGATTGATGGTTGGTGATAATGTTATTATAGAGGTTAACATGTTGTTTATTTGTCAGAATCCGGGAGAGAATTACATAGATATGGATTGTTGGTTGGTGGTGAAGTGGGAAGACGATCGAATGGCGGCGTTCTTCCGGGACAGAGGCACGGATCATAATGTTAAATCGGTTGTGGTTCCAAGTGATATCAAATTGTGGAGGCCTGACATTCAACTCTATAACGAGTGAGTACTAGTCTACATGCGTAATTGCGTGAGAAATATTCGCCATGGACACCCGACACTCAACTCTATAACGAGTGAGTACTAGTCTATCATCGCATTGGGCACCCGACATTCAGCTCTCTAACGTGTGAGTAATAGTTATACGCACTAATTGCGGGCGAATTTCCACGGAGACCTGCAATGCGTGTGAATATTAGTGTATAATGTATATACATATATCTCATATATATTTTGATGACCTCTGTTTGTCTGTCTGTATGTCTGTATGTCTGTCATTTATACAAATCTACGATTCTCGACCGATCGGGACGAAACTTGGTACGTGTGTGTAGATTGACCAGGCGGTGGACGTTGTCGTATTAGCGAGCCCGTGTGGCGCCCGTGCAGCGCATGCGCAGACGAGATCTCGGAAACGGGTGGAGCTATCGACTTGAAATTTGCTATGTGAATGTATCTTGCCCCGGATACGAATTTTATCGGGTCGCCGGGCCAGTGCGGCGCCCGCTTCGTGCATGCGCAGACGAGATCTCGGAAACGGGTAGAGCTATCGACTTGAAATTTGGTATGTGAATGTATCTTACCCCGGATACGAATTTTATCGGGTCGCCGAGCTCGTGCGACGCCAGCTTCGCGCATGCGCAGACCAGATCTCGGAAACGGGTGGAGCTATCGACTTGAAATTTGGTATGTGAATGTATCTTGCTCCGGATACGAATTTTATCGGGTCTCCGAGCCCGTGCGACGCCAGCTTCGCGCATGCGCAGACCAGATCTCGGAAACGGGTGGAGTTATCGACTTGAAATTTGGTATGTGAATGTATCTTGCCCCGGATACGAATTTTATCGGGTCGCCGAGCCCGTGCGACGCCAGCTTCGCGCATGCGCAGACCAGATCTCGGAAACGGGTAGAGCTATCGACTTGAAATTTGGTTTTTGAACAGCCCGGACAACGTCGAGCTCATCGGCTAGTCTCTTATATATTTTGAAACAATCTGTCTGTCTGTTTGTCTGTTTGTCTGTCTGTCAGTCTGTCCTTTATACAAATCTACGATTCTCGACCGATCGGGACGAAACTTGGTACGTGTGTGTAGTTTGACCAGGCGCATATATTTCGAGGACGATTCAATACGACACATGGTTAGATCCACATAAGAATTTCCAACGGCACCATGTACCCCCTGAACAAGACCGAAACTCATGAAAATTCCATCTATACAGCACCCTTTGGTTTGGAAATGTCCAACTAGTGCCTCAGTTAAGACTACATATCGAATAGTTCCAACCTATATGGCTGTAAATTTTCCAAATGATGGTAATTTCAGTTAAGAAGTTGACCGAATGTTCAACTTGTGGTCTAAAATAGGAAAGTTCACACAACATACCGTACTAAGATATAACTATCACAAGACTTTAAACTTATTTTGGTTGATGTTCCAACTGATATGTCAGGCGTGAAATTTCCAACTGTTGATACTGTATGTGTGATTTAATGAGAATATACATATTTGATTTGATTTGATTTTGACCAAAGTTGAAGGCGAGACAACAATGTCATCATATGTCGTCACATGCCTGCATGATTGGGGGTTACATTCGGGTGGCTGTCCACATAGGGTGCACCATTATGTCGCAACAGGCGGTTATAAATCGTTCAGCGATAGTGGAGCTCGTTCGGTTCCCGAAAAGCGCGGATTTGTGAGCCAGAGTCATGCGTCTAAACAAGTTCGTCAGCTTCTAATATATATAGTACTAGAAGGTGACCCGACTTCGTCCGGGCTTTGACCTTGAATTGTCCATTTTGAAGGTCAAGGTCAAGTGGGGTAACGATTTGACCAGTCCAAAACACTGCCCGGACAAAAGTACCCGACAAACGTGCCCGTTGAAATCCATCCGGTTTTACCAGATTTGACCTCGAATTGATCATTTTGAAGGTCAAGGTGAGGTCGGGGTCACGATATGACCCGTCCAAAACACTCAGTGGACAAAAGTAACACCAGGTATCAAATTTCGTCGAAATCCCATCAAAATTGGCGATTTGACCTTGAATTGACCCGATTTCAAGGTCAAGGTCACGTCGCACGAGCAAATTAATAGGCCTATGCCTGTTCCCGGCCGAAAATACCCCCACATACCAAGTTT
Organism: Siphonodentalium dalli; assembly: GCA_032622095.1. Taxonomy (NCBI): domain Eukaryota; kingdom Metazoa; phylum Mollusca; class Scaphopoda; order Gadilida; family Siphonodentaliidae; genus Siphonodentalium; species Siphonodentalium dalli. The sequence goes on from CP136067.1 coordinate 207,812,246, forward strand.
TATCGAAATCGGGTAGGCCGTTTTCGAGTTCATCGCGAACACACACACAGACACACAGACAGATCTTCCAAAATATATAATAGACTAGCAGATTAGCCCGACACTGGCGGCATTGCTCCCATGGCTTTAGTCGATCCATTAATTTTGGTTTTTCCCCCGACAAAAATATTACCCGTCCCGAGTTGACCATACATAAGAAATTTCACGTCGATGTCACCACTGACGACCGAGATATCGCACAAGATCATTTGTGGGTACCTGTTTCAATGTTAAGGTCACGTGAGGCGGACAAACTGACCCGACGAAAATCTCCCCCGTCCCTTGGAAGCCCTAAGTACAAAATCCCCAGTTTCCGAGACAGTCGATTGAGCCGTATTTATACTCGTCGTGTAAATAAACGCTCTTTAACAACGACACCGTCGATTCGTAAGTGATACGTACACTATCCTATGTTGTGTGAATTCAGAGTTGTCCTTCCTGCATCGGGTAATACATTACATGTCTGGACACAGATATAAGAATCACACTATACAAACACAGGCTTATGACAGGGGGAGGGGTGGAGGAGTGCTCGGGCGTTCTCAGAAGCTGTGCGATGACACTTCTCGTGTCTTTTTACCCTTAGATAGCAAGTTTGGACTCAATATCCCGTTTCCGAGACGGTCAAATGTCGTATATTTTCACTAAAGTAGATAAACGCTTTTTAATAGCGATGCATCTTATACAAAAGCTCATTAATTATCACGCGATTAACTCATCAATTCCCATTACGGTGGAAGTTGAAGTTTGAAGGGGATGGTCTCGTGGCTTTTTACCCTTGCACAGCAAGTTTGGGCTCAGTTGGTCGAGCCGTTTTCTAGTCTATAAAGGACACACACATATATATATACATATATATATATATCTATTATATATTTTGAAAGATCTGTGTGTGTGTGTGTGTGTGTATATGTCTGTCTGTGTGTAATCGATGGACTCAAAAATGGCTGAGCCAATTTCGATGAAACTTGGTACGTGGGGGTATTTTCGGGTCAGGAGTAACATAGGCCTATTGATTTTCAGATCCGAGGTCAACTTTTCACGTGCCGAGGTCAAATCTGTTTTTACGCCGTTTTGCGCTAATATATTTCAGTTCGGTGCTCACAAATCGATTCGATATAGCGCGAATAATAAATTGCCAGTCATATAATTTGCACGGTTAGAATCTGTGTGGCTTCATCTTTCCAATGATGCATCACACGCCTGTGTACGTTTAAAGTTTCTACCTTAATTATCGGGAAGAACGCAGGACCATGCTTCGCTCATCGAAAATCATTGCGTAAAATATATTACGCCTTCAACATATCGTGACGTGATCGTGTTAACTCTTATCCGGCCGATGTCGCGTTAACTCATCACCGGCCGAGGTATCCGCAAATGACATTGGGCTATATATCTCGAAAACGGGTGGAGCTATCGACTTGAAATTTGGTATGTGAATGTATCTTACCCCGGATACGAATTTTATCGGGTCGCCGAGCCCGTGCGACGCCAGCTTCGCGCATGCGCAGACCAGATCTCGGTAACGGGTGGAGTTATCGACTTGAAATTTGGTTTTTGAATATCCCGGACGAAGTCGGGTCACCTTCTAGTATATATATATATACAGAGTTCTCAAAATATATAGGACTAGCTGGGTACCCGTCATGAATGGGAGAGTCGTTGTGTTATTTTTTTTTGGAAATCTGGCCAGCGGATACCGAGATACAGGTTCAAGGTAATTTGAAAGTTGATAATGTTTGGCTACCCGAACTATCCCTCCCTATCCCGATCGTCTCATCGGACCCTGAGATAGAATCACATTACGCACATACGCTCTTTATCAACTACACTGCGGATAGGAACGCTCTTTAACTATCAACCCGATTAACTCCCGCAGTGCCGTTGACGGTGATTTTGATGATTGGGAGTGAAGAATGGGTGGTCGGAGCTTCTCCAAAACGCCGCGACGACCATTCCCGTGGGTTTTTACCCTTAGATTGGAAGTTTGGGCTCAATCAGTCCAGCGTGTTCGAGTCTTTTAAGGACAAACACATATATTTATATATTTACGGAAGTCTCAAATTATATAGTAGACTAGCAGGTTAGCCCGCCACTGGCGTGGTTCGTCAGAAACATGACATTTTTAAAATTATTTTTTTAATTGAATTTCATTAATTTTTTTTAATTTAATTTTGTTTTTATTTTTTTATTTTTGTAATTAATTTTTTAATTTAATTTTTTGTTTTTCAATGAGTTAATTATGCCTTTATAATGTTTTAATTAAATTTTTTTTTTTTAACGAGTTATTTCTGCCTTTTTAATCAAGAGAAATGATGGTACGCATCCCTAAAAGAGGTATGATTTACGGTACATCGGGCGGATAAACTGACCCGATGAAAATCTCCCCCGTTCCTAGGAACGACAGACATAAGAATCACACAACACGCATTTTTTGTTTTCCAATGAGTTAATTCTGCCTTTTTAATCAAGAGAAATGATGGTAGCCGTCCCTAAAATAGGTATGATTTACGGTACATCGGGCAGAAAACTGACCCGATGAAAATCTCCCCCGTTCCCAAGAACCCGTAAGTGTGACGACAGACATAAGAATCACACACGACGCTCGTGTCTGGATACATACGCTCACGCGTGTATCCAGACATAGGAATCACACTACGCACAACGCTCTTTATCAACGAAACTGCGGATAGGAACGCTCTTTAACTATCAACGCGATTAACCCCGCAGTGCCAAGGACGGTGCTTTTGTTGTTTGAGAGTTGAGAATGAGTGATCGGAGCTTTTCAAAAACGCGACAACGACGCGTCCCGTCTGCTTTTACCCTTAGATAGGAAGTTTGAGCTCAATCTGTGCAGCCGTTTTCGATTGTATAAAGTACACACACATATATATATATATATATATATATATATATATATACGAAAGTCTCAAAATATATAGTAGATACTAGCAGGTTAGCCCGCCACTGGCGTGGTTTGTCAGAAACATGACATTTTTAAAATTATTTAGTTTTTTGTATTTTTTTATATTAATTTAATGTTTTTTAATTTAATTTATGTTTTTTTTTTTAAATTTAATATTTATTTAATTATTTTTAAATTTAATTTATTTAATTTATGTTTTTATGAAATTTTTAATATTTATTTAGTTATTTTTAAATTTAATTTAATTTAATTCTTTGTTTTTCAATGAGTTAATTGTGCCTTTTTCTGGCGGAAAATTGACCCGATGAAATCCCCCCTTGCTAGGAACGACAGACAACGCATTCTTTGTTTTTCAATGAGTTAATTCATGGTACCCGTCCTTAACTTCCCCGTAGTCCCCGAAAAGAGCGGACAGTCAATTAATCCCGTCGTGAAATCTCTCTGCATAATATTCACAGTGGATCAACGGACACGAACCAAAACCGGAAGTCGTAGATTTCGAGGTGGAAAAATATCTGTCGACAAATATTTGTTGACATTTTTTGACGGTTTTTTGGGAAAATAAACGCTTGGATTACATATCTGACCAACTGAAGGTGAGTGAATATTTCTTCGCTAATGTTCGGACACCGACGATCAATTTAAGTGAGTTGCCATTGTTCGATCGCGGAAAAAATGTCATTTAATCATCGCCGCGAGACGATTTCTTCCCCAAAATATCCCAGAAAATCATACTTTTCACATTCATCGCAGACAGCTGTCGCAACAACCTATACACCGATCGAAAGGCCTGTTTTCCGCCCACAAATGCATATTTTGAGTATTTTCACGGACTGTCTCAAAATTCCAAATTTCATCTTTTGATGTAGATACCCACCTCGAAAATACTGTCCGGTTAGTCCCGAAAAATTTAATCATTAGTCGTAAAAAATCTGTCCGCTTAGTCGTGATTTTGCTGAGGTCTGCCATCTTCAATTTCTGGTCGAAAAAGCAATTTTGCCGCAGATAATGGGCGTTTCATTTGACTTTTGCGTGGCCACAATGGTTCTGGGTGTTCATATTGTTGCATATGTCTCCCGGTACAACATAACATCCAGGCGGTGACTTATATATATAACTGAACTGTAACTGAAATCCAACTACGAAGTAGATGTTTGGTATACATATAACTTTTGATGTATGTCATATTGTTAACTCTGACTTGTCATCACTCTCGGAAGGCCGACATAAATTTTTTTATTTACATCCAACTTTTTTCAGAAAAATGCAGCGGTGTGCCGATTTTTACCCTTTATATTTGATTATACACTCGCAACGAGTTGTGGCCCACAACTTGTGGGGTTATACATCAGGAAGCGGCTTGTTCGTCCTTTCGTGGATGCAATTTTCCGAGTTTTTATTCCTAAGTTTTGCGGTCATTTGTTTTTTTTGCCTTGGCATATATATATTTAGTACCATGGGAACATGCGAACATATATGATTATGAAATATGTCAGACCTTTTTGTGTTGAGTTATATGACATTTTTCGACTTAGAAAATTATTGTTTTCAATATTCAGCAATGGTTAAAACAATAATGAGGAGGGGACTAAAACATACACTCGGAGGGGTGTACAGCTATATCTGTTACTAATATTAGCTTAAGTTCAAGTCCACTAAGCGATATTATTTTATAATTCCAGGTGCCATTGACGAGAGGGTCGCATGCCTGCCTTCATATATGAAACCACTGTGAGGCAATGACCATTTTAGTCATAATAATCTAAACTAAGTTACCAAGCACCTTCTCGTGAATTGTATGCTTCGCTGAGGCAATCGACGATGGGATTTTACAACACCTGAATGAATGTTTGAAAATAAAATTATTGAAAATAAAAAATATAAAAATTATTTATAATAAAATACTATACAATACTATACTATGCAATACTATACGAAATATTGGTAGGTACTCTCGGTTGATATAGAGAATAGAAACATCATCTGGAAAACTCCAGTGTTCTTTCGAGTTGTTGTATTCTTAATCCCACCTTGGCTGTCCATTAATGTAGAAGTGTTGTGTTTCCTACATGTATATACGGGTAAAATTCCAATCTATAGCGTACAACTGAATGTGGAACCAGATGCAAGTTACTTTTGTAAATATATAGGCACGTGATTTTTGTCCTGTTGTATTCAAATCGCGCCATAATTAATTGTTTCCACATTGATTCACACACTGGATAATTTGGTTGGGAAGTTTTTAACGCAAATGGTCGCGTATATATTCAAATTTAAGCGAACAGAAGACATGCAGACAGACCACACTCGTTCATATATATAGACAAAAAATTAACTGTATGGGAGGTCAAATTCACATTTAATAATGAATTGCGCTTAAGCGCATATACCACATATCGCACTGAAGCACACATATGGCATTTGCGCATACTTGAAATGAATTGCGCTTAAGTGCAATTAATTCCGATTAAGCGCTATGAGTTGCTTGAGAGTAAGTGTAACTACCCATAAAACCTAACTATTATAGCATGACCGGGTGTATCTGCATTTGGCTAATTTAAACTAAAGGTCCTCAATCCGATCAGAAAGACCCATATTATAAAGATACAACAACAACAACAACAACAATATTCTTCAAAATAAGCAGGGGGGGCCGGAAAAAAAACTGCGGGACACAACGTACCGGGGGTGGGGGGGGGGGGGGGTACATAGGCGTCAAAAATTTACGCGTAATTTTTTTCCTTATTCATTTAGAGGGGGGGGGGGGGGTTGTCGGAAAAATTTGCATGTAATTTTTTTCCAAATATGTATTAACTAACAACTTTAATTTTCTCTCATTTTATAGAATATGGATTAACCTTAATATCCAAATCATATATACATGAGTAGTACAATCCACCTAAAACAATTTGGGATAACCACTGTCTTGCTTTACATGTGATATTGACCCCATTAACCCTCTTAATAATGCCGACTATGTCAGTGTCTACCAGTCGAATGCAGAATTCTACCCTGCGATCGCTTATCTGGCAAATTTGTACTGCAGAACTATCCCATGTATTAAACAATTTCTCCTCCAATGGTATCAGAAGACAGTTATATGCTGGTATCTCACTCATCTCATTTGCATCTTTTTCAAAGTCGAGGTAATGACTAGTTGTCATTTTTAAAAGTGCATACAAAGCGTTGCGATCACCAATATACATGTGTGTACATGTCATGACATCACGAGGTACAAATCTGCGTTCTACTGGTAGACAATGACCATTTTAGTCATAATAATCTTAACTAAGTTACCAAGCACCTTCTCGTGAATTGTATGCTCCGGTGTTTTTTTCGGTTTCCGGTCAAACCGAATTGTTGTCCGCTGGGGTAGATTTGATTTTTCTTGGGGGGGGGGGGGGGGGAGGGGCAAATGGTCAGTGGAAAAACACTGCATTTTTTGCTGTTTTGGGGGGGGGGGGGGGGGTACCCAAACCGAAGAAAACAGTTTTTTCCACACTGTGTCTGGAGTTTTTTCCAGCCCCCACCTGAAATAAGCTTTAGTTATCAGAATCGATTAACGTGTGATTTATAAACATTTTGTTCAACAAAATATGGTCGTATAATTACTAAAGTATCACGAAATTTTACCGTATTACCACTTGTTTTAGAGTTATCCATCTTCATCGGCAATTTTGACCGAAACCACCCTTTTCACGGCGTGTTTCTGGGCAGCAATCAATTGAAATAACAAACTTCAATAATCGATATCTGATCACACTTGGGCTTTGATGGGTTGGTTCCTCGACTCGACTAAAACAGAAGGTAATACTGTCGCGAGTCACCCATTTTGATAAAGAATTTAGGCTAGTTCAAAATCCCAACTATCCAAAGCAATGAAAACAAGGAGGTGATATGTCAATATGAGTTCAGGTTTAGTTATAGATACACCTATTTATTCACCAGGGGTACATATAGTTACATACAGTATAACCATGAATTGCGCTTAATCGCAAATAATTAAGCTTAAGTGCTATTGCTTAACTGCAATTAATTATGAAATGTGAATTTGGCCTCTCATAGAAATGGAAATAAACATCTGCATATTTGATGGCTATGCTATAATATGTAATATTAGCGAAAATTCTCCGAAATATGGGTGGGTGCATGTAGTTTAAAACATAAAAATAAAGGGGTGTATATATACCCGAAAAATGGCCATAATGAAAAAGAACAGCCATGGGTCCCGATTTGTTTTTTCTGAAATTAATCGAATTTTAATTGTTTTTTAAGTATCAAATTTCACGCTATATATATATACTAGAAGGTGACCCGACTTCGTCCGGGTTATTCAAAAACCAAATTTCAAGTCGATTGCTCCACCCGTTTCCGAGATCTGGTCTGCGCATGCGCGAAGCTGGCGTCGCACGGGCTCGGCGACCCGATAAAATTCGTATCCGGGGCAAGATACATTCACATACCAAATTTCAAGTCGATAGCTCCACCCGTTTCCGAGATATATAGCCCAATGTCATTTGCGGATACCTCGGCCGGTGATGAGTTAACGCGACATCGGCCGGATAAGAGTTAACGCGATCACGTCACGATATGTTGATGGCGTAATATATTTTTTTACGCAATGATTTTCGATGAGCGAAGCATGGTCCTGCGTTCTTCCCGATAATTAAGGTAGAAACTTTAAACGTACACAGGCGTGTGATGCATCATTGGAAAGATGAAGCCACACAGATTCTAACCGTGCAAATTATATGACTGGCAATTTATTATTCGCGCTATATCGAATCGATTTGTGAGCACCGAACTGAAATATATTAGCGCAAAACGGCGTAAAAACAGATTTGACCTCGGCACGTGAAAAGTTGACCTCGGATCTGAAAATCAATAGGCCTATGTTACTCCTGACCCGAAAATACCCCCACATACCAAGTTTCATCGAAATCGGCTGGGCCATTTTCGAGTCCATCGATTACACACACACAGACAGATACACACACACACACACACACCCTCACACACACACACAGATCTGTCAAAATATATAATAGACTAGAAGGTGACCCGACTTCGTCCGGGGTTTGACCTTGAATTGTCTATTTTGAAGGCCAAGGTCAAGTGGGGTCACGATTTGACCCGTCCAAAACACTGCCCGAACAAAAGTACCCGACAAAAGTACCCGTCGAAATCCATCCGGTTTTTCCAGCGGATACCGAGATACCCTCGTCCGTAAAAATCCGCCAGTTTAACCCGATTTGATTTCCACTGAAGTATATAAACGCGCCTCATATACACACGCTCATTAATTATCAAGTTTCAACGTAAAGATAAATTACCATCGGTGCCCGAGATATCGCCAAGACGTCTGAAACAGTCAAATGCATCGGCCTGTTAAGAGTTAACGTGATCTAACTTTATGACCTCTAACGACGTCATAGAAGTTACGCATTGTTTTTACCCTGATAGAAGATCGTACCACTTCTTCTTAATAATTGAGGCAGATAACTAAAACGGATACATACATATTATATATCGTTGGAAAGAGGAAACACGAAAGATTCTCATAGTGTCATTATTATGACTGGCATGTTATTATTCGCGCTGTTTCGAATCGATTTGTAAGCACCGAACTGAAATATATTAGCGCAAAACGGCGTAAAAACAGATTTGACCTCGGCACGTGAAAAGTTGACCTCGCACGGACAAATCAATAGGCCTATGTTAGTCCTGACCCGAAAATACCCACACATACCAAGTTTCATCGAAATCGGCTGGGCCATTTTCGAGTCCATCGATTACAGACACACACACACACACACACACAGATCTTCCAAAATATATAATAGACTAGCCGATGAGCCCGACGTTGTCCGGGCTATTCAAAAACCAAATTTCAAGTCGATAGCTCTACCCAGCCCGACGTTGACCGGGCTATTCAAAAACCAAATTTCAAGTCGATAGCTCTACCCGTTTCCGAGATCTGGTCTGCGCATGCGCGAAGCTGGCGTCGCACGGGCTCGGCAACCCGATAAAATTCGTATCCGGGGCAAGATACATTCACATACCAAATTTCAAGTCGATAGCTCCACCCGTTTCCGAGATCTCGTCTGCGCATGCGCGACGCTGGCGTCGCACGGGCTCGGCGACCCGATAAAATATGTATCCGGGGCAAGATACATTCACATAGCAAATTTCAAGTCGATAGCTCCACCCGTTTCCGAGATCTCGTCTGCGCATGCGCGAAGCGGGCGCCGCACGGGCTCGCCAATACGACAACGACGACCGCCTGGTCAAACTACACACACGTACCAAGTTTCGTCCCGATCGGTCGAGAATCGTAGATTTGTATTAATGACAGACAGACAGACAGACAGACAAACATACAGACAGAGGTCTTCAAAATATATATGAGATATACTGGCTGAAATATCAAACTACTGGAAAATACATCTACACCTCCCACCATCAAAACAATCCTGTTGCTACGGCCTTGGTCATGGAGGGCATTGTAATATTCTTGTTCTAACAATATTTCCATAAATGATGTAAAGGATAATGTTCGAAGCAGAGGGAAATCGGTAAAAGAATAGACGAGGGCTTGCCCGAGTCTATTCTTTGCCGAATTCCCGACGCTGAGAATATTATCTGACTTAAAACCAACTCATTGAATTGTCATTGGAGCCAACTATCCATTTTGTCTGACTCACAGCTCTGCCTTGATTACCTGAGTACACGCCCACAGTTCAGCGCGGGCTGTTTTTAGTCTCTAGGCCATCGATTCAGAGGTTTGGCGGGCTGTTTTTAGTCTCTAGGCCATCGATTCAGAGGTTTGGCGGGCTGTTTTTAGTCTCTAGGCCATCGATTCAGAGGTTTGGCGGGCTGTTTTTAGTCTCTAGGCCATCGATTCAGAGGTTTGGCGGGCTGTTTTTAGTCTCTAGGCCATCGATTCAGAGGTTTGGCGGGCTGTTTTTAGTCTCTAGGCCATCGATTCAGAGGTTTGGCGGGCTGTTTTTAGTCTCTAGGCCATCGATTCAGAGGTTTGGCGGGCTGTTTTTAGTCTCTAGGCCATCGATTCAGAGGTTTGGCGGGCTGTTTTTAGTCTCTAGGCCATCGATTCAGAGGTTTGGCGGGCTGTTTTTAGTCTCTAGGCCATCGATTCAGAGGTTTGGCGGGCTGTTTTTAGTCTCTAGGCCATCGATTCAGAGGTTTGGCGGGCTGTTTTTAGTCTCTAGGCCATCGATTCAGAGGTTTGGCGGGCTGTTTTTAGTCTCTAGGCCATCGATTCAGAGGTTTGGCGGGCTGTTTTTAGTCTCTAGGCCATCGATTCAGAGGTTTGGCGGGCTGTTTTTAGTCTCTAGGCCATCGATTCAGAGGTTTGGCGGGCTGTTTTTAGTCTCTAGGCCATCGATTCAGAGGTTTGGCGGGCTGTTTTTAGTCTCTAGGCCATCGATTCAGAGGTTTGGCGGGCTGTTTTTAGTCTCTAGGCCATCGATTCAGAGGTTTGGCGGGCTGTTTTTAGTCTCTAGGCCATCGATTCAGAGGTTTGGCGGGCTGTTTTTAGTCTCTAGGCCATCGATTCAGAGGTTTGGCGGGCTGTTTTTAGTCTCTAGGCCATCGATTCAGAGGTTTGGCGGGCTGTTTTTAGTCTCTAGGCCATCGATTCAGAGGTTTGGCGGGCTGTTTTTAGTCTCTAGGCCATCGATTCAGAGGTTTGGCGGGCTGTTTTTAGTCTCTAGGCCATCGATTCAGAGGTTTGGCGGGCTGTTTTTAGTCTCTAGGCCATCGATTCAGAGGTTTGGCGGGCTGTTTTTAGTCTCTAGGCCATCGATTCAGAGGTTTGGCGGGCTGTTTTTAGTCTCTAGGCCATCGATTCAGAGGTTTGGCGGGCTGTTTTTAGTCTCTAGGCCATCGATTCAGAGGTTTGGCGGGCTGTTTTTAGTCTCTAGGCCATCGATTCAGAGGTTTGGCGGGCTGTTTTTAGTCTCTAGGCCATCGATTCAGAGGTTTGGCGGGCTGTTTTTAGTCTCTAGGCCATCGATTCAGAGGTTTGGCGGGCTGTTTTTAGTCTCTAGGCCATCGATTCAGAGGTTTGGCGGGCTGTTTTTAGTCTCTAGGCCATCGATTCAGAGGTTTGGCGGGCTGTTTTTAGTCTCTAGGCCATCGATTCAGAGGTTTGGCGGGCTGTTTTTAGTCTCTAGGCCATCGATTCAGAGGTTTGGCGGGCTGTTTTTAGTCTCTAGGCCATCGATTCAGAGGTTTGGCGGGCTGTTTTTAGTCTCTAGGCCATCGATTCAGAGGTTTGGCGGGCTGTTTTTAGTCTCTAGGCCATCGATTCAGAGGTTTGGCGGGCTGTTTTTAGTCTCTAGGCCATCGATTCAGAGGTTTGGCGGGCTGTTTTTAGTCTCTAGGCCATCGATTCAGAGGTTTGGCGGGCTGTTTTTAGTCTCTAGGCCATCGATTCAGAGGTTTGGCGGGCTGTTTTTAGTCTCTAGGCCATCGATTCAGAGGTTTGGCGGGCTGTTTTTAGTCTCTAGGCCATCGATTCAGAGGTTTGGCGGGCTGTTTTTAGTCTCTAGGCCATCGATTCAGAGGTTTGGCGGGCTGTTTTTAGTCTCTAGGCCATCGATTCAGAGGTTTGGCGGGCTGTTTTTAGTCTCTAGGCCATCGATTCAGAGGTTTGGCGGGCTGTTTTTAGTCTCTAGGCCATCGATTCAGAGGTTTGGCGGGCTGTTTTTAGTCTCTAGGCCATCGATTCAGAGGTTTGGCGGGCTGTTTTTAGTCTCTAGGCCATCGATTCAGAGGTTTGGCGGGCTGTTTTTAGTCTCTAGGCCATCGATTCAGAGGTTTGGCGGGCTGTTTTTA